>CM031236.1:394348099-394765599 GCA_018340775.1 Taxus wallichiana var. yunnanensis
CTAATAATTTGTTCTTTCTTTGCATTTTCTATGATCTCTTGGTTCCTTTGGGGATTTTGAGTTGAAACTCATTTTGGGTCCTCATTTTTAGCTCTGAACTTGATGATCTTTGAAATTTTTTCACCTTGACCCCAACTGGTAAGTTCTTGCTCAATCCTTGAGCCCTTTTCAAAAATCCTTCGACAAATATTATTTTAAAAAAATGTGGAAAGCGGTAGATGAATCCTTTATATGTTCTGTATAATTTCATATTTCAATTTTAAAATCTTAAACTTAGATAACCCAAACATGAGTATATTTCCTTTTTCTTATGAATTCTTGGATATGAATCTTTTATTCCTCAGATACTGCAACTTGAAACTGATTTTCAATGGGAATGATAATTTTTGAAATAATTGAATCCTTCCTTAACTTGGATATGCATTTAATGTTCTTATTCAAAGATCTTCCACTTGATTTTGTGTTCTGAATGCTGAATGGGCTCTGTTTACTTGCTACTTGCATTCATTCCTTTGAGTTCTTTGCAATATTTAGATGAACATGTGGTGGTCATGCATGAATGACCCATTTTCTAGATTTGTATCTGCATATATATTTTCCTTTTGTGGCTCGAATCGTTGCTTTTAAACAACCCAGATATGGGTATTCCTCCTTTGATATGGGTATTCAATCCATTCTTTTGCTCCATTATTTTTCTTGAAGATGGTCATTATGTGTTCAATACTATAGATTCCCTCTTCTTTGCCTTTTCTTCTTCTATTCGACTCAAACTCGATGTTATGTTCTCTATTTCAGCTTTGTTGGGTTGAAGCATGGTCAAGTTGAGATCCATTTGACCCTTTGTGAGGTTTTATGGTTTTGTTTATCTATGAATATTGCATTTAATTGGGCTCTGAACTATCTTTGTAGCATCATGTACACTTCCATTTGTCCCTCATGATTTTTCTTTATGATGTAATTGATAGACTCGATCCTCTTGTAGCTATATACAAGTATGAAGATAGCACTTTAAAACCTCTTTGATTATCCTATGTGATGGATATGAACCATTCCTTTGAAGATTCGTTACTTAGAAGACACGTACTTTAACAAAGTGTGATTTGCCTCTTTGAATTTGATATCTTCTTGATGGAAAGATAGGCTTGTTCATTTACATTCTAGAAATTACAGTATTAGTACTTTGACTGTTCTTGATTTCATGAGATATTTGTACCTTGTATGTGGCCTTCGAAAGTTGTAAACATTTTCTAACTCTGTAATGCCATTAGAAGGCATGAGCCTTGATTCGAGATATTTTGTTGAGATATTGCAGTCTCATTTCTTTTCTACTTAAATACTGCAATTCATTTTCATTATAGATTTATTATGCATGTTGGAAAATTTAAAATGCCAATTTTACATGGCGAAGCCCTATCAAAATTTCCTCAAATTATTTCTCATTCTGTTTGAGCTGCAATCTTATCTTTCCAATTAAATTCAGCCTTTATATTCGAGACTTCGCTTCACCTTTAAGTTGTGTTATTCTTCCATACCAGTATGTACTTGTGACTTATTCCAATATGATGTATCATAGGATAGATTCATTGAATTCTGCAATCTTTATCTAATAGTGAGGACTGTAAGACATGATTTATTTTCTTCTTTACTGCAACATGTACCTATAATTTTAAGAAAATAGTTAGAAAAAATTCAGGCTTTTTGGCCTCTCTTATGTTCCATAGTCTTTCTTTCCTTCTCTCTCCTCTTACTTCTGAGTGGATAATAATGTATGTTGTTATAGAAAAGTACTTTTATCAGTTGTGCCTTTGATTTTCATGTAATTTATATCTCCTATTGTTAAGAGATCCATCTGCATGAATTTGGATAGTATAGGAATATGGATTAACCCTAAGCTCATATCTGATAGTTTTCTCTTTTTGAGTACAATAATTTGAGTTGTGAAGATGGAGATGGAGCAAATCTTGAGCTTGAGGTGCATCAACCAAAAATAAACCCCAAGGAAATGATGGGTTCATTCATACTCCTCTATTTTCTCTTTCATGCATATGTACCTCTTATTTCAGTAGTTGTATTTTACTTTTTAGTTACATCCCATGGCTTGTGTGGGAACATTTGAAATTCCTTATGAATAAAACATTGAATTCTAAAATTGAGTTGTGTATTTCTTTATGCATTTCAGCTTTCTATATGGATTGTATGATGAATTAAACAACTCAATAATATAATTGAATGTCTTAATCATGAAGGAAAGAACCTTAAAGAATACTGTAACATCTAGTACTGAACTTTGATTGCTGCAATCTACAATTATGATTTTTGTTCCAAATCTTAACAATTCATCTATTATGCAATTCAATGTCTTCATCAGGATAACACATTTGTCCTTCGGGGCTTTGTGTTCTTTTGCTGAAGATAGTCATGAAATTGCAGACTATGTGATATGTTACATTTTGTAACAACACACATAGCTGCATATTTCATGTAATCATTAATTAATTAAAAAAAAATAATATGGACTGATTAAAACTCTCTCATCTTAGGTTCACTTCATTCTTTTTTTATCCATCGTAATGAAGTTTCGAGTTGCCCATTTTTGCACAAGTGTAAAAATTGTCAACATTTATGGCAATCCTATGACGAAATTTGTCTACTAGCTTGTAAACCAATGCCTTGCTCTTGTCCATTGGGCATGGAGTCCAAATTATGTAACCAAAATATACCTTTCTGAAGGTCCAACCCTTCCAAAATGAACTAAAATTGGAAAGGATCTGGTAAACCAGATCACGTGTACGAATGCACTTATTGAATTGAAAAACATTGCAATGTGTAAGAACTGCACTTAATGAAAAGAAAACATACTCTAAAAATACACTGTAGGATTTTCAATAACAATGTTTGAAAAACATACCATTCACAGGAATGGGAAGTTCCTCTCCATTAAGCCTTGAGAGTTGAAAAGCATTGTGTTCTTTACAAGCTGAAATCATGTAAGGACCACTCCAGATTATATCAAACTTTGTGTGTCTTCTTGGATTTGCAAGATCGGCATCCCACTTCAACACAATATCTCCTTCATTGAAGATTCTAAACTTAGCCTTCTTATCAAAAGTCTTATTTATATATTTTGATTCTTTTCCGTTTTCATATGAGCTTGATCTCTTAGCTCTTGTAATTCCATTAATTCGCATATCAAAACCGCAATGGTTCATTCTCAAGCAGATCCATTTAATGTAGCAAATTTAATGTAGGTAACTCAACTGAAATGGGCGTTCTTTCTTCTCTTCCATAGACAAGTTTGTATGGTGAATTTATAATTGATCTTTTAGGAGTCACTCTATCAGCCCAAAGTGTTGAATTCAACATCAGATGCCAAACTCTTTAGTTATCTTTGAGTGTTCTTCTGATAATCCTTACAAGATTCTTATTAGTAATCTTAGCTAACCCATTTCCTTATGGGTAATAATAGGATCTGAACTTAAATAAATTATGTGGTTGACAACCCAATCGATACTTTTACACCAAGAAATGCTAAAGCATTATCTCGAATCGATAGTTGTTGGAACACCAAATCGAGTAAACTATACCTTTGTAAAAGGATAGTATCAAAGTGTCATTAGAATCTTTCAAGGCTATTGCTTTAGTCTAGCGTGTAAAGTAATTTGTATTAGTAAAAACCACTTGTGTCCTTATGATGAAGGTTTTTTTATCATGACAATAAAGTCAAGGCCCCACCGCATAAAACATTGATAAACCTGAAATAGGTTGTAAGGGCAACGAAGCTAAACATTCTTTGCCAACAAATAAAGCACATTTCTTACATTTTCTGGTCCATTCAAAACTGTATTTAAATATGTTGGGCCAATACTAACAACCTTTCATAATTTTAAAGGTTGTGGTACATGTTGAGAAATGACCTCCTACAGGTCCTTCATGGAATTCTGATAATAATAATTGAATTCTATCATAATCAACACATCGTAGCAAGATTCCATTTATATAATTTTTAAATAACACACCATTAATAAAGACATAAGGTACAAATTTTAACCTAAAATACCTTCGTTTATTCTTGTCCATACCTTCTAGATAAATACCATGTTGTAGATAGTTAACTGAATCAGTCATCTATCTTGATTCCTGAAATTCTTGAGCAAGTTCAAGTTGTTGATTTTCCGGTTTGCACCATGATGTCTCGATTACTAATACGTAACTTCAACATGTTGTTTTCCCATATCAGCAATTAGATGCTCACATAAACCTTTACCTTGAACTATCTTCGCAACACGATATCAACATCATACTACATGACCTTTGTTATCTAGCCTGCTCTTTTCTCATTCAATTCTTTATTTAACAAGAAAGCTTTCACACTTGGATGAGAAGCAAGAACACGAATTTTTTTGTTTGAAAGCATGTACTTAAAATTATTTAGTCCTCTGACTATTGAAAGTACTTGTTTTTCAAGAAATGTGTACCTTGTTTTGTAATCATGCAATTTTTTTCCAAATAAAGCAATTGGCTACTCAACATTTTCATCATTAACCTGAGTTAATATGGATGATATTATTTCAGCTCCTGTAAGTGCATACATTGTAAAATCTTTATCAAAATTTGGATTTACAAAGGTAGGAGCTTGAGAGATGGATGCCTTAACTGCTTCAAACCCTTCTCTCCCTTTATTAGTCTAAGAGAAAGTCTTCTCTTTCTTTAACATAGCTTTTAATGGTTTCACCAATGCTGTAAAATTTGGAACAAATCTTCTAACAAAGTTGATTTTTCCCAAAAACTTTGTAATGCCTTCTTGTGATGAGGTAATGATAGTTGTGATATAGCTTCAATTTTGAAAGGGTCAATTGCTAAACCTTGTTTAGAAACAATATGACTAAGCAATTTACCTTGATGTACTAAAAAGATAGACTTTAGCGGATTCAAAGATATTCCAAACTATTTACATAACTAAAAAGTCTGCCTTAGATGTATTAGATGTTCTTCGATTCTTTTGAGAATACAGTAACATCATCTAAATAAACAAAGATGCATTTATTTAACAAGATATGAAAATCCATGTCTATTACATGTTGAAATGTTGCACCAGCATTTGAAAGGCCAAAAGGCATTTTTTTAAAGCACAAGTACCCCACTTGGTGGTAAAATTTGTTTTGTACCTATCTTCTTCTTGGATTACAATTTGATTGTATCCACTATAACCATTTGGAAGAGATAGTTTATCTCGAACAGAAAGCTGTTCTTAAAATATGATCCATATTTGGAAGTGGGTAATGATCTTTTAATGAAGCTTTATTAAGATCTTTGAAATCAACACATAATCTGATTTCTCCATTCTTTTTTCAAACTGGAACAAGATTGGCTACCCAACTTGAATGCTTAACTAGAAAGATAATACCTGATTCAATCAACTTAGATAACTCTTTCCTCATTAGAGGCTCTACTCTGAGATTTATAGGATTCTATTTTTTCCTAACTGGCTTAGAATTTGGCTATAATTCAATAGTGTGTTCTGAAAAATTGGGATCAAACCCTTTCCGGTATTGGTATTTCTAGGAAAAAACCTCCTTAAATTCCTTGCAAATATTAATAAATGAATGATTTTCAACTAATGAGCATACCTTTTTGAGAAATAATTTTTTTCCTTCATCAATCGAGATCTCTTCATAATTATCAAAGCATTTGTTGACATCTTAGTTTTATCCTTGCTTAACCGATCGTCAGTCTTTGAAGATGTCTTCTAATGTGACCAATCCCCAAGGTAGTTTATTCATATTTGATTGAACAATTTGGTCACCATATAAGTGTTGTAATTTATTGTGATTTACTGCGAAAAATTCAGCTTCTTGCTAAAAACTTACAAATCTATTCATCATTTTAGAAAATATGCTAATTCAAATCATTATCGTGTATCGAAGGCCTTACAATCAACTTTATATGAGGTTGAATCTCTTTGTTTTTAATTTATTCCAGCATTTCAAAATCGACACCAATTGTTACAAGTCTATCTCGCATGCTTATTTTCTATTCTATGAATGGATTGAATATTAATAGCATTGAAATCTTCTATTAAGTCTGAATCTCTATGTCAGTAAAACTTCATTAATAGATTCTTACAAACATTGAAATTTCTTGCTTGATTGATAAGCAACTCAAAATCACTGAAAATATGTAGCTTGTGAATACCTCTCTTTTTGGCCCAAAGTAAGCCATGAATGAAGGCTTTGTATTCATCTACGTTATAAGTGCATGAAAATTGGAGACTCAAAGATAAAAAATACCTTTCGTTTGTTGGGGAAGTGAGCATCAAACCTGCTGCTTGTCCTTTCTAATTTTTAGCTCCATCGAATGAAGCTTCCAAATCCCTTCTGTTGCATTTTTTGTTTTGGATAGCAAGGGAATTGGTGTGTTTTCCTCATGCAAACAATACACACCAAACAGATGTTCTTCAAATTCCTTGAAAGGATCATGAGTGTATTCTTCATGTGTCTTTTTATCCATAAAAAGGTTAGAAACACCATCTAATGCCAAAACATGAGTTGTATTATCAAAATTAGACTGGTCTAAGGCTGCATAATTAGTTACTACATTAGAAGCATGAGGCTTAATGTGAAATTTGACCAATGTTTTGAATTGATAGTAAATTTGGTTCCATAACGTGTAGTGAAAAACAGGAAGGACCAATCTGAAGAGAGATAACCTCTTATTTTTGCTATGAAATATCTTAATAAACATATAGCAAAGTAAGGAGGTAAATCTACAACAGTAATATCTTACAAAATGGAAACATTTGGGAAAGAATGCAATGTTACCTCTAGATTTATAACGACACCAATTGTAGTCATTGCAGTTCCTTCCAATTTGTAGAACACTCTTCTCTGTAGGTTCATAATGCAAACCCAATTTTTCTGCAATTACTTTTGGCATAACTGTGCTACTTGCACCATTGTCCACCATACAGTTATGAACAAGATGTTCTCCAATAATCAGTGACAAATAAAATGGTGGTGGATTCTTTATGTCATGAGAATTTAAAACCTTTTGAACCATCCATTTAACTTCTTTAACACGGTCTTGTTCTATTGTTCCAAGGACCATATCTATTTTCTGAACTTCCTTTTCTGTTGTTTTAGAAGAAATCTGTAGCTTAGCAAGTTCATGAGAAAGTAAATATTGTTGTCATGGAATACTTAGAGCATCCCACATTGAGATGTTAACATTATGTTTTTTCATTACATCAACAATGTTAAAAGAAGCAACAATTTTATAGACAGATTCTACTATTTTAGCATAGGATTTAGAGAAAACTTATTACGCAAATAGATGCTTTTGATATCGAGGTATAAATAACCTTCTTGGTTCAAGTTGTAGTTGTTTTCTCTACTCTTTACCAGCTGAAATGCTTGCATTTTTGAGTAAAAACAAAGCTGTTAGCTGGTTTTGGGCTTGTAGTTGCTATTTTTTCAGTGACGAGTTGGTAGAAATGAGGCCTATTTTGCTTTTTTACTTCTACAACTTTTTCTTGAGCCCTAGTAGTAAGCGCAATGAAATCATCCTCTTTGGCCCGACTAAGTTCTATTCGGGTGCTTTACGAATATTATTTTCTTACTTCCCACCCTCCATTTGAGGCATGAACAATGTCTCGATTTAGGTTGTGCAATGAGACTTATGTTGAGAAAAGCATTTGGGAAACTTATAAGCTGGATGAGGTTGATTACAATGTTGACACCACTCTATTGTAGCAATATTAACTAGGACTAAAGCATTATATGGGGTAGGAGCCTTTGGATCAAACTTCCTTTACATATAAGGCTTCCTATAATTCTGATTTTCTTTGGTAAGTCTTCCGATTATGTTGGTTTTGCTTTGATAAGGAGCACGATAAGGTATGCTAGGTAATGAAAGTCTATTCTTAATTGAATTCAACTTATTTCCCATAGTATGTAAAGCTTTAAACATATCATCGATGGGGCTGCAACAATAGTTTCTATAATCGTGATAGGTTGTGGGATAGGTGCTAAATCTACCAAAAAGGCATTGAAGGCCTTGGTGGTAATTTTTCAGCTTAAATAAGGTTGTTTTCAGCTCTTATAACAATATCATACGCATTCAAAAGAGTTTCACCTCCCATAGACTGAATCATAGTTGAAATATCATTGTTTAATACCCTAAGATAATCAAGGAAAGCATGGTAAGCTTATGGCTTAACACTTGCTGGGATTCTTTCCCAAGTTCTAGAAAAATGAATGTTGAAACTACACATAAATTCATGGGGAGATATTTTAATGGTAGATAGTTGTTCTATGAGAGATAAATGATCTAAATTATCTTGAAATTGTTTGAACAATTTTTACCTAACTCATCCCAAGTTCTTATGCTTCCAATCTCTAAATTCCTATACCATTGCAAGGCTTTCCCTTTAAAGGATGCAGATAAAAGTCTCAAAGCCACATCTTCATGAGTAATATTATGGATTGCACATATGGCTGCAACATCTTTAATGTGATCTCGTAGGTGTAACCTGATTTTCACCTATGAATGTAGGCAAGCTTTTCATGGCAGCATTGGGGATATCATGATAAACTGAGATTACTAATGGGCTGCCATTGGTAAAGGTCACCAAATTCCTAGGTGGTTGAATAGCCATTTGAAAAACTGGGATCTGAATGAAAATATTGACACGTGGTGAAGGAAGATTTGGAGGAGGATTACCAAATCCAGGTCTATTATAAGGAAAAGTATTACCAACTCTTCTCCTTCTTATAGAATTCAAAGGTAAATAAATAAAATCATAAGGAATTCTTCCTACCGATGATCTTGTAGTCACTTTAGGCATGGAACATGCTTTAATACTTAGTCTAAAATCAGCTTTACAGAGTCACCAAATAGATCCTTAAATATTTAAAATAATTTCTCATCTTGTTAATCCAAAAGTAACTTTTGCTTGATGTAAATCTATTGTAAATTGCTTCAGATCTGATTCGTAGTCCCCCAAGAGCATGCCAAAAAAATTTATCTCTCGAAAGTGCACCCTATAGAGAGATGGCTGCAGTGTTCTAAGCTTGCAAATTTTATCTCTCTCTTTCGTAGATACAATGGAAACACCTCAGGTTTGTGGGTATACCTATTTTGAGGTGAGTCTCTGGTATCAAGGCTGATTCCTTATTGATGTATCCTAAACTGATTTTCTAGGGTTTGAGGGTAAAAGAAGACTATAAAAGGATTTAAAACGAGGTGATACACCAAACTTGTATGAGGTCTTTGACTGAGTACATGCACAAATGATATGGGAATGAATTCTTGGTGCATGAGCCAACAGTTTTCTACAGATTATTAAGGGAAAACACTTTGATGTATTGAGGGAAAAATCACAAACAATACTGCTGAGTTAAACATACACATTAATATCTTACAAAAATTACTAAATTTTTTTAATACGGTAAGATGATTAATCGAGGAATTCAACATTCACAAGATTAATGGAACATACACAAGCCGCAAATAATTGGAAAGGAAAAAAAAACTTGACATTCAGAGGGAAAAATTGGTAGAAAATGCTTCAACACTCTTGTATCTAAAAATTCCTCTTTTGTGCTTTGTTAATGCACACAATATATATTAAAATTAATTCACCCACCCTTCCTAAAAATAGGGTAAAATTGTACTCGCCCATACATCCTATTTTTATCCTTTATTTATTATTAAATAAAGGAATAAAATAAAGAAAACTACTACAAAAAGTCATTAATAGTCATTGATTACATCACAGTCAAACTACAGTTGACTGTTCTATTTTTAAGAAAAGAATGGGTGAATAATTTTCTAATAATAAATCTTTCTTGATGAGAAAGTCTCCTTCCTTGTGCATGTAAATTTGTCTTCTTGTCTATTCTGTCCTTTTGTGAAGGCATGTAAAAATACTCTTGTGTAAGAAAATGAATACTTTTGATCTCCAATACTTAGCAAAATTATTCACCTCACTGTGGGGACCACCGGGAGCACATGTGCAATCATAATCCACTTCTTATTTTGTAAAAATAAGGTAATCAAGTCTTCAAAAGGTTGTTTGCATTCTGATGTAGACCTCTACTCTATCCCTTGTGATCACATGAAAAATTTGCATTCCAAGTCATGTCCAATCCATCATAATTAGTGGGGACCACCTTTGCATAACATATGGTCACTATAGTGCTCGGCCACTTTTGGGTTATCATTGCATTGTATAGTTGGTCAGCCACTTTGATTACTTGGGACATATACTATGGTTTAGACTTTTGAAATTCAATATGCAATAATTTTTGTTTTAATCATGGGGTTAGCCCCTCGTGATGATGACTCAACCCTACACATGATTTTTTGGTGACATGGCTAACCCGGTCGAGTTTTCTTTAGTATTTGGTGATCAATTTCCCATCATTGATCTATGTATTTTTGGATCCTAAGCCATCAATCTCAGACCCATGATTAGAGTTTCAACCGTGCGATTAAAGTGGTGGTGGCATCCTTATCATCTATCGAAGATGTTGATCTATTGTTCTTTTAAATTAGAGCCATTGATTGTTGACCCTTGCTTAGGGTTTCTTGATCTAGCATTAACTGTGGTTGGTAACAATGGTAGTTTGCTTCAAATCTGTTTAAATTTTCTTAGCCTTTTGATCTGGTACTTGTTGATTTTGACCCTTTGATCATTAACTCAGGTTGAGTTAGGTTAAGCCATGGTTAAGGTGGGTGAGTTAAATCAACTCGTACCTCATTCATTGTTCCATTTTACATCGGCTTGTGGGAAAATCCCCGAAATTTTTGTCTCGATGTCATTGTTGAACTCTCGGAGCTCAGCTCCTCTACAACATAGTTCTCTATCACTCTTGTTTTTCTAGAGCTCTTTGTAGGGTTTCATGGCCAACATTTTCTGGTTATTTGCGCTTTAACTAGTTCTGTGATTTCTTTGTGGCCATGAGGGCTCGAACACTTGGTATTTTTGTCGTTTTAAGATTTGGCTATTTGGACTCTATGGAGGAGTTCATGAGCTCAAACTCTTTGAGTTTTTTTGTTGCTGTGCCTTTATTATTGAAGAGATTTTTCCTTTGAAGTGGCTGCCATCTCTTATTCTTTCAAACTCTGTTAATTCTTTAGAGCAAGATTCGATCTTAGATTTTCTACAAAAGGTTTTTGTCTTTTGTGGAGCTCTATGAGGTTTCTTAGTAGACAACATTTATTTTATCTCGAGCTCTGTGGATTTGTGTTTCAAATCCTGGTTGGAGTTCAAGGTTTTGAGTTGTATTCTTTGTTGTCTTCTACTCTTATGCTCGAGCTCTCTGAGCAAGGTAGTTGTGGGTTTTTTTTGCACCATAATCGCGGGTTTGACCTCTATTTACTTATGTAGTAAAAGAAAATCTGCCAATGTTGACCTTTGGTGAGCTCGGTTTTGTTGCTTTATGTGCATCCTTTGTTTGATGAGGGGAGGTAAGTCTTGACCTCCTAAGTATCATTATTTCTTTTTTGTTGCCATTTTGACTTCAAAATACTGATAATTCATTCTTTCTTTGAATTTTCTATGATCTCTTGGTTCTTTTGGGGATTTTGAGTTGAAACTCATTACGGGTCTGGTTTTTAGCTCTCAACTTCATGGTCTTAGAAATTTGTTCACCTCAACCCCAACTAGTAATTTCTTTCTCAATCCTTTAGCCCTTTTTGGAAATGATATGACAAATATTATTAATTTTTTTGGGAAAGTAGTAGATGACTCCTTTATATGTACCTGTATAATTGCATATTTCAATTTCAAAAGCTTAAACTTGGATAACCCAGACATGAGTATCTTTCCTTTTTCTTATGAATTCTTAGATATGAAACTTTTCTTCTACAAATACTATAACTTGAAACTGATTTTCAATGGGAATGATAATTTTCTGAAATAATTGAATCCTTCCTTAACTTGGATATGAATTTAATGTTCTTATTCAAAGATCTTCCACTCTAGTTTGTGTTCTGAATGCTTTGAATGGGATCTGTTTACCTACTACTCACATTCATATATTTGAGTTCTTTGTAATATTTAGATGAACATGTGGTGGACATGCATGAATGACCCATTTTCTAGATCGTATCTCGCATATACATTTTTTTGTGGCTTGAAACGTTGCTTTTAAAAATGCAGATTAGGGTATTCCTCCTTTGATATGGGTATTCACTCCATTATTTTTCTCCATTATTTTTCTTAAAGATGGTCATTATGTGTTCAAAACTATAGAATCCCTCTTCAATGGCTTTTCTTCTTCTGTTCTGACTCAAACTCAAACTGTTGTGTTCTCTATTTCAGCTTTGTTGGGTTGATCCATGGTCAAGTTGAGATCCCTTTGACCCTTTGTGACATTTTCTATTTCTATGTATCTGCAAATAGTGCATTTAATTGGGCTCTGAACTATATTGTAGCATCATGTACACTTCCATCTATCCCTCTTGATTTCTCTTTGTGATGTAATTGATAGACTTGGTCATGTTATAGCTACATACAAGTATGAAGATGACACTTTAAAACCTCTTTGATTATCCTATGTGATGGAGATGAACCATTCCTTTGAAGATTCATTACTTATAAGACCTATACTTTGTCAAAATCTGATTTTCCTCTTTTAATTTGATATCTGCTTGATGGAAAGATAGGCTTGTTCATTTACATTCTAGAAATTACAATATTAGTACTTTGATTGTTCTTTATTTCATGAGATATTTGTACCTTGTATGTGGCCTTCTGGAAGTTGTAAACAGTTTCTCACTCTTGTAATGCCATTAGAAGGCATGAGCCTTGATTCATATATTTATTTGAGCTAATATAGTCTCATTCCTTTTTGCTTAAATACTGCAATTCCTTTTTATTATAGCTTTAATATGTATGCTAGAAAATTTAAAATGTCAATTTTACATGGTGAAGCCCTGTCAAAATTTTCTCAAATTATTTCTCATTCATTGTTTCAATTGTAATCTTATCTTTCTAGTTAACTTCATCCTTTATATTCTGATTCTTCTACTTAACTTTTAATTTGTATTCTTCCTCCATACCAGTATGTACTTGTGACTTATTCAAATCTGATGTGTCATATGATAGAAGTCATTGAACTCTACAATATTTATCTAAAAGTGAGGAATGTAAGACATACTTTATTTTCTTCTTTACTGCAACCCTGTACTGCACTTCTAATAAAATAGTTAGAAAAAGCTAGGCTTTTGGCCTCTCTTATGTTCCATAGTCTTTCTTTCCTTCTCTCTCCTCTTACTTCTGAGTGGATAATCATGTATGTTGTTACAAAAATTACTTTTATCTGTTGTGCCTTTGATCTTCATGTAATTTATATCTCATATTGTTAAGAGATCCATCTGCACGAATTTTAATAGTATAGGAATATGGATTAACCCTGAGCTCATATCTGACAATTTTATCTTTTCTATTTTTAGGTATGTACTTTGAGCAATGAAGATGGAGATGGAGAAAAGCTGGAGCTAGAGGTGCATCAACCGAAAAAGAAACCCCCAAGGCAATGATGGGTTAATTCATAATCATCTATTTTCTCTTTCATGCATATGTGCCTCTTATTTCAATAGCCGTATTTTACTTTTCAGTTACATCCCACGACTTGTGTGGGAACATTTGAAATTCCTTATAAATAAAATATTGAATTATGAAATTAAGTTGTGTATTTCTTTCTACATTTAAGCTTTCTATATGGATTGTATGATGAATTAAATAGCTCAATAATTATAATTGAATGTCTTAATCATGAGGGAAAGAACCCTAAAGAATAATTGTAACATCTAGTCTTGAACTCGATTTCTACACTCTGTAGTTATGATTGTTGTTCCAAAGCTTAAAAATTCATTTGTTTTGCAATTAAATGTCTTCATTAGGATAACACATCGGCCTTCAAGGATTTATGTTCTTTTTTGAAGATAGTCATAAAATTGCAGACTATGTGACATGTTATGTTTGTAACAACACACATAGCTCAGATTTCATGTAATCATTAATTAATTCAATGAAATAATATGGGTGAAAGAAACTCCCCAGAATAGGTTCTCTTCATTCTTTTGTTATCCATCGTAACTTGAAGTTTTGAGTTGCCCCTTTTTGCACAAGTGTAAAAATTGTCAGCAATACACTCATGGAAGCCTAAGAATGCATGGTTTCATACAATCTTTAAGGATTCAAACAATAAATATCATGTTGAAGACTTAACAAAACGTCATAGATTCATGATTTATCATCCCTAAGATACGATTAAAGGATTATAAGCAACATTTAACAAAGTGGAGACATAATGACTTTAAAAAATTTATTACAAAAATGAAATGAAAGCTCTTCTCAACAAAGTGTAATTGAAATTTCCAGAATGCTACCATAATGATAAAGTTTTTGTGACTTAAAGGATCTCTAAAATAAGATTGCAATGAGAGAATGAATAACTATTTTAAAGTATATTATCTTGATAGAAGATACAAAAATGCTTATGATTAACACAATTAATTCAAGGCTCATCAAATTTATCAGCAAGGGAAATTAGATCTACATTCTTAGTTCTTTTCAATGGTTGTAAACTCGTAACCATCTTGACATGATTTAATTTGAAGGCTTAAAGAAAGTAACAGGTTTCTTAGATGAGTTCTTGGGAAAAACATTTCTCTCGAGTTTTCCTTTCTATTTGAAAAAATATTAGAAAATCTTACTCCCCCTTATGTGAGAGTCTTCTCATATCCTTTATACAATTCTATTTTCTCACTTACTCACCAATTTCGCCCCCCAAAAAACATGGATATTCAAGAGAATATCCTTCTTTACAATATACAATTCAATTTATGTCATCCTCAAGGAGATGACTTATCAAATGCTGTCAGGTGTGAGAAATATTAGATTTTCATGTTTTTGTTATGTTTATGTATGATTGGGATGCAATGTCATCACTTTTGGCCATTTATTTAATCATTCTTTTCCCTTGGTGACTGGACATCCACTTTTGGGGACTTTCAAGCACCTCTAGGTGATTTGATTTGAAAGATACTCTTATTTACTTTTCTAGAATCTATTTTGAATGTTGTACATTTATTTTCATGCCTTTTGGGTTAGTTATCATGCATGATTCTTGTCAAATCAGATCAATTCACCATTTTTTCTCAATGCCAATTCATTTCAACTTTCAATTTCCTTGTGTAAATATCTTATCGGGATCTCAAGAGTGATTTTCACCATGATTGCACCCAACTCATCTCATATGCTTCAAAAATCCTATAAAAACATGCCATCAACTTAATCAGTTATTACTTTCTTCTTTTGTGTATAGGATCTTTGAAGAAATTAGTATCATGGTGGGGGAACCAGTACCATCTATTTTGAAGAAAATTTACCGTGAAGAATTGCATTCCATTTTTTATTTATCGAGTCGGGATGAAGATTTTTTTAGGATGATTTTTCAAATTAATGACCATGAGGATTATACCACACCCTTGAGACCTCCAAATTTTCAAGACACATTACTTAGGAGACTTGTTAATATAATTCCCATGGTATTTGCCTTTCAAATGATGTCTTTTCACCTTTTTAATCTTAAACTTCAGAGAAATCTTGAGTCGAGGAAATTTTTGCTTGTGAGCAGGCCTCATATGCACATGTTTTCCAATCATGTATGCCCATACATTTCTAATGAGGCATACATGATGGATATATTTATTTAGATATAATAACTTCCCTCTATCATCAATTGAATGCATTAGAGAAGTGTGTTTCAGTATTAGAGGTAAAACAACCAGTGAGTACACCCCGAACCCTGAACCATCACTTCCTTTTGTGAAAAAACATAAGGGTGAGTCTAGCTCGGAATTCTTCTTTAATTAATACCTTTATGCTTCTAATCCGCTTACTACCTACATGCCTTCTACTTCAAATTTTCCACGATTAGTTATGGTTGCACTTCTAGTTAAATCTTCTCAACTAAATTATTCTACCAAATCCAGATGGAAAAGGGCATTTTCTAAAGGTGGTTTGGATATGAGTGAATGGGTCTCTTCTTACAAGAAGTGGTCAAAATTTCTTAGTTTGTTAGATAGTCCCTTGTCTAGTATGGATGAACTTTTGCAAATGGGCATGTCACGCACACTATCAGGAGATATTATTTTTGTTTAAATGGTACTAAGGAAAAATGAACATGGGCTTAGGAAAAATAAATTAGTGAAGGAACATCCTCTTTTTGGAAAGGATTTTGTAAAGGATTTTTTGGTATTGGATGCTTAAAGTGATAAAACTCTAAAGGATATATGTAATATTTATTTTCATGGGTTGGGGCCCTATAGATCCCCATTTTTCCTTTTTCAAAATATAGAAAGTACAAACATCTCACTAGTTTATATGCCTTCACAATGGACATAAAATTTCATCCAAGCACTATAAAAATCTAAACCATTGTATTAGATTACAACTTACATCAAATAATAACAAGTTTTAAAAGTAATATCAATTCTTTATAGGAAATAGTATCAGATTAATCCTCGATTACAAATGAAATATGAACGTAAGATAAAATTTTAAGAAATGACAATCCTAAGCTTTTTCATCGTCTTTCATGTCTGCATCATTTTCTTCTTCATCTTATTCTCTTGCTTCTTCATGTAATCTTGCCAAGTATTCATCATACCTTCAAACGATCTCATTGATTTCTTCTTCATCCGACCCTATATGGTGTTAGAAAATCAATAGCTTCCTATTTATTGCATCCACATAGTGATCCATTTTTTCTTGAAATCCAATGGTTTAACGCTCAACTCTGTAATTCAGTCTCAATTTTCCTCATTGCTTTAATAACTTGATAAGAAAATTCATCTTTATGAATTATTTTCTCAAAAGAACTAAAAAAGTCAGTCATTAGATCACCATATATTTTCTTGAATTTTTCAAAAACCATATCTTCAAGTTTTAAATGAATATCATTTAAGGTATCATCAACCCATTTCCTTTTAGCTTTTATTTTTCTTTGATCCCATTCAAAACTTCCACCCGATCCTTGCTAATTCCTCCATAGCATGATGAGTTCCTTTGAATTCCCTTGGAACAATACCTTATTTTTCAACCAATTCATCACTGATTCAAGTTATACAACTTAAATTGGGAAAAATTCCTTCAAAAAATATGATTTTGTTATCACATTGCTCAATCATTTCATCAATTTCATTAAGCCTATTATTGAGCTCTTCATACTTTGTCATGTCTTCTTCAATTACTTATTTTCCCTTTTTTCAACCTCTCAACCCATGTGTCCATAGCTTGAACTTTCTTAACAACCTTATCAATATTTTCCCTCCCTTCAAGATTTTTCATGGATGTACTTTCTTGAGTCTGACTAGACTACCCAATTATTTATTACAGACTAGAACTCAAAGATTTGACTTGTTATTTCAATTGTTTCTTAGTTATTCTATCCTCATCAACCTTTTGTAACAAGTCACTTACGCCTCATGATACTCCCTGTTTTAGTTTGTCTCTTGAAGGATTTCCTAAGGGAATAATTTGGACACTATAATCATTGGTTATATTTTCTCGTCTTTCCCTCATACAGGATTTCCACTTATAAATTTTTAGATCCCAGTGGATCAATGTGAATTTTGGTGAGAAATCCATCCCTTTGGACGTTTTCACTATTTTTTGAAAAGATAGAGCTATGAGATCTATAGCCTTCACAGGGATAATTTCCCCTTCTTCTTTTGATATCACCTCTCTTATCCATCTTTTTGTAAGATTGATCCCAATTTTTATTTCATGTAGTTCTTGTTGGGGTTTCTTGGGGACAACCACCAAATTATTGGACACCTCTTGTACCTCTTAGACTGATGATTCTGCCTACTTTTCATGTTCATCTCCCACAATTATCTCTTTGTTCTTACTTTGTACTGGAACTTCCCTTGATTTTTTCCTTCTTGATCTTGATTTGGGACTAACCAAGTATCCTTCGTAATTACATTAGTGATTACACATTTTTTCTTTCTTTATTTCCTCAGTTGATGTAATATTTTCTTCAAACTTTTCCTTGGGAGTTTCTTGAACTGGTACCTCTCTTATAGGAATTCCTTTTCCTTCCATGATTCCCATCTCCTTTGGAGGCTGCTGAGTTGACACATTATCATACTTTTCCCCTATTGATACCTCATGTTGTAGCATGGTGGGTTGGATTTCCATTATTGGTTCCTTATCCTTACCCAAATCTTGTACATCCACACTATCAATAAGCTTATCCTCAATAGTTGCATCTTGTGTAACCTCTACTATAATTTCATCTAATACCTCTCATCCAATACCTCTCTACTTACACTTTTTCCACTACATATTTATAGCTTGCTCAACTCGGATCTTCCGATCTATAGAGACCACCTCCGATGTTTGAATTCTAGTTTCAGTAGTTAGCACTTAAAGTAGTTTTTCTAATCCTATACTCAATTGAGGATCACTTACACCCTTTACTATTTGTTCATAAATAGATATGTTAAATGCATCCAATGTGGAAAACTCCTCACCAATATCAACATCCATTATCTCTACTTGACTCTTTGCTGACTCTTGTAATTATTCAAATAAAGGTACATTGATATTTTCAATTGACATGGTTTCAGATGTTTTCACACCTTGATTCAAGACATCACTATCTACTGGATTAGATAAGACATTACCTTGAGTTGTTTGTTCCTGAGTGCTCCCAATTGTCACTCCCTTTGAAGACAAAGATGAAAATAAAGGTACTAATGCTACATGTTGTACCTGGGAAACATAAATTCTCTCATGTTCTGGGGGATCGATTACTACATCCATGTGCTTATATTTATTGTGTGTATGAAAAATTCTCTTACTAGGATTGTCTCATAAAAAAAAATTTGTCTCGTGTGTGCCCTTTCAAACTTCTTAAGGTTCGGTGCTACTCTCTTTTCTTCACCATGTGGCTTAGGTTGTGCATGAGAACTTATTATGGGCCCACTCATTAACTTATCAACATATTGGGGTTTTGGGAAAACATATGGAGGAGTCCTATGAGAATTCATACTTTTTCTTTTGATTATGGGGAACTACAAAAGTGATAATCTCATTTTGAATTGATTTTAGGAGCATTTCTTTAGTTTCCTAATTTAGATTAGACATGGAAGTACTAGTCCCACTAGTGGAAGTCTATTCATCTACAAGTCTGAAATAGGCCTTTTCAAAGGAAATTGAGGATACTTTCATCCCAAGGGATCCATTCTATCAGCTCCTTATTTTAGGGAGGAAGGTCATATTTCAATTTTCCCAAATCCCTAAACTTATTAAGAACTCTTGTGCTTTGAATTGATAAATCAATGTTTTTTTGGGCCATCCAATTTAATGTTCTTCTCATTACATAAGTTATTTGGGCATATGAGTCATCTGACTCCTCTTCATTCCAATTCAAGGGGACCATTATTTTTCCCTCCACCTTTTGATCAAGATAGTATTTATTCTTAGTATGTGGATCATCCATAAATCCCTCGGGGATAACAACAATATTGAAATCTATAATTTGAGTAAGGGTCATTCTTGAGAAATATCTTAGCTTGACCTCCTCCTCATCTCTACAATTCATCCAATAATCCTCAAATTGAGGCTCATGTTCAAAAGTGTTTGCAATATTATTAAATACCCACCTGATGTCATAGTTGGCCCTTGTCTCAAACAATTCCATCGCATCTTCCATTAATTTGGCATTTATAATTAAAGGGAAGGAGTACCTTCCAATCTTGATGGGGAACTTGATGTTTTTATTATGTTTTCAAACCATTAGTTTGTTAATTGGTGTCAATTGTCTTTCCAATTCATATAAGGCCATTTTTTCATATGGATATCAGGGAAACTTCTATGGTTGGCCTTCAAATCCACTAACCATGATGTATGTAAATTTCTGTATTGAATGAAATAGCATCCATAATCCATGATTACTTGTCTATCCTCCTCATAAATCATGTATTGTTCCCATTTTGGCCTAAATAAGCATATGATTGGTGTAAAGAATATATCATTAACTAATCTCACATTCTCTCTCCAATTCTTGAATGTAATTAAGGGAAGATCTTATGCATTTGGCACTTCTTAAAGTTAGCACATGGCATAAGGCCAAGGAACCACCTATGGCCTACATTCTTATAAATCAAGTAGGTCATCATGTAAAATTCCAATTATCCACTTTCATCCATATGCATTTTTACTATCAGTCTATCATGTGGTCATGAAGTGCTTCTATAATGAAGGTTGCCCAAAAATGTTCCCCTTATTCTCCAAAATTATCCACATATAGGTGCACATCCACTCCTTGAATTCATTCATTGTCTCTAATCCAACCATTCAACTCAACAATATAATCACATCTTCTGCTTCCTCAATGAATTATTCCCTAACAAGTCTTTTAGGGATTCAAGTGGTTGTTTTCTTCTCTATTAAAAGCCATTTGGTATTTATAAGTCGAGCATAGTCCTTTTTCTTAGCTTCATAATCTTGTAGGGCTAAGTCGATACCCAGGGTTATTAGATTTTTAATCACAGGAAATTTTAGCATTATCCTAATGGTTATGGGTGTCAAATTTAATACCACTTCACCACTTCCATCCAGTACTTCCCTCTTCTCTAGGTTGTAATTCATCATGCAAATTCTTACCAGTTTTAGGTAGTGTACTAAGGGTGGAATAACACCAACTAAAGAAATTTTGGCTTGAATCACTTCCATTAATTCACTCTTGTTTGGGCTATTGAATCTTTGTAGGAATTCATCTAGGTCAACATTCATTAAATATGTATATCGTGATTTTGTCTAGATTACTAGTGATCCTGGAAGTAACAGGAAAACCCGATGGCATGGTCCTCATATTTAATGCCCTAGTTTTACTTCAAATTTCCTTGCAAAGGAATAAGAGTACGAGATTATCTTAGTTCTTATCAATTTTTTGATGAATATTCGTACAATTTGGCTCTAGTTAAAATTATCTTCAATCTCTAGTTCTCTACTTGTACTCCGCTATCGATTTCACATTATTCCTCAAGGAATTTTGCTAATAATGACATCCAAATCTCAAAAAATGATAGAAAAAAATATCAATGCGTTTGAAGACTTCAAAATTCCTACATAATTTGTGTGAAAATGCATTGATGGAAATAGTCATAAATGCGTTGTCTCATGGTTGTCCATTTCACCTTTCCCAATTTTAAATATGATTCATCCACATGGAAAATCCTTATACAATGCGGGCTCAGGGAAACTTTTTACACTCTTGCATCATGTTTTAAACGCGTGCATATTGATCTATTTGACTCGATCACTTGCCATTGAATTTTATCCCAAGTTTGAAACATGGTTGCATCCCAATGGTGGTGGAGCTACGAGGCCTTTTTGAATCTTTTTCTCATTCCATTTGAACTCAAAGTTACCAATTTCCTCCAATGACCCACTTCCCCTCTCTTTGCATGAAAAATCACCACATGTCCTTGGACGGGTATCGGGAGCTTCTTTGCACTTTTATATTTTATCACCTTATTGTCAAGAGATATAATCAATCCTCGAACCCCCACATTCAACCAACTTGTGACACATGTACCTCTTGGAGGTGGAGTCAATTTCTATTTTTACAATTTTTGACTACGAATATTCAAAGGAATATTCATCATGCCTCGGGGATAAGTTATAAAATTGTTAATATTATACGATTGGTGTAACTTTCCAATTTTAATCCTCCATACCATAACCAACTGGAGAAAGATACGTATCATTGGGAAATGGATCCAAATGTGCAATTTATAACATGACTAGGAATGGTATAAAAAGGCATTATTCACAATTTAAAAGTGATTCATGATTAAGGTTTTGTAGGGATCTTCAGAAACAACATGTCTAAATGACCCTTGACTGGAAAAGAGGACAAAAAACCTAAACACAAGATTTTTAAATGAATTTAACATGAATGTAACATTTTAACTCTCACTTTCACCTGGAAAAAACAAACAACATAAAATGTTTTTGAAGGCTTGTTCAATACAAAGTGGAGAGATCATTACGAGCACCAAAAAATACAATTTAGAAACTTATATCATGTTTTATAAAAACAAGATGTAAATATCAAAATTTTATTAATATGATGTGAGATGTGTAAGTCAAGGGAAGGTCAATGATGAGGATGTATAACAACAATGAGATGTTTTGATTTGGTTTTATAGATAAGGTTTCCAAAAATATGAAGACGTACCAACACACTTTCAATACTTAATTTCATTCGCAATAAGGAAGGATGTAAGTGGGTGTAAAAGTGGTGGACACAATTTTGAGTAACACTTCGTATGTTGCTCCTCTTTTGATAAAAAATATCAACAAGAGAGAAAAGGAGATAGATCAAGTGGGGATGAAACAAACTTATCCCGACTTTGACAGAGTTTCGCCTTGTTGAAAAACAAGGTAGAAACTAAGAAAAAGTAATGCGTAGCAAGTTTTATGATGAGTAACACATGGCTCCAACTTTGATGGACTCTCCTTGTTCGACAAACAAGGTTTTGACTCGAAAAAAATTTCACTTTGTGAGAGTTCTTTGAAACATGATTGGTTAAGGTAAAGTTGGCCCTAATGCCAAATGGTTCCCTATGGATTTTTTTTGCAACACTCACCAATTATTACCTAAGAGAGGTACACACTTCTAGGATTTATCCTAGAGAGGTGGATCTGTTACCTCATAATCAAATGAATGAACAAGGCCTAATATGGGTAACATGAAGCTTATCTCACAAGTGTTTTTCACTAGTCAATTAGGTATGCAAGGTGCTTCTCGTTTCATCCACAAGTTTCCTCAAGGTGTGGACTACTTTGGGGTTCCTAGGGTAATCCTCACAATGATTTTTATGGCTAATGCCAAGATACTTCCCCTAGTTAAAGTGGACGATCCATATCTCTTGTGTGAACTTGAAAATACGAGTGTTTTAAATAGTATTATATTTTTTAATTCTTTTTTCTGATTTCAGTTTTGTACACCATTGGCATCCTGCAACTAACTTTAGTAGTATTTTTCATATTCTTTTTCTTTGACAAGAAAATATTTGGTCCTACATGTGAAGGTTAATTATTTTCCATAAGATCTAAACATCATGAAAAATGATTAAATTTTTATTTGTATTCTCAATATCATCATAAGACACAATGATAGGCGAGCATACTGATGAATAACCCAACTATTTTAAAAAATTAAAATCTTGTGAATCAAATGACTACGCAACTCATTTTAATTATTTTTTTCCATTCCCTTAACCATGAATTTAGTGAAGTTTTTGTAAATTCAAGAAGGATTAGAATTATTTTTATTCCCAAGATCACCTAAGAGGTACGAGGAAAGATCATACATAACTCTATCATAATATATGAAAGCATGAAATTCATTAAAAACCATTAAACAAGTTAGCAAAAAAATAATTCAAGATACACCTGCAAAAAAAAAAAAATTGGAACTAAAAACCGTAAAATGTTAGAAATATCAAAGACTAAATCCTGCAAACCTTAAAAACAAAGCCCAATTTTAACATATCACAATAACACGGGCCTTTTAACAATAGTTTTCCATAATAACAATATCACAACACTAGTAAGATTAACATGACCCAAAAAAAAAAATTAACGCGGGTTTGAGGCAAAAAAAAGCGATGGAAAGAAGAATGACACTAATGTGGCCTACGAAACACTAACATGGTCCTAGTTACACTAGCGTGAGTCCGAGAGAGAACATAGAATGGTAGAAAAATGTGACACTAATGCAACTAGTATAACAATAACGTAGGGTAGGGTTCACACCGATGCAGGTCCAAAACAGAGAAGCAACTAAAAGAAAAAAGCATCATAATAACATATCCATAGTGATGGTAGCATAACCCTAGTGATACTAGCACCTCCAACATAATAGTAATGCACCACTTTTAAGCTGTAGCACGTGATAACTTCACATTGACATGGGGATCTAGTATGACATCATGAACATGTAATTATGACATGTAAAAACTCAAAAAGTTCAAAAATTTTCCACTTTAACCCAAATTTAGTAATAACCCATCTCGTTTGGACCTACAAGAGAGACTCAATACATGTAAAGTAAACAATATATGTCAAGGAATTCAAGTTATTTAACATGTGGAAAATAATGGTTAGCCAAAATAAGAAAAAACTAACAAATTTTAAAATTAAATGCATGGGGTAAGTCTCACGGGGTGTGCCAAATGTATGCATGCCAAAACTAACCTTGTTAATTGAGATGAAACCAAAACCTAGTAGTTTCAAAGAAAAGTTAATCAAATAAGAACATCATGATAGGAGATAAAAGGAAAACAACTTATTTCATGCATAAACATGATAAAACAACTAAATGCTAAGCCATTGCTACTTTTTTTCATTTGTACTTGAAGTATGAATCTAATTAGATCACCTAGAAATCAAATTGTTGTTGTTTGCCTCAAAAATTGAGAATGAGATCTCAATAAGAAATGGCTACAAGGCCATCTTTTCATCTTACCATTCTCTTCAATTTGAGAGAATGAATGTAAGATGGAGAAGCTATTTCCAACAATAGAGAATGACTCAAAATCAAAATGCCTATAGTTTTCACCAGTGTAAATGAAGTTTCTTTTTGAGAGAAAGGAGCTTGGTCCTTTAAACAACTTTCCAATTTTTGAGAATATTTCAAATTAGTGAATGTGGGACAAATGATAAAGTGGATTTAGAATAAATAAGATTTATTAGGGGAATTAACAAGTGATTAAAAACTCATGAGAGTTGGAGATGATTTAATTAATCAACTAGGATTAATTAATAGGCTTAAATAAGCTTAGAAACTTATTTGGAGATGATGCGGAGGAAAATATGTAGGATTGAGATGATTTAAAAGGGCATTTCATTAATAAGAAGGTTTACTAATTAAACATAGGGTTAAAATAATAAGTAGTTAATTAATTGAAATTAGATTATAACTAACAAAGTGTTGTTAATTGGCATCCAGTGGGGTAAAGGCTAGTTAATTAACAAAGTGTCGTTAATTGACCAAAATGGAGGGAAACGTTAGTTAATTAGCGGGAAATCACTAATTATTATGGAAATGAGGGGAAAGTGGGTAATTAGTGCAATTTTAGTATTAAAACTACATAAGCAAATTTTAGGTGTCTACATTTGCCCCTCTTTGGGGTGGTGTAAGTGACGCCACTTCAAAGATAGTAGACAATTACAGACAAGTATAAATTTTGAAGGGATAGAAGAAAAATTAGTAGAATGAAGGATGCCCCCTTGAGTGTCGATGGGGTGAGGAAAGAGGTCGATCGACACTCAAAAATATGAAGGAAATGGATAGAAGAAACAAGGATGGGGAGGGGGATAAATATAATCCCTATTGCCCCAAGTGTTGTTGAAGAAAATGATAATGAAGAACATGATAATGAAGAAGAATGAAGATGAAGAGAATGGAAATAGCTTTCATCTAACTTAGCTCAAGAGAAAATTTGTTTCATCATTTTGCTTTATGATCTACATCATCGGCCCTTTATTATAATATAAGCATACAACAAAATTTTAAAATAACATGAAAAGCTATAATACTAACATTTTTTTATTGCTAAAAATGTTGAAATTCATGCAACATACATAACAAAATACAATATGAGAAAGTAAATAAGCTAACATGGAAAGGAAACAAGTAAAAACACACATACTTAAATAAACAATGTTCAAGACGAGTTACACCATTGTTTTTGTTATCGAAGCTTCAGATTCCCAGGATGTTCAAGTTAATGAAAAGGGTTAAAAATGGCACCCTAAGCAAGGATACATGTGAGGTGAATATCCATAGGACACAATGGTCCTATGGAACAACAATCATGCACTATGAAATAGTACCAAACAACTTGTTGTGCAAGGGAGTACATACATAGTAAGAAAACCAACTTTGTTAATGGAGGTAGATCTAGATGATCCATGAGTCATTTGCAAGAAAAAAATTGAGGACCAAAGAAAGATGTTTTGTAGGACAAATTTCTATGTTTGAGGACAATGTGTTTGATAAATGCTTCAACTATGTGTATGCTTCTTACCATTTTTTGATTTTTTTATTATTTTACCAATGTTTTGGATTTTTGAATGTTTTACCAATGTTTTGGATTTTTGAATGTTACCAATTTTTTGGATTTTTACTATTTTTTTGAAATTTACCAAATTTTTTTCAGATTTTGGAATTATAATTTTTTTGTATTTATACTAATTTTTATGATGTTTTTAGGGTAATTTTGATAGTTTTCCGAAGATGTGTACAGGAAAAACAAAAATGTAAATATTCCCCAACGAGAGATGGGAATATACAAGGGAAAATATTTGCACATATATACAAGAAGAAGATATGTTGGATCAAGGCCATGAAGGATAGGTTCAACATGATGATGAAATCAAACCAATGAAGTGCTAAGAAGGAGTGAGCATGCCCCCAAAGTGCAAGATGGCCAAGAAACATATGATAGAAAATAAGTAGAAGATTATTTTATTAAAAGGGGACAAAGGTTCCCATAAACATGGTAAAAATGCAATATTATACACATGGATGTTATGAACAAAGCAGAAGAACAATGTGAATGCTATGGAAGGATATGGAAAATGTAGCTAGAATCCTTGCAATGAAAAGGTGATTAGCCAAAGGCACAAATCGTGAGTCAAAATAAGGACTAAAGTAAGAGTTTGAACAAGGTCCAAACAACACTTAGTAACATACTAATCTTGTTTTCTCATAGAGACCCAGTGTGTGCACGTGGAAATTAATTACTTCTTGAAGGGAATATTTGATAGACAACAAGTGAAGACACATTAGCCAATGTGTAGGAATGATTTATTTTTATAGGTGATTTGTGAATGGAGGGTGGAAGGAGAGTTGTACATTGCTCTGCGCCATCCAGAATCCATAGCCGACGAAGTTGTATTTTATTCAAGTTGCAGCATTGATCTACTACCATCCAGTGTCCATAGCCCCAATAAAGATACTAGAAATACCCCAAGATATAGTTATATATTGATTTTATTTTTATTTTTGATGTTTTGATTGATTTTTTTACTTTATGAAAACTATTTCAGCTCTCTTAATTGTGATGACGACATTAGCTAGTGTCAACAAATACACCCAAAATTTATTTGCAACATGTTTATTATATATAGATAGTGAGAGGATCTCTAAGAGGTTGGTCATTCTTTAATTTACTAAGGTGATAAAAGACCAAGGTCAAACGGATAATATAAATATAAATGTCACACAATGAGTGTGAATAGACTAACCAAAAGATCATCAAAGGGATGAACATGGTGGGAGACTTGCAGAGAAATCTAAAGAAAGGGAAAAAGAACATCCATGTGTATTGAATACCTGATTGTAATGTTTGATCATTGTACCTTTGATTTTTTAATTTATTTTAATGTTTAATTTTTCTCATTTTTTGTAATTTTGAAATTGGGACCAACAATGCCACTCAACGTGATAAGATCCAACAAAAATATTTGTGATTTATTTGATAAGGAGACTAGGAGTGTTATTTTATTAAGAGTCATATTATCTCCAATCTCGATGATCGTGGTGAGCTCATATTCAAAAATTATTGTGAGTTATCTTGAATCATTGATTTTGTATGTGGGAGATTGAGTTCCCTATCCATAGATTTCTGCACTTTTTTCCATACATGGCATTTGCATTAGTGTGCATTCTTTAATCATGTTTGATTTTTATATTTGTGAGTGTTGGATTTTCTTGGATCTTTAGAGATCTTCATATTTTTATCTTAGCTTGATGAAGAAACTGTTGGTGTTTCCTACAAGCTAATGTGTGATTTTGTTGATCTCGAGAAGTGGGAGAAGAAATTGGATGTTTGGGATTGATGATAGGAATGTTAGGAATGATGGTGGGCTTACCACTATTGTTGATAGAAGGATGATAAGATGGGAGAAGAATATATGGTCCAAAAATTGAAGAGGATGGGATACCGGAGGTGAGCCATAGATAGAAGATGAAGGGCTACTAGGATGTGGCCCCAAGATGGAAGAAAATGGGCTACTAGGAGGTGAGCCATAGATAGAAGATGAAGGGATACTAGGATGTGGCCCAAGTATAGAATAAAATGGGCTACTAGGAGGTGTCCCATAGATAGAATATGGAGGGATACTAAGATGTGTCCCAAGTATAGAAGATGAAGGGCTACTAGGATATTTCGACAAATAGAAGAGGGAGGGCTCCTAAGAGGTGGCCCACATATAGAAGAAGATGAAGAGATACGGAGGTTCATTAATGAGAGATTGTGATGGAGGAATTGTGATATGTAAATAACGATGGGGTGATGATAGAATAGAAGATGGATCAAGGATAAACTTGTCATTTTGTTATGAAATGAGGACTGAGAAGATGGAAGAACAAAAGGAGGATCAAGTTTTATGATATTAGGATCTTCTTCTATTTTTTGAAAAAAGGAATCAACTTCTTCCCCATAATACGTGAATTCATCAAGGTCAAAAGTGAATCCTTTCTCATAATCCTCTCGAGGAATGTCATTGTGTGGCCACAAGAATTCTTTGATTCCTTCTTCATACTGAAATAAATCAATCGTTATGGGTTGTTGTTGGTTGTTGATAGTAGGTTGATTGGAAGAAAGAGGTCTAACACGTTTGGAATATCTAAAAGATGTTTGATGATGCATATGAGGGGAAGGCTTGAACTTTCTCCCACATGGGTACTAGATAGTGCTTTCAAAATATATCTTAGCATATTATTTCTTGTTAATTGTTTGACATGGACACAAATATTGGTCTTTAGAAGATTGATAAGGATATGGTAAGATATAGTTGAAAGGGCTCAAGGGCCAAAGAGGGATTGGATTTTAATTGATAAAAGAATATGACTCAAGAGACGAAGTTGATTTGGATTTAGAATCCTAAAAATTTGAAGAAGATGTGGATTTTAAATAGTTTGGTATTGGTTCTCCTATAAGAAAACATAGTGCAGGTATACAAAGAGGATTGTGTAGCAAGTCAGTGGATTATGACATAGGGGTTGACTTGGATGATTGATTAGAGGAATTTTGAGTCACAAGAATCCTAAAATGATGAATATGTCATTGAGGCAACTGGTAAAGGGGGTCCTATGAAGAAAGGGATGATAGCGACTCAAGATTTGAATTAGATGTTTGATTGGAGTAAATTGAAGTCACATGAATCTTCAAAGAAGGAAGACATCATTGAGGCAACTTATAAAGGGGTCCTATAAAGAAAGGGAGGACCATGACTCAGGAGTCGAATTAGAGGAATGATGGGGAGAATTTATGGCGACACAAATCCTTAGAGGAGGAAATGTCATTTAGGTGATTGGTTATTCCTTAGAAGAAATTCGATTGGATGAGGCTCATGAGACTAAGGGGAATCTGAATAATAACATGGATTAGAATAATCAGGAGAATGAGGGGAATTAGAAGAATAAAATGGATTATAATCATCAGAAGACTGAGGGGAATCAAAAGAATAACATGGATTAGAATCATTAGAATCATACCACTAACTATGAGATGAAGGTGGGGAAAGGGGTAGCAAACGGGTTCTCTAGCACAAATAACCAATCAAGGTTTAGTCATGATGGGCATATTTTGATGTGAATGCCTAAACCTAGGTTCCCTATTTTCGTAAGTGTGAGGAACCATGTGATAGTCAATCATGGTTGGCATTGTTGGGTCCAAATGCCTAGACCTAGATTGTATGATTGAACTCCTTCAAATGCAAGGAAGTTCCATGTTGATTTGGGTAGCGTAATGATGACCAACTAGACATTTTATAAACAAATAGGGGATTCTTGTGTGATTTTCCAAAGGGGATCTAAGGAAAAAAACATATTGATGACACAATTTTGACAATCCAACAAGGTTTGGACAATAAGTTACAAGTGTAAATGTCAAAATGGTTGATCAAAATTTAGTAACATAATGGCTGCAAAGGAAAATTTTCCAATGTTTAGATTGTCTCAAGAGTTTCTTGATAGGAAACATTTTTTCTAAGGTTTGAAAAATGTGTATAAGGACTACAATGAACCTAGGAAAAAATCAAGCAAAGTGTGATAGCTGCAAATGTCACAATGAATGTCAAAGAAGGAATGAAAAAGAATGACAAGGACAACACTAGCAGGTTTCAAACCAAAGACCAATCAAATATGAAACTAACTCCCTAATGTTTGTACGTTTGTCTCAAAGTTTGATTTTGTAGATGACAACACAATTCCAACACTTAAATCAAGTTTTAGGAAAACAAGATTTAAGTATTAGAAAAGGGTTGAGGTGACTTCCGACTCAAGGTATACTAAAACAAGTTTAGATACAACGAAGGTTTAAATCCTCAATAAGTGAAATTTACAAACGTGAGTATCACAAATGTTAATAAGGATTTGTAGAAAAGAAAGATATTAGTATCAAAATAATATTGATATGATGCGAACAACGTAACAAAACAGTTTTCAATTTTCTTTTTCAACACTCCTATGGAAAGACAACATAGAATTGCTAAAATAATGGGGTGTAAAATCAATTCACTTCCCACTACTTATTTGGGGCTCCCCCTTGGTACTAAAAAAGTCTCAATCAAAGTCTGGAATGATCTACTGGAAATATTCCAAAAGAAAATGGCTGGATGGAAAGGGGCCATTCTTTCTAGTGCTGGTAAATGTCTGCTTATCAAAATCACTCTTCAAAATCTACCTATCTACATTATGTCTCTTTATAATATTCCTTCTGCCTTCAGAGAAAAAATTGAAAGGATTCAGAAGCACTTTTTATGGCAGGGAATGGAGGAAAAATTCAAATATCACCTGGTTGCTTGGGATCAAGTGTGCACTCCTAAAAGAATTGGGGGACTGGGCATAAAAGATATAAGAAAAATGAATATGGCCTTAATTGCAAAAATGGGCTGGAGAATGCTCTCGGAGGAACAACCATGGATTGATCTAATTAAGGCCAAGTATCTTGATCAACAAACAACTTTCTCTTTCCTTCATGATGAACAACTTCCCCAAGGTTCCATTTTCTGGAATAACTTGATTCAAGTCAGGAATTTCATCAAGCAAGGATGTAGATGGAAAGTGGGAAATGGTAGAGACATCAATTTTTGGGGGGATAATTGGTCTAATTTCAGCCTCAATGATAGATTTGGTGCAGTCAAAGATAGTCTTGAACATAAGTATGGTACTAAGGTCATTGATTACATGGAAATAGATGGTAACAAGAAGAGATGGAAACAACTCTCGGTGGATAGGAATGAACTGAACTCCATGATGTCCTCTCTACAGGAACAACTAGATAGAATAAGAAATATCCTGAGAATGAAGAATATATTCTTTCCAACTAGAAGATTGGAGCTGCAAATATGCAGATTAGGAATACTTCAAACATTGATAGGTCTTTGATTCAATGGATCCCTCCTAAGATTAACTAGGATAAACTAAAATTTGATGGTGCCTCCAAAGGGTAATCTTGGAATTGCTAATGGGCAGGTGTAATTCAAGATCATAAAGGTTGTTTAGTTACTACTTATGTTGGTAAAATGGGGATTTAGACAAATCATTATGCAGAATCTCTTATTTTTCTATGGGGCTAAGCATTCTTAGAGATTATAACATTCGAGAATATAATTTTGGAAAGAGATTCACTAAACATTATCTATCACCTCAATCAACTTTCTCCTCATAGTTGGACTATTAAGGAATTTACTATGGAATCCATAAATATTTGCCAAAATTTGAAGAATATCATCATTAAGCATACTTATAGGGATGGGAATAAGGTTGCGAGATACCTTGGCCAATTTTGGCATCAATAATAATCTAACCATTTGGGATAATGAAAATTACATCCCTAAGGAGGTACATAATAACATTAATGCAGATAAATATGGGAAATCAAGCATGGAGTAGGAATAATAATGAAATGGTGTGGGATTTAGTGGGTGTGAAAGATCACACATGTGAGAAATATCATCCTAACTATGGCCATATTAACGCCCATGATCCTCGAATAGGTGGCTGGGTTCTCAAAAATTGGATAGACATAAGGAAAATAAAGATTCAAATGAGGGTTTTGAGTAGAAAAATTGCAAGAATAGTAGGGAGAAGGAGATGGGAGGTGCCCCATGCCAATTGGAGCCCTACAATGCCTCACATTGGAAGAAAAATGAGGAGCTATGGAACCTCCTACAAAAGGGAGGCATTTCCAATTTTATAGAACGCATTCAGGGGCACAACCAGAATATTTTGGTTCATTTCACAATGGACTGGAAGGATAGAAAGGTGGAGTATGGTGGTCACCAAGTTATTATAAATGAAGAATTGATTGTTGAGGAAATAGGCCTCAAGTTGGAGGGATATCATTTTTTCAACAAAAGGATTGACAGGACCGCCAAGGCTAAGAAATTATCTAAAGAAGGAGAGGAGCTCAAATTTGTTTCTACGGGTGTTAGGGTAAGTTCTATCCCCAAGCCTTTTGATGAAGTTACAAAAATGATGGTTAGGTACATTTCTCTAGAAGGGCACTACAAAACTATCCCTGTCAAGCACCTGGTCTTTCTTAACCACTTTAGAAGACAATTTGTGGTCTGCTTCCCACATTACCTACTAAATTCCCTTCAATGCTCCATTTTAGAATTCCAAAAGCACTCTCATGCTATCCCTCTTCACAGGGCCTTATCTTCCTACTTCATAAGCTCTATGTCTCCAAGTTCCCCGGCTTCCCGCCCTCTCCCAGTGATCCGCACATCACTACCTCCACTGCTCCCACTTCCATTCTGAATACCTCTTCCAAACCCAAGACTAAGAACCCAAAACTTCCCAAAATTGACATCCCTCACTCTGCCCGGGTTCTTAGAAGCACCAAAGAGCTGGAAGTTGCACATAATTTACTACATATTAGTAATGCTGGCTAGGATATGGCCCTACAACAAGAGGGGAATAATATACCTCATAGGTTGGAATCTCTGGAGAAAGAGATGATGTAGTTAAAGGAGGACCTGCAGTGCATGGACAAGTAGAAAGGAAAAAGAAATATTGATGATGATACTAATAATAGGAAGGATCATATTGCTGACATTTACAAGAAATTTAACCCCTTGGACAATAGTTTGGGGAGATCCAAAGGCAGGCATGATCATAACATGGATATGTTCAATGCCATTAGTGACTTCTTAGAACAACATGTTCGAAGCATTACCATGCTTAACAGGGTCCCTAAAACTATATGGGGGTGACAAGGAGAGAAGTCAGACCATATTGAAATTGAACACAAGCGACGCCATGCACATCACAATTTTTGCATTGTTCACATCACTAAAAAAATCAAATCCAGGATAGACATAGCTTCCAAGAAGTAATCTCCCTCAGGCTGGAGGGCCTTGCTACTTTTTTGCTTTCTTGTTGTAGTTTACATTGTTCTTTTTAGCTTTCTTACAGTAACTATATTTTGGTTACTATTGGACATAATGTTGTATCTAGATCTTGATCCTCTTTTTTTCCCCTTTATATCTCTACTTGGTTGTTGAGCCCTTTTTGTAATAGGGTATAGTCCCTTCAAAACTATTTACCAATAATAAAAAAACAACAACACTTTTCAAATCTCAAGGAAATGTTTCGATGAAAACAAGGTCAAAGTATAACAAGGAGTTGCTAATATGTGAGTAGCGTAATAATACAATTTAGAAACTTATATCAAGTTTTATAAAAACAAGATGTAAGTATCAAAATTGTATTGATATGATGCGATCGAATGTAACAACTCAAGGGAAGGTCAATGATGAGAAAGTCTAGCTATAATGAGACGTCTTGATTTGGGTGTCAAGACAAGGTTACCCAAAATATGAAGATGTACCAACACACTTTCAACACTTACTATCATAGTCACAATAAGGAAGTATTTAAGAGGGTACACATGTCTTTGGATGTGATTTTGAGTAACACTTCATATCTTGCTGATCTTTTGATTAAAAATATCAACATGAGAGTAAAGGAGATAAATCAACTCAATATGAAATAAAATTAGCCTAACTTTGAAAGAGTTTCACCTTGTTGAAAAAAGGTAAAAACTAAGAAAAAGTAATGTGTAGCAAGTTTCGTGATGAGTAACATGCGGCTCCAACTTTTATGAACTCTCCCATTATTCGGAAAATAAGGTTTTGACTCTGAAAGAGTTGTCACTTTGTGAGATTTCTTTAAATGTGATTGGTTAAGGTAAATTTGACCACAAAGCAAAAATTTTCCCTATGGATTTTGTTTAGAACACTCTTGCCAATTATTATCGAAGAGAGGTATGCACTTCTAGGATTTCTCCTAGAGAGGTGGACCATTACCCCACAATCAAATTAATGAATGGGGCCTTATACTTGTAACATGAAGCTTATCTCACAAGGTTTTTTTCACTACTCAAGTACGTAAGCATGGCACTTCACATTTCATCCACCGGTTCCCTCGGTGTGGACTACTTTGGGGTTCATAGGGTAATCTTGACAATGTGTTTTACGGCTTAAACCAATATACTTCCCCAGCTTAAAGAAGAAAATCTGTAGCTCTTATTCAAACATGAAAATACATGTTTTTTTAAATAGTGGTGTGTTTTTTATCTTGTCTTAGTTTTGTTTTGTACATAATCACGTTGAAAACTTGCAACCAACTATATTTGTATTTGTTTAGATCCTTTTTCTTTGACAAACAAATATTTGGTCCTACATGCGAAGGTTAATAGTTTTCCATAAGATCTAAAACATCATGAAAGAGGATTAAATGTTTCTTTTGATTCTCAAGATCATCCTAAGACGCAAGAGAAGAGCATACACAACAAGTAACCCAACTATTTTGCAAAAGGAAAAGCTTGTGAATCAAATGACTAGGCAACTTGTTTTAACCACTTTTTGTTCATTCCCTTAACCATGAATTTAATGAAGTGTTTGTAAATGCAAGAAGGCTTAGAATTGTTTATGATTCCCAAGATCACATAAAGGGTGCAAGGAAGAGCATACACAACTCTATCCTAAGATATGAAAGCATGACATTCATTAAAAACCATTAAACAAGTTAGAAAAGAAATGATTCAAGATACACCCTACAAATCCAATTTAACACTAAAAACTCATAAAATGCTAGAAACATGAAAGACCAAATCCTGTAAACCATGAAAATAGAGCCCAATTTTAATGAGATCATAGTAACACGGGCCTTTGAATAGTAGCACTTCTACAATAATAGTAGCACCTCCCTAGTAACACTCAGAAACCCAAACAACAATAACATGCGTATGAGACAAAAACTAGAATGATGGAATGTCACTAACATGTCTAGAGATAAAATAACGTATCCCTACCGACGCTAGTGTGGGTCTAAGAAAATAGAGACGGAAGAAGATCGAGTGACACTAATGTAGCTAGTATAATAGTAACACGGGGTAGGGTTCACACTTACGTGGGCCCGAGATAGAGAAGAAACTGATAGAAAAAAACATCATAAGTAACGCACCCAAAGTGACTATAGCGCGGCCCTAGTAACACTAGCATGTCAGGATAACGGTAAAATGACACTTGTAACACTAGCATGGGGTAGCTTCACACTGACATGGGGCTCTAGTATGACATCATGAACATGTATTTATGACATGGAAAAACTCAAAAAGGTCAAAAATTTTCTTCTTTAACCTAAATTTAGCAACATTCCAACACCTTTGGACCTACAAGAGAGACTCAACACATGTAAAGTTAACAAAATATGTCAAGGAATTTAAGTTATTTAACATGTGCAAAATAAAGGTTAGCCAAAATTGGAACAAAACTAACAAATCTTGAAATCAAATGCATGGGGTAAGTCCCATTGGGCATGCCAAATGTATGCATGTAAAAATAACTATGCTAATTGAAATGAAACTAACACGTAGTAGTTTTAAAGAAACGTTAATAAAAAAGAACAAAATGATAAGAGATTAAGGGAAAATAACTTATTCAATGCATAAACATGATAAAACAAATAAATGGTAAGCCATTCCTACTTTTTTATTTCTAATTTAAGTATGAACCTAATTAGATCACCTAACAATCAAATTAGTGTTGTTTTCCTCAAGAATTAAGGATGATATCTCACCAAGAAATGGCTATAAGGCCATCTTTGGATCTACCCATGATCTTCAATTTGAGAGAATGGATGCAAGATGGAGAAGTTATTTCCAATAATGGATGATGACTCAAAATCAAAATGCCTATAGTTTTCATTAGTGATAATGAGGGGTCTTTTTGAGAGGAAGGAGTATAGTCCTTTAAACAACTTTCCAATTTGGGAGAAGCTTGTAAATTAGTGAATGTGGGACAAATGATAAAGCACATCTAGAAGAAATAAGATTGTTTAGAGGAATTATCAAGTGATTAACAACTCATGGGAGTTGGATATGATTTAATTAATCAACTAGGATTAATTAATAGGCTAGAATACACTTAAAAGCTATTTGGAGTTGATTTAGAGGAAAATAACTAGGATTGGGATAATTTAAAATGAGGATTTAAGTAATAAGAAGGTTAATTAATTCAATACAAGGTTAAAAATTATTAATTAACTAATAAGTAGTTAGTTAATTTAAAGAGGAATATAATTAACAAGGTGTCATTAATTGGCTTCCATATTTGGGTATAGGCTAGTTAATTAACAAAGTGTCGTTAATTGAACAAAATGGAGGGAAACATTAGTTAATTAGCGGAAATCAAAAATTATTATGGAAATGAGGGGAAAGTGTGTAATCATTGTAATTTTAATATCAATAATATGTAAGAGGATTTCAGGTTTCTATAGAGTACCAGGCTACATAGTTTTTGGTTTTAAAAATATCAACCTAATAAAAATTCATTATCTACCTTAGCAACATAAATAAACATTAGAAAATAGTAATATAAGTACATCATTTAAACCTAAAGAAGTATATATTTCATCTTGGTCCTCCATAGAAATTTTTATTGATTCATCTTACCAATTTACATTGTGACGCGATAGTTATGGAGGATGCAGTGATGGAGGAACAATCAACATTGTTTCTATTGTTTTGGCTACTGAGAATGTATACTTTTTGCTCAAATCGACTAAGAAGGGACTACATACTAACTTGAATCAGATGGTTGATAAGCTGCAAGCACAACCCATGCGGGAAACTACACCTTTAGCTTGGAAAATGATATTGCTACAACAAAACCCTCCGATCAAGAATGTGGGTCCACAATCTCTAGCTAAGGGTAGTTCATGTGGGAGAAGGAAAAGGAAGGTGTGACCTACCTGAACGTTTCAGATGTATGTCTTCATCGGGCTCTAGACAAAGAAAATATTTCCCTTGTTGGTAAGTTTCTCAGCTCTAGACCTAATATCGATGTCATTAGAAAATGGGCCTGTAGAAAGTGGCAACCAAAAGGGGATCTAAGCATCACCATTATGTCAAGGGGTTTCTGGCCAAATTTAATCAGTAGGCTGATTTGGAATCGGTGCTTCTGGGAGGCCCTTGGTGGTTGGGTAATATGGGTCTCTTTTTGAAATGATGGTATCCTGGGTTTGATCCTAGCACTGAGAATATTCATACCATTCCAATATGGTGTAGGCTTCCAGGGATACCCCTATAATTTTGGGATGATGAGATTCTTTTAAATATTGCCAAATCTCTCGGTTCTCCGATTGGGTTGGATGGGCCTACGAGGAATAGATCCAGACTAGCTTTTGCTAGATTCTATATCTCTTCTAAATTAGAGCAGGAGCTACCGAATCTAATCATTCTACATTCCAAGTATGGTAGTTGGTCTCAAAAGATTGAATATGAAACTTTTCATCTGAGATGTAACAAATGCCATAAAATAGGACATTTTACCAGTAGATGTCCTAATAAAGAGATATCTCAAGAGGAAAAAATAGGAAAACTTGATAATCCTAGTGGAGAGACTCTAAAGAAACAGGAAACTTGGCTGGATAACAAGGAGGAGGGAAAGATGAAGACCAAGGGCGGGGAAGGGCTACCCTCCACCTTCTAGAGCTGAAATACAAGAAAGGAAAAAAGTTTTAGAACTCTAATCAGGAAACCATTGATTTGTAGAAAGATATGGCATCCCAAAACCCCAAAGTGGTGGGTGCTTCAATAGGCCTTCCAACCTCCACATAATAATAAGATCCTCAAAATCTATGAAGGTGTTTTTGGAAGTTGATGAACTTGCTGAAACAGTGACAATAAATCTTTTTCCCAAGGAGATTGATCAGAAAGAGACTCGGGTTAAGGACATTACAGTTGTTTTAGCTGAGGATAATGCCTTCCTAATCCTCTAAGTACCATTGAGGAAGTTCTAAATGAGGAAAAAGAAATGGATATTTATGAATCTTCACTTAAGAGGGACTCTTCACTGCTAAAGATCCACTCTCCTAAAAATGGAAACCCCCTTTACCTTTCTAACTCAAGGGTAAGTGCACCAAGTTAGGGGACAATTAAGTGGACATCAAATCCTGAATTTTACATTAAAAACAACAAAACATCAACTTTAGTATTCGCGGACTTGAACCATGCCGAAAATTAAAAAATATGTCATAAAAATGGTACCATTGCGTAGGGGAGACTATTAGCTTTGTAGAAATACTGATTTTAAAGTGAATAGAAGAGGATAAATATCATTTTATAATTTTTTACTAATAGTAGGTCTTTAAGACACTTTTTCCTGTGAATGTTTATGTCTACGTTTAAGACTGCAAAATTTGTTTCACTTATCAGAATGTGATAAAACTTATACCATCCCAACCGTGGTGAAATTATATACATGTTCAAAAAAAAATTATTTGATTTCAATATTTTTTGATGAAGTTATGGTGGGCAAACGGAAAGTGCTCTGTTTTCTTTATGTTTTCATACCACTTTCACGGAAAAAATCATAAAAAATAAAATATTACTCAAAAAAATACAAAATAAAATCCATCCCAAGATAGATAGTGGCATATAACTTCTCACCAAAGGAAAAATATATATATCAATTTTTGGTCATCCAAATTGTGGGCAAACGGACTATAATCTTATCGGCGTTTTTAAAAAAAATACCAAGTCATTGAATTTTGAGTGTTTAATATAGCTAATCTTGTCCATTTTTTACAAAAATTAGTATTTTAGAAACTAGATTCCGGATGCTATGATTCATATTAATATAATTTTGTCTAATTTTGAGTGTATGTATTGCTAATAATCCCTACAAGTTGATATTATGTTGTTATTTGCAATATGATGTCCACGGATGACCCTATATTTGTCCATCAACTTCCTGCACTTACCCTCGAAACATCTTCACAACTCTTGGATAGTGAGAAGGGAGAGAAAGAGGAGGGGGAATTTACGCCACTCAATGAAAAAGGATGGAGAATGAAGATCCAGATCCCAATGGTTTTCTAGAAGTTAAATCCAGAAAAAGAAAAGAATGAAGGGGTTTGAGAAAATCCTAGATTCATTGTATAATGAGAAGAAAAAGAAAATTGATGACTGGGGAGCTTCAACATCCAGAACTACAAGATCTTCTGCTAGAAGAGTAGTGGATTTTGGAAGTAGCTCTAAAAGAGGTAGACCTTCTAAGAAGACTCTAAGAACCAAAAGAATAGAAGAAGATATTGCTGATGGCACTCAAAGCCAATTGAGACATCAAGCAATTACATTACCTCTATCTTTTTTATGAATATCATCTCTTGGAACATTTGAGGTTTGAATGGAAATTATAAACAAATAATAATCAAAGAGTTAAGAGTTTATAGTAGACCGGGCATTCTGGCTTCTGTAGTAAACAAAGATAAATTCTAAGATTCTTGCTAATTGTAAAAGTAATTTTTGGGAAAATTCAGACATGGCTGTAGTGGACTCTCGGGGAGCTTCAGGTGGTATAGCTACCTTCTAGGACAAGAAGAATTTTATTGGTATGATTCTCTCTGAAACTAGTAATCATCTTGCTATTAAATTCCATGCCATTGATAATAACAATACTTGGATCCTTTCCAATATCTACATGCCCAATACGGTTAGTGAAAGAAGGAAGCTCTGGAGAGATCTAAAGGTTTTTAGAATTCAGCATAGTAATGATAGTTGGCTCATTATGGGGGACTTCAATTCCCCTTTAAATCCTGGAGAAAAACAAGGGGGAAACTCTTCTTTCTCTAAGGGTATGGATGATTTTGTTGACTTTGTGGTTGATCTTAATCTCATGGATGTGGACCTTCATGGCAATCAAGTACACATGGACAAACCAAATATTGGGAAGGGATATGATTCAAGTCAGACTGGATCAAGCCCTTATCTCAGCTAGTTGGATCCTTCATCAAGATTTTCATCTCACATCTTTGCCCAGAATCGGGTCTGATCACAACCCAATCATTTTAAATTTTGTAAACTAGGTTAAACCTACCATAAGCTCCTTTAAATTTGAAAATATGTGGATGGAGCATGATGACATATTTGATAGGATCAAGGATTGGTGGATTTGGGGGGAGGAGGAACTGCTCAAGTATAGGCTCATTCAAAAGCTTTAAAATGTTAAAAAAATAGGTTAAAATCTAGAATAAAGAAGTCTTGGGAATGTTTTTGTGAAAAAAGGAGCTAAAGCAGAGACTCCAAGATCTGGAAAACAAAATAAAATTATAGGGGAGATCTGGGGAGGATCATTTGGTGGAAAAAAACATCCTCTTTGAGTTGCACACGGTTTGTAGCAGGAAGAATCCCTATGGAGACTTAAATCTAGGGCTATATGGCTGAAAGAGGGTGACAAAAACATGAAATTATTTCATATGACCACTTTGAAGCATAGAGCCTGTAATAGGATTACGGAAGTATCCAAAGGCAATGACAATATCATAAAATATCCATGGATCATCAAGGAAGAGGCTCTCAGATTCTATGAAAAATTGTTGAATGAGAAGAGTGCTACTAATGATGTGGCTGACTCTTTTATGCTTGAAGCTATCCCGCATGATAAAATTGAGGAGTAGGGATTTAAAGATATTACCAAAGCTATTACTGTGGAGGAGCTTTAGAAAGTTGTTTTTTCTCTAGAAGGAGATAAGGCTCTAGGACCTGATGGCTTCTCTATCAATTTTTTTCAAAAATTCTGGGAAATTTGCTCGGATGATCTCCTAAGAGTGGTAAATGAATTTCTTAGAACTAGATATTTATTGAAAGAGATTAATAATACCCACATAGTTTTGGCTCCAAAAAAATGGATGCTAAAGATTTCAAATACTTTAGACCCATTAGCTTGGTTAATGTTGTTTATAGAATTTTTACTAAGATTATTGCCACCAGGCTGCAGGTCATTTTGAATGATTTAATCTCAAAACAACAAAGCATTAGAGGGAGGATTATTCAAGATGGTGTGATCATGGTTCATGAGATTATTCATTCTATGGATAATAATAAAAAGGATAGCATGGTCCTTAAACTTGACATGAATAAAGCCTTCGATAAAGTTTCTTGGGCCTTTCTTGACAAAGTTTTGGCCAAATTTGGATTTCTTGACAAATTCAGAAGAGTTATTAAAGCTTGCATTTCAACAACTAGATTCTTTGTGGTGGTCAATGGTGAACCTATGGGGTACTTCACTAGCAGTAGGGGACTAAGGTAGGGGGATCCTATATCCCCTCTTCTCTTTATTTTATTGGTCGATAGCCTCAAGAAACAATTACCAAAGCTATTAAAGATGGTCTTCTAAAAGGCACTAAACCTACATCTACGAATCAAATAGCTTCTCATCAGCAATTTGCAGATGACACCATCTTGCTCTTAGTGGCATCTATTCTAGAAGCTAGGGAGATCAAGTCCATTCTAAAATTCTATGAGACTACTTACGGAAAAGAGATCAACTTTGACAAAATCTCCATCTTCTTTTTCAATACTCCTTTGGAAAGGTAGAATAAAATTGCTAAAGTATTGGGTTACAAAATCAATGTGCTTCCCACTACTTATTTGGGGCTTCCACAGGTACTAAAAATTTTCAAACAAAGTTTGGAATAACTTACTAGAAAGATTAGAAAGAAATTGGTAGAATGGAAAGGAGCCATTCTTTCCCAAAGTGCTTAGGAAATGTCCGCTTATCAAAAGCACTCTTCAAAATCTACCTATCTACATTATGTCTCTATACAACATTCCCTCTGCTTTCAGAGAAAAAATTGAAAGGATTCAAAAACACTTTTTATGGTAGGGAATGGAGGAAAATTTAAATATCACCTAGTTTCCTAGGATCAAGTGTGCACTCCTAAAAGGATTGGGGGCTTGGGCATAAAATACATTAGAAAAATGAATATGGCCTTAATTATAAAAATGGGTTGGAGATTACTTTTAGAGGAACAACCTTGGATAGATCTCATTAAGGATAAATATCTAGAGCAGAAAACTGCTTCCTCCTTCCTACATTTTGAATTGCTTCCCCATGGCTCCATTTTCTAGAACAATTTGATTCTTACTAGGAATTTTATTAAGCAAGGTTGTAGATGGAAAGTGGGAAATGGCAGAGACATTAGTTTTTGGAGTGATAATTGGTCTAATATTAGCCTCAATGATAGATTTGGTGCAGCTAAGGAGAGTCTAGAATAGAAATATGGTACTAAGGTCATAGATTACATGGAAATTGATGGAAATCAAAAGAGATGGAAACAACTCTCTATGGATGGCTTGGATTTGAACTATGTTATCCTCTCTTTAGGAGCAGTTGGACCTCATCCCCTTGAATTAGGTGGATATAAAATAGTTCTACAATTTAGCTAAAACAAAGCATAAACACCATCATGATAAGAATTAAACAAGGGTTAGATGCTAGCATTCATCAATAAAAACTTTGAAACTAACAATGCTAAATATCTAAACTCCTCTATTCTCTAACAACAAATAAATGAATGGACCTAAGTAAGCTCCATGGCTATCAAAATAGTTGTCCTTAATGCTCCAAGAACCTAGGAATGGGGGCTAATCAAAGTTGGGCTACAAGACCCTTTTGACACCTCCCATATGACCCAAGCACTTTAAGAAAGAGGCTTAACTCTTCAAGATGATGAACTCTTAAAAGGGCAAGGTGCAAGCTCTTAGTCTCTTTGCTATATGCTTTGCATTTGCTCTCTTAGAAAGTTTAGGTGTAAGTAAAAAGGTAGGTGGAGGGCTCTTTATATAGCCCAAAGGATAAAGGATTCAACACATTCTCATGAATGTGGGATAAAGGTAAAACATGATTAGGAATGGATAAGGTTGCTTTATTAAAGGTAACCTTACTTTAGAAGGGTTTAATACATGTTTAACAAGTCATGGGAGTTGGGGGGGATTTTAATTAATCAAAGGTGATTAATTAATAGGTAGATGTAAGCTTATAGAAGCTAATTAGAGGAATATTAGTACGATTTAGGCTATTATAAGGGGATTAAATCAATTAAATATTGATTTATTGGTTAAATGGAAGGGAAAGCTAATTAATTAATAATAATTAATTAGTCTAGGTAGAAGGGGTGATTTATTAACGGAAGGTCATTAATTAGGGTATTTGTTGGATAAGCAACTTAATTAATTAGCTTAGTGTAATTAATTAATGATGATATGAGGGAAAATGAGTGCCTTTGACGATATGTCGTTGATTTGCGAGAAAGGGGATAATTAGCACAATTTAAGTATTTAAATTGCTTGGGCGTAATTATAGGTGTCTACATTTTCCCCTCTTTGGGGTGGCATAAGTGATGCCACTTCAAAGATAGTAGACAAAAGAGATTTTGAAGAGATAGAAGAAAAATTAGTAGGAGGGAGAGATGCCCCTCGAGTGTCGATGGGGTGATAGAAGAACTCGATCGACGATCGAAAAAGGTGAGAAGTAGGCAGAAGAATGGGGACGAGGCAGGATGCCCCGAGGAGAGGGAGAATTAGGGGTGAAAGGGAAGTGGTGTAGAAGAAATATGGATGAGGGGAGAGAAGAGCTTAACCTCTAGCCACTTATTTGTTTGGAACAAATTTGATGTCATCATATTGCCATAGGAACTACATCATCGGTCCTTATGAAAAATATAAGCATACAACAAAGGTAGAATGACATGAAAAGCCATACTACGAACAATTTTCCATTGCTGAAAGTACCAACTCCATGCAACATACAATAATGCAATGCAATACGAGAAGGAAACAAGCTCATATAACAGGGAAAACAAGTACGAACACACATATCTAACCCAACAACGGTCAAGACAGTTGTACAAATGTTTTGTTATCAGTGCTGAAGAGATCCACAAGTTCGTGATTGATGACAAGGGTTAAAAATGATGCCCCAAGCAAGGATACATGCAAGGGGAAATGAAAATGGACACGGGGTCCATGAAAAGCATTTGTGTGCAACGAAACAAAGGCAACCAAAAGTGCCCCAAAGTACAGATAAAGCAAGCAGCTAGCTTTTGTGAATGGTTGTGAATCCAGTGATCCGCGAGTCGTATTAATCGGGGAATATGTGAGACAAACCAATAGGATATGGAGAAAATACCATGCGCAAGACACAAGTTTCAGCCGTAAGAAGCAAGTTACCATTTTGTAGGGTGTTTTACTTTTTAGGAATTTTTTGAAAAATTTTGCCTTGTTTTTGGATTTTTTTGATATAGTAAATGTTTGTATTGTTTTGGCTGTTTTCTCGAAACAATGTTCTATTGTTTTTGTGTTGTCTGAAACAATTTTCTATTGTTTTTGTGTTTGGTGAAACAATTTTCTATTGTTTTTATGTTTTCTCAAAACAATGTTCTATTGTTTTTGTGTTTTTTCAAACAATTTTCTATTGTTTTTGTGTTTTCTCAAACAATTTTCTATTGTTTTTGTGTTTTCTCAAAACAATGTTCTATTGTTTTTGTGTTTTTAATAGTTTTCCAAAGCTATGTGCAGGTAACCAAGAAAGCATGGATGCCCCCAGCGTTAGGTGGGGAATATACAAGGGTAAGCCACACGCTTATGAACAAGAAGGTGAAGTCGTTGAGTTTCCCCCCAGTAAGATGGGAAATAATGAAAGACCACGTCCCTTACAGATGAATAGAAGAAGGCAAAGCGGATCAAGGCTGGACTAGATGGTGTGCACAAGGAAACTCGAAGGTAGAACCAGGTCCAGGACAAAGACAACTACCCTTCTAATATAGAATGCTTGTGAACAACGAATCCTCCCGAGGCACCGGAAACTAGTTTTCACCCAAGGACTTGTCCAAAGTGCCACAATTGCGTGGTTTTCACTAGTGGACGACCTGTTTTCTCTTTTTCTTTTTTTCTTTTTTTGATTTTTTTTTAATTTTTATGTTTTTATATTTTTTGTGATTTTTATGACTTTCTTGTGCCATGTTTAGGCATAAAACCTCTTAAGATGCATGGCATTCATGGGCTCCCGGAGCTCATCACCATTGGGGTGAGCTAACTTGTATGCCCCTGTGCCATACTTGGAAACTATGACATAGGGTCCTAACCAGTGTGGTTCGAACTTCCCTTTCTTTTCTCACTCTGCTCTGGTGTTGAACTGGTTCTCCTTCATAACTAAATCACCCACCTCAAACTGGTGAGGGATGATTCTCTTGTTATAGTTGTGGGAGATTCTGTGTTGATATACTTTCAGGTGATTAAGAGCGCGAATGCGCCTCTCATCCAGAGCTCTAACTCGGCCAATCTTGCCACTCTGTAATCTTCATCCTTATCCAAATAGTCTGAAGAGAAATTCACAGGATGGGAGTTCAATCTCTAAAGGGATGATAGATTATGTCCCAAACACAAGGGAATATGGCGTCACACCCGTAGTGTGCGAATTGATGTTCAAGAGGCCCGCAGAGGGTGGGTGGATTTGTAGGTGTCGGTTCGACTAGTTTTGCTAACCATCTTCTCAATTATCCTTACCAAAGTCTTGTTTGTTGCCTCGGCTTGTCCATTACCCCGAGGGTAATATGGCGTGGACCATTTCAATCTGATTTGGAACCGTTGGTAAAGACCTTTCACAATTTTGTTATTAAATGACTTCCCATTATCTCGTGACAATGGGCTGCAGGATACCATATCGGAAAATAATGTGATTCATGATGAATTTAGAAATCCGTCCTCTGTGACATAGGTTAAAGGGACACCTCCACCCATTTTGTACATTATTCGTATTTGTGATGATATGTGTATGACCATCGATGAGGTAGGATTAAGCTTCCCTATTAGATCAAGTCCCCACTTGGAGAATGGCCCACGGGGTAGTGATTGGTTGCAATGGTTGCGATGGAGCATGGATGAAATTTCCATAATTTTGGCATAGCACACATTTTCTAACATAATTACAACAATCAGTTTCCATGGTGGGCCAATAGTAACCTACTCTTAACAGTTTCTTAGCCAAGACCATTCCATTTGTATGTGCTCCACATACTCCTTCGTGTACTTCTTTAATTGCCTGGATTGACTCCGGCACATCCGACAACGTAATGCATTCCCATTGTAGCCATGGCGATAAAGTGTACCTCCCTAACAGTGGTGTAACGGGCTATCGCGAATTAGGCTCTACTTTTCATAGCGGGAGATTTTGGGAGGGAATGTATTGTCCTTAAGATAGGTTAAAATGGGTTCATACCATGGTGAATGGGGACTAACAACCTCACAAGCCAAGCAAGATTCTAGCATGTCATACGCGGGCTGGCATAGATTTTCTATGAAGAATGACATATCATTGTTCCCTGGAAGAATACGAAGCATAGATCCCACCGTTGCCATAGCATCTGCCGATCTATTCTGCGCACTCTTGGGATTTGCTCAAAGGTAATGCACACAAAATACTCCTTCAGAGTTTCCACCAACTTCTTATAAGGTATGAGCTTGTCATCCTTAACTTTATACTCATCATTAACCTGTTTGATGATTAGCTATGAATCACCTACAACCTTCACATGTTGAATATTCCACTTGATGGCTAGCTTCATCCCTGCAATGAGTGCTTCATATTCCGCAATGTTGTTTGTGCAAGGGAAGGCTAGGCGGAAAGCCTGTGGTATAGGATCACCTGAAGGAGTAATAAGGACCACTCCTGCACCTGAACCATGAAACGTAAAAGATCCATCAAAATGTATCTGCCATACGACAAATTCTTCAATGTAGAGCAAAGATGCATCTGGCAGATCCAAACTCAAAGGTTTTGTGCTTTGCAAAGGTGCTTCCGCTAGCTGGTCAGCAAGTACTTGTCCTTTAATTGATTTTTGATGGACAAATTCTATATCAAACTCACTGAGTAGAATGATCCAATTAGCCATTCTACCTATGAGGGCGGGTTTGGACAAAAAATACTTGAGTGGGTCGACCTTGGATATGAGCTTGGTCTTAGTATTTAACAGGTAATGGTGAAGTTTCGAAAGGTAAAAACAAACCAAGTAAGCCTTCTCAATCGAGGATAATTACGTTCATAGGCGATGAGGGTGCGACTCAGATAGTACACTACTTTCTCTTTATGGCTAAGGTCATATTGGGCGAGCAGTGCACCAATAGCATATTGCGTAGCGGAAATATAGAGCAAAAGTGGTTCTCCGGAGTGGGAGGCATGAGGACAGGTGGATTAGCCAGTGCATCGTTTAAGCAAAGCAAAGGCTTGTTATTGCTCAGGTCCCCAGATGAAAGTGATGTCCTTCTTAAGCAAATGAGTGAATGAGTGACATTTATCTGCAAGCTGGGAGATAAAGCGACGAATGGCTTGAATTTTCCCTTGTAAGCTACGCAGTTGCTTGATATTCTCAGGTGGAGGCATTTACGTGATGGCGAGATACTTTAGTGGTCTACCTCAATACCTTGTCTTGACACAATGAAGCCTAATAGTTTCCCAGATAGCACACCAAAGACACACTTCTTTGGATTTATCCTGACTTTGTATTCACGTAGGCATTCAAAGATATGCCGCAAAATGATAGGATGTTCCTCTCTTGTTTTAGACTTTCCCAAAGTATGTCGTCTACATAGTCTTCCATGATGTCATGAATCATATCGTGAAATATTACTGCTATGGCCCATGGCTGGCCGATAAGTTGCTCCCGCATTCTTAAGGCCGAATGGCATCACCTGATAACTGAAGGTGCCCCAAGGAGTTGTGAAAGTTATTTTGTGTTGGTCTTCCTCGGCGATCTTAATTTGATTATAACCCGAAAATCCATCCATAAGTGATAGTATTTCATACCCTGCGGTTGAGTCAAAAATCATGTCAATGTTGGGCAATGGAAAGTCATCTTTAGGGAAAGCTTTATTGATGTCCCTAAAATTTGTGCAAATTCAGATACCAATAGGTTTCTTTTCTGGACAGGAACAATGTTCGATATCCATTCAGAATAATCAATTGGCCTGATGAATCCTGCTACAAGCAACCTTTCCAACTCTTCTTTAACTAACAAGGCCACTCTTGGGTGCATCTTTCAGAGCTTCTGTTTGATAGGCTTAGCATCTGCATGCACAACCAAGTTATGCATGACCAAAGTTGGATCTAAGCCGGGCATGTCTTTGTAAGACCATGCGAACACATCAATAAACTCTCGCAGTAGCATAGTGAACGTCTTTTGTTCTCTCTGGTTGAGAGTGATGCTCCCAATTTTACTATCTTGGGATCTTCTTGACTCAATATTGACATCAATGGTTTCTTCAACTAAAAATTTTGATAAATCCTCCATACGCGTGGGATTGGGAGGTAGGTTGAGATCTTCATCCAAGGATGTCTCTACGAGATTTTCATCCTTGGCATGGTCACTTTGTTTGTCCTTTGATTTTCTTATTTGTTTGTCAGCCAATGCCTCAAAGAGGTTTTCACTGTGTGACTTGGACTTTGATTTTTGCCGAGGCTTTTCTTTAGAACTCTTGCCCTCGCTTTTCTTTAAATTTTGCTGACCACGAAGTTCATCCTCCTCGCCGAAGTAGGTGCAGGTGTCTAAGTCGATAAAGAAACCCTTCTTGTGATCTCCAATGGGAATTATATCCCTTATGCCCATGAACTCTGCAATAGCCTCGTCATTCTTGAATAAATATAATGGCATGTGACGTTGTTGGTCCCATTCAACAAGGGAGGGGTATATACAAGGTCAAGGGTTGGTTCATTGGGGGTGATGGTTAGGACAGCATTATTCATGAAAATGTTCGTGAAGGCGAGATCCTCATATTGGCTACAACAGAATCCGTGTCATTTGTCTAGATAATCGAAGCTATCCTCATGCTCAGAACAAGTCGCATCTTGATCATTGGGGTGTGCTCCATAAGGGCGAATCCCAATGCCATATCTTTCTGTTTTGAAATGTGGAAGAGGGACTGGTTCTCTTTGTCCTTGTTCATTCCTCCCACATCCAAGGCCTTTATAGCCCATGGAGTACATCATTCTACTAGATTTTTCATATTCTGGGGTTTGATAACAAGATGGTTGAGTGTCCTCAGGGACCCAAGTAGTAGGTGGATCAAGTAATTTTTTCTCAGCTAACAAGCCTCCAGGTAGGAACGACCCAATAGTATGTTCCTCTCTAGGTCTCCTGAAGCGGTAGTTGGGTCGACCTCTAGTCTTGGGTGACAAGGAGAGGTCAGAAACCAAGAGCACTTGTTGTACATTATACTCCCCACAGCCATATTCCAGAATTTTCATCTCCCATGAATTAAATGGAGATGTTGAAGTAGATGCCCCATGAGTGCAAGAACTAAGAGAATTTGAATCTACTCGAGATTCCATGGCCTCAGAATGAAGAGGGACAGCTATATCTGTGGAGGGACATGCATATGTACCCTTTCGTGTAAAGCTATTAAGAGCTCTACAATGACCAAAGGGCTCGAGTCTCTGGTATTGTTATCGTATGTCCCTCATGCTTCAGCTTGATGCATTGATGAAATGTTGATGGCACTGCTTACATGGCATGGATCCATGGTCGGCCTAGAAGCATATTATATGGAAGTTCCAAGTCTAAGACGTGAAACTTTGCTTGATGGCAAGTGGGGCCCACCTCCATGGGCAGCGTAATGGTGCCTGCTGACTCTCTTTCCACGTTGTCGTATGCGGTGATAGTGATGATATGGGACTCAAGATCTGCCTCTGTATGTCCCAATTGTTTGACCAACTTAAGCGTGCAGATATTCAATCCCGATCCATTTTCCACAAGCACCCGTTTAATTTTCTTGCGGGTGACAACTACCTCAATGTATAAGGGAAGATTATGTGTAGGATTCTCGGTAGAGACCTCCCTATGGTTGAAAGTGAGATGCTCACTGGGTGCAATATTTGCCACCGCGGCTTGAAGGTATGCAGGATCGACTTCTAAAGGCACTCCCAACCCCTGAAGAGTTTGATACAAAATGTCCTTATGCACATTGGATATCTTGAGAAGATCTAAGATCGAGATCTTAGCAGGTGTCTTCTCAAGTTGTTCTAAAAGGTTATATTTACCAGTTTGCGGGGTCAACAGAGAGGGTTCCGGAATCACGAGGCGGGCATGCCTTGTTACCGCAGCGCAGTCCTTTCCCTTGATCTGGATGGTATTGACACGGTCAGCAGGGGAGCGAATACATCCGATAAGTGAATCGTAATGATTGTTATCTCTCTTGGTATATAAGTAGTTCGTGGATTTATATGTTTGGGATGACTCTCCCGATCTGGTTTTGCCTTTTCCGACTTATCATGCTTGGGGAATGGTTCCTTATAAATCCCCATTTTCTCGTTAGGTGTTTGCATGTGGCTAGGGTTATCCACCTCTATCTCCCCGTTGTCAATGAGGTCTTGAATATAGTGGCGAAGTCACAAACATTTGTCTGTTTTATGACCTTTAACGCGATGCATTTCACAGTATTCATGCTCCTTATACCATGAAGGTTTAGGAGTGTTGTCATCGAACGGTTGTGTTGTAGGATAGGTCATCATGTGGGCCGCATCCAACTATTTTAGTATGACAGACAACGGCTCATTGAGGGAGGTGAATGTTCTTCGCTTTGGTGGTGGTTGAATTGGGCCCTTGGTCAGTTTAAAAGGTTGACTGGTTTGGACCGTTTGAACACGTTTGGAATCAGTGATTCCGTCTCCCACCACGTTTTTGTTTTTGTTAAAGATCTTTGGCTTTTCAGCGGGTTTGACACTTTGGTTGTCTTTAGATTGGGTTTTGAGGGTGCCTTTGGCAATGAGAGCCTTTTCTATTTGAATCCCTTTCTCAATAACCTCCTCAAAGGTGCGGACACAATGCATTTGGAGGTGGAAAGCTATATCTGGGTTGAGATTAGGGACGAAAATACTGACTAGCTGCTTCTCAGGGAAAGCGCAAGGGAAGCGACTAGCTATCCCTCTCCATCATTGGAGGAAGCTAGCGAAGGTCTCATTTGGGTGTTGTTTTGTGCCGCACAAGTCTGCCATGGTGACGTCACTCTCTATGTTATATGAGAAATGACGCACGAATCTTTCCGCCAATTCTGGCCAAGTGAAAATTGATCCTCATGGAAAGCGCATAAACTATTCTAATGCTTGACCTCCGAGACTCTTAGGAAAAAGTCTGATGAGGTAATTATCACTATAAGACACCTCTTGACATGCCATGTAGAAATCTTTAACATGATCCCTTGGGTCTCCCTTTCCTTTGTATTTGTCGAACTTTGGCATATCAAATTTCTTTGGAAAGGGTTGAAGGGTCATTTTCTTGTCAAAAGGATAGGGGTATAGTTATTCGTATTGGTATTTCCTAATACTCCCTATATTGCTTTCTTGTATGCTCGCAAGCGTTGCTTTCATAGATTGTACTTCTTGTGCAAGCAATTGTTCTTTAGTGGGAGAAACAGGGGATGTGTACATGATGATACCCTGTGTCTTCTTCTCCTTGGTTTTCTCAATGGAGTTCGTGGATCCTAAACTTAGGCTTTGACTTTTGAACGTTCTTATTTGTGTCTTTCGTACTTGGAAAGTAAGCAAAGCTAGTTGTTGGATTGTGACTTGGTTTGTGTCTTGTTCTTCTAAAGGTTCTTCCTCTTTGTAGTGTGAAGGTTCTTCCCTATCTCATGTTCTATCTTTTTTCTTCATGGCACTTTGATGAGGGGTATTCTATGCCCTACCACTTTATCATTTTCTGCGTAAGAAGTGGAAGCATGCCCACCTATTAAAATATCTTCCATATTGATAAGGGGGATTCTTCCTTAGTAGTGTCATTTGTAGGTAATATTGGTTCATTTTCGGTGGGCAATTTAGCCCCTAATTCCATGACCCGTGCCAAAACTCTATCTTTATTTCTAAGGAGAAACTCATCTAGTAGAGTGGGGTCAAAATCAAAGTCTGCGTGTGGTGATTCTAATTCATTTCCACTATGGTCGACCATTTCTTCTATTTCCTTTTCTACAGAAAATAGTGGTCCTAGATCGTGTCCGATAAATGGGTTTGACCCTTGTTTGTTAGAGGTTTCCCAAGCTTGCGCCTGTTGTTCCTCATATGTTTGTTTCTTTAAACCTAGACGCATCTTGGGAGCCATGTTTTCGTGATAAGTTTCACTAAGGTAAGTTGTAGATTTGTTCAAAATTCAATGACTACCCCTAAGTGAAACACAAGATGTACGTGTTAAGAGTAAATTAACAGTGTGAGAATACCAATGTGATAGAATGATAAAGTCACCAATGAAACAATCATTTGGTATCAAAACTTAATCAAATGAAGTACCTCCTAGATTACGTTTTAAAGTAATTTACGACGCCAGATGATTAACAAGATGTCTCCACTTATGCCAAGTTCAAAGGAATGAACAAGACGTAAGTAAATACATGAAGTTAAATGCGATCTCCCAATCAAGATATACGATGAGCAAGCTCAAGTCTGATTAAGACCTATATCTCAAAAAGTGTCAATTACGATTTGCGAATGACACAACAATATCACCAAGATATGTTAACCCACTTTGCAAGAAAGTGGAGTATTGATATCAAGGTGTTATTGATATAACACACACAAATGGTAGTTCCTAACACCTTTTGAAATCGAGGTAATAATAAAATTGAACAAAAAAAAGCTCAAAGTATAGCTAGGAATAGTTAAGAATGTGTGCAGTGTAACCGTACAATATAGGTATTTATGTCGAGTTTACAAGAAACAAGACGTAAATATCGAAATTGTAATGATACGAGACAAACAAACTAACTCCTCTTATGGAAGTCCGCAGTGATGAACCATGCCTAACTACAATGACAATCTTGACGTGGGTATCAAGATCACAATGGCTACCAAATGACATGAAAATGCCTCCACTCACTTTAGACGTTTAACTAACCTAGCCGCAAACATGGATGGGCGTAAACGGACATAAAAGTGAGAGAAACAGTCGAATGGCAACACAAAGGTAATCACACCTCTTTTGATCAACAAAGTGTCAAAAGAATATGAAGGAAATAAATCAAGAAAAAATGACAAAAAATGCTAGTCTCACTTCGGCAGAGTTTCGCCTTGCCCTAAGGCAAGTAAAAACTAGGCGAAAGTAATACGTCACACGTTTCTCAAAAAGAAGGTTCACAACTCAACACTGTTTTAAAGTGGTCAAAGTGGGCTCCTGGCCAAAGTATATTCTCCTAGGTGGTTCTCTCACCCTAGGTGTTACAAAGTTACCACGAGCGAGCGCGATTTACCCAAAAAGTCACACTGACTAGTTTGGGAGTATCTCGGCTTTACTTTACCCCCTTCAAGAATAGTAGGAAACTAGTGCATCTACGTGTACTATCACTGGGGTCGCCACAACGGACAACCTGTAACTCTATCTCACAAAGGAATCACTAGTCAAGTAGGTAGTGTGGAGCACTTCCCATTTCGTCCACAAGGTTCCCTCTTGCGTGGACTACTTTGGGGTTCCTGGAACCACCCCTATTGTTGTAGCTTAAGGCGTTATGCCAAAGGGGTTATGTTCCAGTTGAGCGGAGAGGGACGTACCCTTTTCCAAAACCTACAATACAGTGTTTTGAATATGTTGTTCTTTTTATCTTGTTTAATTAGGTGTGGTTTTCTTGAACACCTTTTGGCACTCGTATAACAACTCTATTAGTAGTTTTTGATTTCGTTTTGATTCCTCCTTTCTTTGACAAGCATTTTTAGGTCCTGCACTCAAGCGTTAGTAGTTCTCCAAGAAAATCACATTATTTAATAGAGGATTAAGAGTTGCTTTTGATTCTCAAGATCATCCAAGGATGCAAGAGAAGAGCATACACAACAAATAATCCAACTAAAAAGTAAAGAAAATCTTTTCGATCAATGAACCATACAAAATTCTTGATAAATGTTCATTCCCTTTAAACCAAAAGTGAAAGATGAAGTTTCCAATTTACCAAATGTTATAAAATGAAGACTAAAGTTGCTTTTGATTCTCAAGATCACCCTAAGGTGCAAGAGAAGAGCATACACAAACTTTATCCCAATTATATAGAAATGGAAAACTTCTAATCAAAGGACCATTGAAAAATGCTTTGTAAAGGTTCATTCCGTTAAGCAAAATGAATAATCAAGTTTGCAAGTTTAATCCCAATGTTAACAAGATAGAGATCAAAGTTGTTTTTATTCTCAAGATCACCAAAAGGTGCAAGAGAAGAGCATACACACGCTTTGGTCTAAATCGAGTAAGCATGGAAATACAACATTCATCAAAACATTAGACATGTTAGAAAATGACCAGTTTTAAACTAACAGAAAAACCTATAACTTCTATAAGTATAAATCCTAAATTTATGTTTTCATTGCATAGTTAACTTCAATACCTTTCCAACGCAAAAAAAAATGGAGTCATTTCGAGTTCAAGAGCAAAATTTATGGCCTTCGGAAGATGGGTTACGCATATGCTCTTATGCTCATGGGTATGCACTTGACATGCACTCAAAAAATGTCAAAAAAAACGTCCCTTAATATGCAAAATGGGCAAATTTTTCCAACCAAGATTCAATTTTGACAACAACCCATCACATTAATATATGAATAGAAGACTCAATGCTATCAAACATTAACATACATGCTCAAGAATTTAAGATTTTCAAGAAATTGACAAAACTAGCATGTAGAATGATGAAAAAGTAAGCTCTAAAAATGAAAACATGATGAAATATTGAAATTTTCTCACCAACATTAAATTTTGAAAGCAACCCACCACATTAATATGTAAATATGAGACTCAACACTATCAAACACTAACCTATATGCTCAAGAATTGAAAATTTTCAAGAAATTGACAAAACTAGCATGTAAAATGATGAAAAAGTAAGCTCTAAAAATGAAAACATGATGAAATCTTGAAATTTTCTCACCAACATTAAATTTTGACAGCAACCCACCACATTAATATGTAAATAGAAGACTCAGCACTATCAAACACTAACCTACATGCTCAAGAATTGAAAATTTTCAAGAAATTGACAAAACTAGCATGTAAAATGTGGAAAAAGTAAGCTCTAAAAAATGAAAACATGGAGAAATCTTGAAATTTTCCCCTCAACTCCAATTTTGACAGCACTTCACCTCCTTCATACCTACAAGGAAGACCCAACACATGCAAACTCAACAAAACATGTTAAAAAAAACAAGTTAGATCAACATGTGTAAAAGAGGGTTAGTAACCAAAAATAAAACTTAACTACAAAAACTTGAAATTAAGTGCAAAGGACAATGGAGTAAGTCCCACCAAGCATGCCAAATGTGTGCATGTATACTTTTCTTAATGCTAAATCAAATGAAGCAAGAACTACCACCTAAAATAGTTCTACAATTTAGCTAAAACAAAGCATAAACACCATCATGATAAGAATTAAACAAGGGTTAGATGCTAGCATTCATCAATACAAACTTTGAAACTAACAATGCTAAATATCTAAACTCCTCTATTCTCTAACAAAAAATAAATGAATGGACCTAAGTAAGCTCCATGGCTATCAAAATAGTTGTCCTTAATGCTCCAAGAACCTAGGAATGGGGCTAATCAAAGTTGGGCTACAAGACCCTTTTGACACCTCCCATATGACCCAAGCACTTTAAGAAAGAGGCTTAAATCTTCAAGATGATGAACTCTCAAAAGGGCAAGGTGCAAGCTCTTAGTCTCTTTGCTATATGCTTTGCATTTTCTCTCTTAGAAAGTTTAGGTGTAAGTAAAAAGGTAGGTGGAGGGCTCTTTATATAGCCCAAAGGATAAAGGATTCAACACATTCTCATGAATGTGGGATAAAGGTAAAACATGATTAGGAATGGATAAGGTTTCTTTATTAAAGGTAACCTTACTTTAGAAGGGTTTAATACATGTTTAACAAGTCATGGGAGTTGGGGGGATTTTAATTAATCAAAGGTGATTAATTAATAGGTAGATGTAAGCTTATAGAAGCTAATTAGAGGAATATTAGTACGATTTAGGCTATTATAAGGGGATTAAATCAATTAAATATTGATTTATTGGTTAAATGGAAGGGAAAGCTAATTAATTAATAATAATTAATTAGTCTAGGTAGAAGGGGTGATTTATTAACGGAAGGTCGTTAATTAGGGTATTTGTTGGATAAGCAACTTAATTAATTAGCTTAGTGTAATTAATTAATGATGATATGAGGGAAAATGAGTGCCTTTGACGATATGTCGTTGATTTGCGAGAAAGGGGATAATTAGCACAATTTAAGTATTTAAATTGCTTGGGCGTAATTATAGGTGTCTACACTAAAAAACAATACAACATTATATCAAGAAAATACATAAACAACATAAAACATTTCAAAATTGTCCCACAAAAAAGTAGTATTTGTTGTTTTAGTTGTTTTTTCATGCATGGTTTTTTTTGTTTAGTTCTTTTCATGTTGTATGATTTTATAATGACTCATTTTTATTTTCTTACTTAGATTAAGTCTTACTTAAATATGGTGTGAATTTCATTAGATTAGTTCTATTTGCATGCTTGTACATATTTGTGATTAGAGTACATTTGATTAACTTTTACTTGTTATTGGTTTTACTTGTATAGTTTGTTATTGTTTCATATCATCTATCATATATCATCCATCATCCATCACCCATCACCCATCACCCATCACCCATCACCCATCACTATCATCTATCATCAATCATCTATCATCTATCCTCTATCATCACATATCAATAAATTCTAAGCTACATCATCAGGAAAATGAAAATTACACATTTATGTTAAGCTAAAATCATATAATATCATCAAAGAGGGGAAAGACAAATTATTTGTATCCCCCTGTTCATAGACCATAATAAAAATATGGGCTAAACGTCATAACTCATACAACACAAGGTGATATCATAAACATCTTATCTCATAAAAACAACATGCAATATAATCTAATTCCATCATCATCATATATTTGTATCAAATTTTAATGTCCATATACAAAAAAATGTCTCAATATATATCAGATACAAGGTATGCCACCATGGGCATGGATCAAAAATATGCATTCATCTTGAGGATTTTAAAAAAAAATACATACACATTCATACAAAAATTCTCCTTCGTCATGAGGCATACATCAAAAATAGTACATAAATAAAGAGTCATGGATGACTCTCACCAACGCTAGGACTACCTAGCTTAATACTCAAGCTGGCCTATCTCAAGAAGGGTGGTGGCATTGGTACTAATCTGGTAGACCTATATGGCATGTGTGACCTTGATTTGGATTTGATACCTATGGTCTAACTATAAGGGGCTGCCCTCTGTCCCTTTGGAATGGTCACATGATATAGACCCCTATAATGAACTGCCTCACCTAAAGAAGTTGCAAAGCCATATACTAAGTCTCTGGTACCATATATCTCAGCTGCGCATTAAAGAGCATCATGTTCTCTGTAATATGGGCTATATCCACCCCCATCTATGTCGTAAGTTAATCCCGAGGAATATATGGCTTGATCTCTCTCTCAACTCTAGCCTAGTCCATGGTTACTTGTTGTAACTATTTGTATAGATATTATACCATAATGCATTCTATAATACCCCACCTAATGGTCATGGCCATCTATACCTATAGCGTAACCACTGATGGCCCATCTTCTCCTAGAATGATCCTAAGTCTAGGCATTGGTATATGTAGTCCTCTTTATTATGATCTAGGTGGTGAGCCCCATCCCCCACCTACAAAATATGGGGGTGATCCCCACCCATCCCGTACATCTCCCCATTCCCACTTTGGATGCAAGGTTTGGACTCATTACTCGCAATGGTGAAATTGGAACATGTACCATAGGCACCTATTGTACTTACACCGTACACCCCTGTATAAGAACTTGCTAAATAATGGGAACTGATGTGCCTATGCCTATGCCTATTTTTGTAATGGTTGTTATTGGGAAGGACCTGTGGGGCTGGCACTTATACATGTACCTATATCCGTGGACCCTAGCCCCAGTCCGTAAAGTTTCATCTACCTTGGGTTTTCCTAATCTGTCCGATCTCTCAATATCTATCCATGTAAACCATGTGCTACTGTGCAGCTATACATGCATCTATCATAGCTGTGGGATCATAATTCGTAGAGGACGTATTGTCACATACCGAGGCCTATAATCTAGCATGGTCCCAAGGTCTACCACATATGGATATGTAACCCATTGTTGTTAGACAACAAAGCTGAAGCTATCTCAAGCTCACCACAATCTAATATGTGGGCGAAATCAAATTTCTTGCATGTCTTATACACGTACCACATGTCATCTCTCCGGGTATGCCCTAGATTTGGCCTAGCTATCATTTTATTTGTTCAACATGATACCACTCTCTCGATATAAATAGAGCTACCAATAATAAATTGATCAACCTCTGTGGTGTTGAGCTCTATACCATCATCATGCCACCGATATAGTCCGTAAGGATGCCAAGTTATCATGTGGAGATGTAAATTATCAAAGGAACATCTATAAAAGGTAGTGTCACCCATATGTGCTCTCACATCCTTACCCACTAGGTCCCATCCCATGTAGGAGGGCTCATCTAGAGCCTTAACTCATAGTACTCCTAGTGGGCACCCTATCGTAATGTGGTCCCACACCCAAATCTATAGTAGAGTGGCTGGTCCTATGTTCCTCGACCTTCGTAGGAAATCAAATGTAGATCCAATACAAGTGGGCCAATATACACTGACCCCAATAGAACACCTCTCCATCCATTATCCTATGCACTACTCTTGTCAAACAAAGTGGGAAGTGCATGTCAGTCTTGTCAAGAAACAAGTAGAATGAAAAGAGCCATCAAATATAAGGGGTATCCATGTAATTTGTTAATCCTCAAAGAAGCTATATAGGAGCATCGTCTAACCCTTTTGGGGTATGTCCTATCAGAGAAACATGTCCCAAATGTAAGCTAGGATTTGGCTGCGATAACCATCATAAGTCACCAAGCTACCCTGAATCAGAACCCTAAGGATCCACCATACATCCTCTAAGGTCACAGTCATCTTGCCGGTTGGAAATTGGAATGGTAGGTTATCGCTCCACCGCTTCTCTACTAAGGTAGTAAGGAGGACGTAATCTAGTATAATGTGAGGTAGTTGTGTAATATAAGAGAGACCTCTAGCCTCCAAGTGTCACGGTGAGAAAAATATGATCTCAATGTGAAAAATTCTGCTCATAGTCATGAAATCACCCATGCCGCTCACACATATCCATGTTACGTAACTTCATCTACAAGATTATGCAAAGCACTTGATTAACATCATTTCTTCTCATAAAATCTTCCTAAGGTGTTCTCATAGATTCTACATTCTCCTAATCATGCCTAGGTTCTTCTAAAAATCTTAAAATTTCTTATCAAATTTTCCTAAGGCAAAAATTCTACACCATCACACCCCTTTTGGCACTAGCACAAGCAAGCTGCTATTTAGCACACACCTTCTTTCTAAAACTCACCCATTTTTTCATGGCACAATCTTGCACTACCGCACCCATTTTCTCACTAAATTTCTCAATTTTACACTAGTGCATGACTAATCTACCCCAAAATATAATTTTTCACTTACACGTAACCTCTTTGCGCCATTCGTAACCCCTTATTTTAAGTTCACACCCTAGCCACTAGCGCACCCTAGGGTTTTGTTAGCGCGACCCCACATTTTTTCCCTAGCTAAAATGTGTCATAAATGCATTCAATTTTTTTTTTAAATGTTTACATACCAGTTTTGGGTCAATAGGATGCCTCCCAAACTCTCGAACTCAATCAACATGTTGTTTTTGGTTCTGAATTTGAGCCATCTCTCTCCAAGGGTAGAGCAAAAACCTCACCAAATCTCAAAAGGGTCTAGTAACAATAACTCGTCGTGATGGATTTTTCCCTCCTAATTTTCTATTTTATCCATTTTGACCTAATTCTTAAATTTTCTTGCTCCCTAGGGGCTAGATGACTAAATTTATTCTTCTATATTCTTCTCGCTATTTGGACATGATGATTATTTTTATTAAATAATCATTTGTCAATCATTTTCACTACACTGAGGCATATTGTTGCTTCTTTATGACTCTTTATGCTACCTGGGGCATACTTTTACTTCCCAGTGATTCTTTTCAATGCCTCATGTGCCTCATCATTCTTATATCATTTTATTACTAAAATTTAAAAAATCCAAAAAAATGGTAAAATCATTAAAAATCGAAAAAACCAAAAAAATGTAAAATTTCAAATATTTTCAAATTTTAGCAAACAACATGCATGTAGCTAAAGAATTTATTGGATGCATCATCCTCAAACATCAATTTTTTTCCAAAAAACATCATTCTTTGGTCCTCATTTATTCTCACAAATGACTCGGGGAATCATCTGGATCTACCTCCATTAACAAGTCTAGCTGGCTTTATATGTCTATACTCTCTTACACAATGAGTTGTTTGGTAATGTTTCATAGTTCATGATTTATTTTTCATAGGATCCTTGTTTCATCCTTTTATTCACCTCGCATGTATCTTTTCTCAGGGTACCATTTTTAACCCTTTTCGTTAACACAAACATTTGGGAACTGAAGCTCGATAACAAAAACACTTGGTGCAATTTGTATTGAATGTTATTTTTTTGAGTATGTATGTTTATACTTGTTTTCCATGTTAGGTTAGCTTCTTTACTTTCTTGTATTTCATTACATTATGTATGTTGCATTGAGTTAGTGTTTTAGCAATGAACAAATGTTAGTATTATAGATTTTCATGTTATTTTACACTTTTGTTGTATGCTTATATATAATAAAGAGTCAATGACGTAGATCATGAACTAAGATGGATGAAATTTATTTCCATTATATTCATCTCCATCCTTCTTCATTATCATTTTCTTCTATCACACATTTTATTCAAAAACACCTAGGGAAATAGGGATTTATTTTTATCCCTCCCCCTCCTTATTTCTTCTATCCATTTCCTTCATCTTTTAGATCTTCAATCGAATTATTTCATCACCCCATCAAAACTCGAGGAGGCTTCATTCATTCTAATAAATTTTATTCTATCCCTTCAAAATTTAATTTTCTTTACTTATCTACTATCTTTGCGCAAAGTGGTTTTTCTTACACCACCCAAAATAGGGAAAATGTAGACACATAAAATCTGGTTACGTAGTTTTACTACTAAGATTGCCCTATTTACCCTCTTTCCTATCATTTTCATTTTAATTAGTGATTTTTAGCTAATTAACTAATTTTCCCCTCCATTTTGGTCAATTAACGACACTTTTTTAATTAACTAGCCTTTACTTCACTCCGGATGCCAATTAATGACACTTCATTATTTATAATCCTCTTCTAATTAAATAAATAATTATTATTAGTTAATTAAGCCTATTTACCCTTGTATTTAATCAATAAATCCTCTTATTGGTTAAAAACCCCTCTTCCAACCATTCAAAATCACCCCATTTCCCTCCAAATCATCTCTAAAGGATTTCTAAGCTTATCCTAGCCTATTAATTAATCCTATTTGATTAATTAAAGCACCCCCAACTCCCATGAGTTGTTAATCACTTGTTAATTCTTCTAATCAAGTTTATCTCTTCTAAATCTACTTTATCCTTTATCCCACATGCACTAGTTTGCAAGCTTCTCCCAAATAGGAAAGCTATATAAAGGACCCTCCTACATTCTTTCACACCTACACCATACTTTTTCTAGTATTTCATATAAGACATATGATAAGAGCCTTCTCCATTATTTTGGAATAGCTACTTCATCTTGTGCATCCATTCTACCATTGTTGAGTAGAAAGGAAGATCTAAGTATGGCCTTGTAGCCATTTCTTGGTGAGATCCTTCCCTCTCTTTGGAGATCAAACACACAAATTTGATTACTCATGATCTAAAGAGGCTCATGTTTAGAAGTAATCATACATTAAATAGTAGGAATGGTTAGCATTAGATGATTTCTTTCATGTTTATGTAATAATTATCTAATTCCTTTAAGCTATTATCATAATGTTAATGGTAGATTTAGCTTTTCTTTGAGACTACTAGGTGTTAGTTTCTTTCAATTATCATAGCAAGTTTAACATGAACACAATCTAATATGTGAATGTACCTTTAACATATAAGAAATAAGTTCACCTACACATGGCCATAAACCACATGAAACCTAAAAATAAAATTTAGAATGGGGATTCAGATGACCCTAGCACCACCCAAAGAGTGAACTTATGACTTAGTCTTACACTACATATCGGACTACTGTGTCATTATTTTGTGTGTATAGAAATGATTCCTTAAGATGCCCTTGTGCACGTTACATAGTGATAGTGATCTAGATCTAGAATGTAGAAGATGTATAGAATGTGTGGGATGATATAGAATAAACTTCTACTCCTATGCTAACTATGCATATGTGATGAAACCCTTTTCCCTTATATGAATGCTAGATGGATGCATCTAATGCTCTTGTGCTTTTGAATGCAATATTAGGTGATAATATGTAATGATTAGTTCTTTTTCCCTCATTTTGAAAGAATAACTATGTATTTATATGATTCCCTTGTTTGAATTTCATAATTGATAACTGAAATCTTGACTCAAAGTAGTAAAAAGTAATTAAAAATTGAAAGAGGTCCAAAATGATAAGAAAAATTTAAAGAGGGACAGGGCACCTAGAAGGACATGAATGCCTCACGCTAGTGTCCCAAATGGGCACTAGTATATGAGGCCATATAAATATAAAATAGTCAAATTTTGGCTAGAGTGCAAGATGTATAAAGATAATAAAGGTGTAGAAGACAAATCCAAAGTATAAAAAGGAATTATCAATTACTAGTTTTATTGCTTATAAATCATGTAAATACTACCATGCTTTTAGGACCTAGACATGTACCCAAGTGCATAGATTATTTGTCTACATTTTTCCCCACTTTATGTTGTTGAATGAATACTTGATAGCATAAAGTAGATAGAATATGTGTACCTTATGATCCTATAGAGAGTGTGGTGAATAGCATGCCGAGTGGACAAGTGAAGTGTGAAGTGATCGCAAAGTGAAGCATGGAGACTAGGAAAAAGGGAAGTGGACCCTAGGGGTGAGGCATGTGTGTAGCTTGTACCTATTTTGCTTGTATTTGCTAATGTAAGTTGCTTCTTGTTGTGTATTAAGGACAGACCTACAAAAAGAAGAGTGAGAGAGTAGTTAAATTTCTATCTATGAAAAATCAATGTAATACATGTATAAGTAAGTAAAATTGTGAAAGTATGTAAAAATTAAAGAGTGCACCTAATATATAAGAGTCTAGAGGATAGAAATATGTCATGAAATTTTGTAAAGGGTGATTTTTTTGTCTGATCTCACACCAAGAGAATTTTTTTTGGGTGATCTCATGCAACATGTGAGTTCTCGAGTGATCTCTCACCAAGAGTGAGTTTTTTGGGAAATCTCATGCCACAAGAGAAGATTTTTCGGAGGAGAGGTCTAGTTTTACTCTCCTTCTATGCGTGCTTCTCAAAAGATCACCACTACGAGATAGTACACCTCATGTTATTTTGTATTGTAATTAATTGTAGAAGATAAGAGTGTTGGAGAGAGGTCTATTAATATGGTTTTGAGTAGAGAAAGTACTAATTAATGCACATCATTTGACAATTTTACTTTGCTTGTTGCCATCACTACCAACCTCCCACATCTAATCACCCATTAAATTATACCATTTGGAATTTTTTTATATTTGATTCATGTTCCCTGGACCTTTACTAGGGATCCCTAATCCTTTTACACTTTCCAACCACTTTTTAGGCACTTTCTAGCTATTTGAGATTTTCATATTTTTAGTGGTCAAAATTTTGGGGTAAATTATCAAATTAAATCAAGATAACCATATAAATATAAATTTATGATATCTTGAGATGAGGGACTATAAAATAGAAAATCAACAGGTGACCTTCTTCGTACCGAACCCCTCGAGGTCATGCCAAGAAAGCCGATGTAGAATGAATGTGAATGTGAGTGTAATGATGGGGATCAAGATAATTGGGTAATCTTATATCTTTAACATATAATATCGGGATCTGCGAGTCTAAGGAAAAGAAATATCTCCTAATTTGGAGTGGTGTGATGGTTCCATACGAGATAATATCGCTAGAGACTCCAATCAATGTCGAGCTATGCCAAGATTCTATTTGTTGGTTGTTGAACATGTAGAAAATGACCTGTGGGCACCTTATATAGATTTCTAGAAAAGGCCATGGAAGTAAGAACAAGAGGCATGGTGGAGCCACAAGGATTTATGGGTAATTTTCTAGTTTGGTCCAGAAAGTCTTAGCCTAATTGGTTACTATGTTCAGTAAGGAAAGTTGTGTAATAATGTCTAGTGGAAGTGGTGAAGATATGAATACTAATGTATACAAACTAGTGTCAATGTCTAACTGATTAGCAGGCCCATTGGGTTGTGGGACCTAAGGATCACAACCAAAGACTTGTGGAGGTTGTGGCCCTTGTATGGTCATGTGTGTAATCAAACCTTGTTTCCAGGAGCAGTCCAATAGTCATAGGCTTAATTAGTAACAATGTTTAACGTATTTATTTGTTCTATTTTCTCAACAAAAGTTACAGGTGTGTATAAGATCAAACGTAAACTAGTATCAATTTTAGTTATCAATTCTGGCTTGTTGGGTTATGGGACCAAGGGATCACAACTATATGTCTTTTCCTATTGTGGACCGTTGATGGTCATAAAAAATGAAATAAAATGATTTTTGATAAGAAAACTAATTATTGAAGGAAATCTAATCTATGTTTTTGGAGTTTTCACAATATATTGGATCAAAGCAATAAAATAAAACTAATCTATCAAAGGAAATATTTTTGATCTTTTCTAATTTTTAAGCAATGTGTTCTAATCTAATAAATAAACTAAAGACAAGTAATCAACTAGATGTAGTTGTTTACTTGTGCGAATATGTGAATCTAATCTAAAACAAATAACTTAATCCAACCAAAAAAACTTCAAACCCTACCTCAGAGATGAAGAACAAATCATGACCCTGAAAGGGCTATTGTTCCCCATAACTTCCCTAGTAATGCTAAAGAGAAAACTTCCTAATGGTCTTATCTTCTTGTGATTTCCTAACTTATTGAAATGAAATATTTTCTACTCTATTTGATATGTAATTAAAACTAGTGATTTGAAATTGACAATTTAACAAATAAAGCAAAAAAATAGACAATTCCAACATGGACAAGTAAGAGCTTTGGAAAATTTGGTTGTATTTTTATTTTTCCCCTTAGTATGTTCCTTTCTTTCTCTGAATGTTCATGTAAGTCCAAGGGATTGGGAATGCAAGAACAACAAAGTAGGAGGATGGCATTTGAGTAATGGCATGTTGATGACGGTCTGGATGCAATGCAAGTGCAGTAGAAGAGATATAACACAAGATATCATATCTTGGTTATGCAATTCCTAGCAAGATTGTGGCAGCAATACAATGCAAGATACACAAAATTCTCAGGCCTTTTTCTTGAATACAAGCATGGAATATATAGGAATTGAGGATGGGATGTGCCTTCATGCACAAGGCAAGAAGAAGTAGTTCTAACTAATTAAATCTATTTAAAAATAGGAGGAAGGAGAACCAAGAAATCAAAGCTAATTTTAGACAATTTGGCTCATGGATGCATGCTAAAAGTTAAATTAAGTGAACCATTACATGTCAAAACATGTGTGACAAAATCTAAAAAAGTGGTTTGATCGCCACCCTACACGGGGTGGTAGTTTGAGGCTGCTACCCTATTTTGGGTGGCAGTTTCAGAATCGCCACCCGGGAAAGGGGGAGGTCAATGCACAAAAGGTCAAAACATGCGCAGAAAGAGGTAGAAACTGGAAAAAGTGTTGGAAGGCTAAGTAAATACATCTAGGAAACAAATATACACTACAAATGGGCTTTGGAGCTCGAAAACCTTCTTGAAAGGACCTGAATCATCATTAGGGACTTTTGTAACTATTTTCTGATAATTTAGCACAGGCAATTTTGGGTGTGTACATATTTCCCCCTCAGAGAAGTGTCTTAACCATTAAAAAGGTGTAAAATGTAGAGTCCGAGTATGGCATTCCCAAAAAGGGGAGTTAGAAGTTATACCTGACATGTGCGTGTGTCGAAATGTCCTTTGTCCAAACTCCCGCTACCTGCAAGAGAAAAAGAAGACTCAAGTGCAGATAGATAAAACATTGAAAAATAAACACTAAATCAAAACGACAAGAGGACTTACCATTTTTGCGGGGATATAGAGATATACATATGCCAACGCTCCAACCCTGTGAAAACATACACTCAAAATGAGGTTAAAAAATACATATATATATATATATATATCCATTGTATCTAAGTTGACCATATTTTGGTTTATTTCTCATGTGCACTCTAGATGTTTAGAATTATCATTTTTCTATGCTTTTTAATGCATGCAATGGGTGTGAAATGATAATAGAATGATTTTTTTTTTGTATTTTATAATGTTGATATATGATAATGCGAACACAATGTGATGTTGAACTTTAGTTTCTTTAAGCAATCCTTGATAATTCATATTGCATTGGAAAAACATGGTGATACAATGATATGATAAGTAAATGTACTTGTTCCACTCCCAACTCCATGCAACCAGTAAGATGCAAGGTCTCAACACCAACATCTGGAAAGGGAACAAGTTAAGAATTTTTTTTTGAATGGTAATGATGAGGGAAAGACAATGGTTTGATAGGACCAAATTGAGACACTACAACCTCACCCTACTCAAGTTACTTCATAGCTTAGAATGTGATTTAATTTCTAGTTTATCTAGACTTAGAACCGTAAATGGCTACTTGGTAGAAAAAATCTGGTTTTGAGGTTTTAAACTCTTTTAGAATTTTGGAAATATAAATCACTTTATTTTTGACTTATGATTTCACAACATTTGAATGAATTATTTTTAACTTTCAATTTTATCAAAGAGAACTCCTACACCTTACCCCATGCTACAAAGTAGGGAGCATGGGATCATCACCATGGACAAGGAATAGGCGAGTAAGGGATTTTATCTCTTTTCCCAACCCTACATCACCAAGAAGAGATGAAGGCTTAACGATGAAGATTAGTAGGGAAAAGAAATGTGTAAAATAATTTTTTTGTGGATTTTCATTTTACTTACTCATCTAGGAAAAAAATTAGTATGTTCTTATTTCCAAAGATATTTTTATGGGATAGATGTGACACCATGAAGCTTCTAGAATAGACTATAGGAAAAGACACCTAATCTAGAAAGAGACTATAAGCATAACCAAGTATGCAGGCCTTGGTATGATCATGGTCAAAACTTTGTCTTATCCTGTTTGAACTAATGAAATGATTTGAAAACAATTGATGATACCATGAAAATTTGAAGAGACATGATTTGAATGTTTTGCCAATGTTTTTAGAAGTTTTTAGGAGTTGCTATAAGAATAAATCCCTTGATCACAAATTTTATAGAATGAGCTAGAAAATGAAAGTGCAATGTAGATGCAGTAATGTACATATGAAAATGCTAATGGATCATGTGTAATACCTCTTTAGGTGAAGATATTTCATAGATTCGTTAAACTCCTCACCCTCTAGTGTACACAAGAAAAATGCCCCATTTTTGTAGTCTTCTACTACTTGATATGGACCCAACCACCTAGGTTTGAATTTTCTTCCCTCACCGGTCTTTTTTTCTATCCGGATGTCAAGTCTTAAGACCAAATCTCCCTCATATATTTCACACTCATAAACCTTCTTGTTGTATTATCTGATCCATCGGTCAACGTAAATGTTGTGTCATTGTTCAATGTTGATTATAACCTCATCAAGACTTTCTAATTGAGAGAGTCACGCTTCTCGATAGGATTCTTCTCCCAAGATTCCTTGTAGTGAAATACAGAGACTCAATATTTCAACCTCAAGCGGAAAAATTTCTTTCACACTAAATAACAAAGAAAAGGGGTTTCCCTGTTGGTGTTCTAACTAACGTCTAATAGGCCCACAAGGCCGGAAAATATTTAAATGCCAATCTTGTTTGTTCTCCTTAATGGTCTTAAGGAGGATGAAATTTAATATTTTATCCATAGCCTCATCCTATCCATTGGCCTAAGGATAATAAAAAGATGTTGTGTGGTGACTTATCTTGAAATTTTCACACAATTCACACACCTCATCATTCTTGAAGGACGTGCCATTATCCAAGATAATGACTTGTGGGACCCTGTACCTACAAATGATCTGGTTTAAAATGAACTTAGCGATCATAGACCCGGGCATGTGGTAAGAGGCATGGCCTCTACCCACTTGGTAAAGTACTCTATAGCTGTGATTATGAAGTTATGGCCATCTGTTGATGAGGGAGAGAATTTTCCTATTAAATCCAAGCCCCTCATGGAAAAGGGCCATGGGGTTGTGATTGGTTTTAAATCTTGTACTAGTATGTGGATCTCATTGGATAACTCTTGGAATTTGTGGCATCTGTAAAAAAATCTACTACGTCATGCTCTCTACAGGTGGGTAAATATCCCATCCGATATATCTTCCAAGAAGTGGCATGGCTCCGAAGTGACCTCCACATACTCCACTATGTGATTCATAAAGAATATTTTTGGATTCTTCTATGTCAACACATCTTAAAAACATTATTTTGAAGGCTCTATAATAGAGCACTTGCTCCAAAATAACGTACTTAGTAGAAATTATGTGTAGCCACCTTCTTTGTTGCGATGTTGTCCCTTCTAGATACATATGGTCCACTATAAAATTAATGATGTCAAGTATACCATGGACACGCAGAAATGGGGGGCCTAGTCTTGAAAAAGTATACACACTCATTGGGGAAGTCTAGATCTACCATATTTCCTCCATCTAATAGATTATCAGCCAACCAATCCATAATGATTTCGATTAACAAATGTTATCTCAAATTCACCCATCGAGTTATGAAGCACCCGACCTTCTAAGATAAGGATCCTTGTTTGAATAATGTCTGCAAGTGATCTAACTTAACAATAACCTTTGTTTCTTGATTTAGCATATAATGTCTTAAGTGCTTCGTCGCAAAGACTATGGCAAGGCATTCTTTCTCTACCTGGGTGTAACGTGTCTCATAATCAAGCAACATTTGACTAATAAAACAGATTGTACACTCTCATTTTTCATTATCCTCTTGAGCCAACATGCGAGGCTAGCAAAAAAATCTATAGCTCATGAATACAAGATCAAGCGGTGATCTAATCTAGATGGCATGAGTATCGGATGGGAAAATAAGAATCATTTAACTAACTCAAATGCCTCATTACATTCATTTTTCCAATCAATGTGGTAATCCTTTTTCAAAAAATTGTTGATTGGGTGAATAGCAAAGGTCAAGTCAGGGATAAATCTTTGGATTGCCCGAGTTTTCCAAGAAAAGATATGATGCAGAATCATCCATTGGTGGAATCATTTCCAATATAGCTCAGATTTTGGTTGGGTCTACATCAATTCCTCATGAAGATATGATGTACCCCAAAATATTGCCTCCTATTACACCGAATACACACTTTTCTAGATTCAATGTGACACTGTATTCGATTAAGTGAGAAAGGATGATACAAAGCACCTTTGGGTGATCACAACACTTTCTGGCCTTAGCCAACAAGTCATCCACATAGGATTCCACAATATTATGTATAATATCATGGAATATATAATTCATCACTCGTTGGTACATAGCACCAATGTTATTAAGCCCGAATGGCATGACAACATAATAGTAGGTTCCCAAGGAGTTATAAATGTAGTTTTGGCCTGATCCTCTTTAGATATTCTGATCTAATTGTACCCAGAGAATCCATCCATAAGAGACAACAACTCAAAACTAGTTTTTGTGTCAACGATAACATTGATGGATGGTAATGGGAAATCATCCTTGGGACAAGCCTTATTTATATCCCGAAAATCTATGTAGATGCGGATCTTTCCATTTTTCTTGAGAATGGGGACTATGTTAGATACCCATTGTGAGTAGTCAACTAGCTTGATGAATCCCACCTAGAGGAGTTTCATCACTTATTCCTTTACCATGAGGGCCACCTTTGGCTTCATGGGCCTTGACTTTTTCTTAATCATCTTTGCATCTGGTTTGGTGATGAGATTGTGTACTGCAATGTGTGATGTAATCCCCATCATTTATTTGTAATTAAATGTGAATAATTTTTATGCTCCTTGAGAATTTGGTATGTATTTCAACCTCCTCAGGAGTTAAAGAGGACCCTAGCTTCAAAATATTTGGTTCTTCCTCGGTCCTGATATTTATATCGATTGTTCCCTCAATTAAGGAGGTGTTTCCTTCCTCAAACTTAGGTGGGGCCAGAGGAAACTCTAAATCCCCCTCTTCTCCTACCTCACAAATTTTGAGTTCCCTCCTAGGGGAGGATTCCATCATGGGATTTCCAAAATAGGAAGAAGAGTGTGGAATTAGAGAAATATTAACCTCATGATGTGTAAGGTGTAATTCGTGAGAGTGTTTAGATATTCTAGAGTTGATTTTTTAATGTCAATGTGATCTGCAATGAAATATTCACTTTCAGTCTCTATGTATGTCAAAATCATAGTTACCAATGTCTTATGAACCAATGGTTTTGCACAAACCGAGACCGTGAATTTTGAATCTTTCAACTCATCACTTGGAGTGAAGCAAGAAATGGAAGTTGCAATTGATTCTGCAAGGAGATTCTAGTCTTGTGGAATTTCTTCAATTGATATGAAGTCAAACCTCTTTGTTAAATTCAGCACTATTGTTTTGTAGAGTTGTAAATGCTCACCTCTAGTCTCATACACTTCAGATACGATTTACAACTAGTTGTGAATCACCCAACACCCTAATATTAAGAGCACCCATTCTTTTGGCCATGATGAGACCAAGTAGAAGGGCTTTGTATTCAGACCCATTATTCATGGACTCAAAGTTTAATTTGAAGGAAAAATGTATAATCCTTCCCTCAAGAGAGGTAAGAATCACACCTGCCCTAGCACCAAAATGGCATTTCGCTCCATCGAAATGGAGATTCCAATAGTTACTTGGAAAAATGGATGTTGGATCATCTTTTGAATCTTTCTCCTTCACTTTAGTTACCTCAACCATACAAACCTCATTTGTTGGCAGAGAACCAAGTCCTAGGGTATGTCCCATGCCCATAGAATTGAAAGGAAGGAGAATGGGTAAATATTTTTCCAATAGCTTGAAAATAATTTTCACAGTTCCTAACAATACTATCTATATGATGACAATTTCATCTTTGACTATTGGAATACCTTTAATCAAACCCATGACTTCTAACTCTATTGTAGGAACCGGTTTTTCCTCCGGTAATAAACTTGCATTTTATTTAAATGATTTATAGGAAGCTAAAATTAAAAGTTGACCCCTGGCCTCTTTTTCAAATTAGTTAAGTGTATGTCAAAGGTTTTTGGATCACCATGCACCACAAAGACCTTCCCTAAATGTAGGAACCTAACTTCCTGAAACAAAGTGGAGGGAATCACCTTCATGCGATGAATCCAAGGACAACCAAGGATCATATTATAGTTGGTTTCTCGATCTATAATATAAAACTCATTTAGTATCATCTTAGGTCCAAGCGTGAGCAACAACACTATAGTTATGATTGACATTGCTTTAAGGTTGTTATAGCCCCTCATCATATTTTATGTCAAAGAGAAATTGGTCTCTCTGTACCCTAGATTTTGAAGTAAATAGAAGGGAACTATGTTGACTATTTCCCCATCATCAATCATCACACACTTTACATAGTTTTTGTAAATCCATACTTGTAAAAACAACATCGGATCACCTCTACGAACTATTTCAGCATCTGTGGGTATCTTGCTGATGTTGAATACAAACCCAACATCTCTTTCAGGTTGCCTTAGAGGATGGAAATCAAACTCCACGTGGTTTATTTGTGCTTCTAGAGGAGGGGTGATGTTAGTCAAATGACCAAGACCTAACGCTTCTAGTAGAGTAGACCTATGAGTAGGGGAATTATTTAACATATCCAAGAAGGAAATGTGTGAAAGTGTCTTAGTGAAGTTGCTAATAAAATTAAGCTCCCGATGGCTTGTGTAGCATATCACGAATGTCATCGATGTAGTCAAGTAGATTGGGATAGTCTGTGAAGAATAATACTTAGTTCTAGTAGTAGCGTTAATTTGATGTTCAATGTATAACTCCACCAACCCCAAAATTTTCATTTGTTGACAACCATCCAAAGGAGGTTCCACTTATGGGTTTGAAAAATTTGAGGCTTCACGATCATGGGTCCCTATTACAATCCCTTTGTTCTAATCATTGGGATCTATTCTACCAGCCTTTGGATGCATGGGGAGAGGATCATTAAATATTCCAGTGTTGTGTTTTGTGGAGATACTGGTCCCATGTAGGTGTTTTGAGTGGGAGCTGTTGGGTTTGTCAAAAATATGTCAATAAATAATTGTCTTTGATTCTCTAGAAAACACTTTAAAAACTTGTTATAATCATTCCATGTTCTTACGTCATTCCTACGAACCCTATGGAAACCACAATATAAATCAAGATCATAATCTTGTGGCCTTTGGTTTGCACCTTATTTTGGCCCAAAATTATGATTATTGTTTAGTTGTTTATTGTTATTGTTAAAATTTTGGAACCCTTACCCTTGATTCTAAAATTGGTTCAGATACCCGCTTGGGTATTGGTTAGGGCCTTGGGTCAATGTTTTTCTTGCTTGTTGAGGTTTTTGTTATTGTTGATGGTTAAAATATACAACATTGACTGAGGGTGAGAAGTTATTGTTTCTTTGATTGTTGTCATTGTTATTGTTTTTGTTTGAGGTGCTTGTATTGGGAGCATTAATAATGTTAGGTTTCTAGGTTGGTTCGTCACTCCATCTATCATGAATCCATGATTCTTATTAAGTATTTTTTATCCTTGGTTGTTATTCGTGTTGTTGGAGTAACTAGGGTTATTTTGATTAGGGGTTACTAACCTTACATTAGCTCCAGAAGTTGTACGACCATTGTAAATGGATACTTGATAAATTCAAAGAGCACCCTATATCACCTCTTCATAGCTCCTTATTGGGAAATTTTGTACCTCTTCCTTTATCTCCCTATTTAGAGGGTGAAGGAACAAATCACAAAGCTCCATTTGTTCCATGTTTGGAGTACTTGTAGAGGAGTAGAGAAATTTTCACCACCTTTGAATGTAGTGGGTTGTAAACTCATTGTGCTCTTCCTTGATATGAAAGAATTCCATGATTCATGTTCTAAAAAAATCATATCAAAAGCTTTAATAAATTATGATACGAGTTTCTCAAATGAGTGTATTGAATCCTTTGGTATCCTATAGTACCGAGTTGAGAGTAATAACTTCTAGCATTTTAGGAAACGTTTTGCAATGGCTACCTCCCATGGGCGTAACTATCTCAAATGGCCATTGTGTAAGCCTTGATGTGGGCATGAGGATCACTCTCCCTTTGAATTTAACAAGATAAAGAAAGGGTCTCATGAGCATGACTTTCTAGATGGAGAAGTCTAGGGGCTCCTTGAGATATTCAAAATAGTTCCCCATTACGTATGTTTCCACCATTTAAGACCCTTGTTGGGGAGGTGGAGGTTTCATAAGTTGTTGAAATGAGACAATATAGACATTTGTTGGGGCATATGGCATCCCATGTAGTTGTCCATACAAACCTGGGTAGGTGTACATGTCCCTCTAAGGATATTTAGAATACATGTATACATAGGGGGGTTGATTACCTTAATATGGAATTATAGGCACAAAGCCAAGGAACGTTGCATTTCTGGTTGGCATGGCATTTGATAATGCACCTTCGGTTGGTGCCTATTATAGATATCTATACGTGGTGTGAGGGGGCATACCCAAAGTTCCCTTCCCGTAAGCATATGTCTAGGGTTTTGAGTAATCATATAAACAAGAGGATTTTGTGCAAGAGGTATTTTTCCATAATTCTATGGATAGGGAGAAGTTCGTGCCTTGGCTTTGTATCATTCCGAGTATTTTGGGAAAGCTCAGCTCCTTGACTTTGTCTACCAAATTTGAGATAACATAGCCCATTGATGAGGTGGTTCTTTCCTTAGGTGATTTTTTTAACCCTCGGAGGTTGTTGAGGAATATGGTATCCTACTATGAATTGTTTACTATGTTCTTACCCCCTGTTGGAAATATTTTTAGTTGGTGGAGGGGTAGTGTTATTGTTTTGGAGCATAACATCACCTTGTCCTTGCAACCTATCGAAATCTTGGTTCGTGCTCACAAGTGTTGTTTACTCCTAGCACATCATGTAAAATATTCCTCATTTAGATGTGGCGGTTGATTTTATTTCATGTTAATGGGCTCTGAAACAATGCCCAAGGAGATGAACTTGCTTCGCTAGTGAAATTCATGTTGTTTGAACTTGATTGTTTGTGAGGATAGGTCTGTGTGACTTGGTCAAGTTCCTTAATACGTACAGAGGAACCAACATTTGTTCCCTGAAGTAGAGAGTTTTGACTGATGAGATTTTGTCCACCCATGTTGAAAGTGAAGGTGATTTTTTAAGTATACTTGATTAGTAGTTGTACATGTCGAAACCCGAGATGGGTTGATCGTACTCATTATATCTTAACATATTTGGGTGATATAAGAATACCCGCATAATAAAGGATGGATGAAGAAAGTGGAAACATTCAGAGACTAGCTCTTCACGTCGGGTTCACCAATTTGTATGATAGAAAATCAACACGTGACCTTCTTCACACCCAACCTCTCGAGGTTGTGTTGAGACAACTAGTGTAGAATGAATGTGAATGTGAGTGTAATGACGGGGATCAAGCTAATTGGGAAATCTTATATCTTCAACATGTAATATTAGGATCTACAATTCTAACGCAAAGAATTCTCTCCGAACTTGAAGTGATGTGATGGTTCGGTCTGAGATAATAGCCACTCAGAGACTCTAATCAATGTCGAGCTCTACCGATATTTTGTTTGTTTGTTTTTGAACACATGGAAAATGACTTGCAGGCACCTCATATAGATTTCAAGACAAGGTCATGGAAGTAAGAATGAGAGGCATGGTGGAGCCACAGGATTTATGGGAGATTTTCTGGTCTAGTCCAGAAATTCTTAGCATGATGGGCTGCTATGTTTAATAAGGAAAGCTATGAAATAATGTCTGGTGGAAGTGGTGAAGATCTAAATACTAATTTACAAAAACTAGTATCAATGTCTAACTGATTAGTAGGTCCATTGGGTTGTGGGACCTAAGGATCACAACAAAAGACTCGTGGAGGTTATGGCCCTTGTATGGTCATGCACGTAATCAAACCTTGTTGCCAAGAGTAGTCCAATAGTCATAGGATTGATTAGCAATGATGTTTAGTATATTGAGTTGTTCTATTTTCTCAGCAAAAGTTGTAGGTGTGCATAAGACTATCAAACATAAATTGGTATCAATGTCGGTTATTAATTTTGGCCTGTTGGGTTGTGGGACTAAGGGATAAAAACTATATGTATTTTCCTGTTGTGGACCATTGATGGTCATACAGAATGAAATAAAATTAGTTTTGAGAAGAAAACTAATTACTAAAGGAAACCTAATCTATGTTTTTGGAGTTATTACAATATATCTCGATCAAAGAAATAAAAGCAAACTAATATATCAAAGGAAATATTAGTTTTTTTAATAGATTAGTTTGAAAATCACCAAGTTGGTATGTATAAATGAATTGAAAAATGAGTTTGTTTTGGTATCTATGTTGTTTTGACCTCATTTTGAGTGTATGTGTTCACGGGGTTGGAGCTTTGGCACGGGTATATTTATGTATTCTATTTGATGGTTATTGAACATGTGGAAAATGACTTGAGGGCACCTCATATAGATTTCTAGACAAGGTAATGAAAGTAAGAACAAGAGGTACGGTGGAGCCACGAGGATTTATGGGCAGTTTTCTAGTCTAGTCTAGAAAGTCTTAGCTTGATTGACCACTATGTTAAGTAAGGAAAGTTGTGTAATAATGTCTGGTGGAAGTGGTGAAGATCTGAATACTAATGTATGCAAACTAGTGTCAATGTCTAACTTGATTAGCAAGCCCATTGGGTTGTGGGACCTAAGGATCACAATAAAAGACTCATGGAGGTTGTGGCCCTTGTATGGTCATGCGCATAATAAAACCCTATTTCCAAGAGTAGTCTAGTAGTTGTAGGCTTGATTAACAGTAATGTTTAGTGTATTGTGTTGTTCTATTTTCTTAGCAAAAGTTGCAGGTGTGTGTAAGACTATCAAATGTAAACTGGTATTAATGTTAGTTATCAATTCTTGCATGTTGGGTTGTGGTACCAAGGGATCAAAACTGGATGTCTTTTCCTATTTTGGACCATTGATGGTTATACAAAATGAAATAAAATTATTTTTGATAAGAAAAATAATTACTGAAGGAAATCTAATCTATGTTTTTGGAGTTTTCACAATATATTGGATCAAAGGAAATATTTTTATCTTTTCTAATTTTTAAGAAATGCATTCTAATCTAATAAATAAACTAAAGACAAGTAATCAACCAGATGTAGCTTGTTACTTGTATGAATATGTGAATCTAATGTAAACCAATTAACTTAATTCAACCAAAAACACTTCAAACCCTACCTCAGAGATGAAGAACAAATCATAACCCTAAAAGGATATTATTCCCAATAACTTCCCGGTAATGTTAAAGAGAAAACTTCCTAATGATCTAATCTACTTGTGATTGCCTAACTTATTGAAATGAATGATATTCTACTTTATTTGATATGTAATTGAAACTAGTGATTTGAAATTGATTTAAAAAATAAAGAAAATAAACACACAATTCCAACCTAGACAAGCAAGAGTTTTGGAAAATATGGTTGTATTCGTATCTGTCCCCTCGGTATGTTCCTTTCTTTCTTTGAGTTTTAATGTGAGTCCAAGGGATTGGTAATGCAAAAAAATAAGAAGAGGATGGTGCTTGACCAATGGCATCTTGATGGCGGCGGATCTGATGCAATGCAAGTAGAAGAGAGATAGCACAAGTGATTAGAGCTTGGCTATGCAATTCCTAGCAAGATTGTGACACCAATACAATGCAAGATACATAAAATTTTCAAGCCTTTTTCTTGAATATAAGCATGAAATATATAGGAATTGAGGATGGAATGTGCCTTCATGCACAAGGCAAGAAGAATCAGTTCTAACTAATTAAATATATATAAAAATAGAAGGAGAAAGGAGAACGAAGCAATCAAAGATAATTTTAGACAATTTGACTCATCGATGTATGCTAAAAGTGAAATTAATTGATTTGTCACATGTCAAAACATGTGTGAAAAATATGGAAAAGCGGGTAGGACCGCCATCCTATGTAGGGTGGCGGTTTCATGACCGCCACCGAGCAGTAGGCGCGATTACGGCACTAAAGGCCAAAACATGCACAGAAAGATGCAGGAAGCTGGAAAACTCATGGGAAGGATAAGTAAAGATGTCTAGGAAATAAATATATGTTACAAATGGGATTTAGATCTCAAACACCTTCTTAAAAGTACCTAAATCATCATCGAGGACTTTTATAACCATTTTTTTGATAATGTAGCACATGTAATTTTGGGTGTGTACAAGGACCAATCATTAAGCACTATTATCATCACTTAAGGTTACATCCATCAAAGGATCCATTTGCATCCATCTAACTCCATCACAAGGCATAAGGATGGTTCATTTTCATCATACCGCATATGAGGGAAGCTTTATTCTATTCCATCCACCATTTTATTACATTTCTACACATATTTATTACACGCTTCTTTCACAAAGGTTGATTGGCATAAGAGCACTTAGGGCATGATTGTACACACACATAGAAATAAATCAGGTCGAGATGTAGTGTAGCACTTTATTAGTTAGTCACCCATTGCGGTTTATTGAGGACATTTCGACCCCTTCATATGCATCTTTCTTTTTTAGGGTTTTATGTTTGTCTTGGGGTTTTGTAGGTCTCATCTTCATCACTAATTTCCAACGACATATTGCGTAGTCCAACAAATATAGTGTGACGGGAAGTGAAGGAAGGTGATCATTCAATGACACCTCGATAAAGGTTGTAGACCTTTTCATAGACTAGGTGCCCATTTCTTAAACCAAGGTGCCCACAGTACCCCTGTCCCTCTTTAGGAGCCCCATTATATCCTACTATTCCATATCGATGTTTTCTAGAGCTTCTATGTTTTTTTCGACATTTTTTTATCTCGGTCTTCTCTGTGACACACTCACAACATATCTCGTGAATCGGATAAGCTCTTTCTATCTCTCATTGTAGATTAGGTTTTATATTTCTACTTTCTTAATTACTTTGGTCATTTCCTTTACGCATTTATCTCGTTATTTACGGCTTTCCTTAATATTAGATTAACCTAAAATAAATCAACATTTTAGTTAATCACCAGCCAGGATGTCGGTCAAGGCATCCTCATCCCCTTTGGGGCCCCCGCCCCTTTGTACTTTACTCACTTTTTGGATCCTATCTATCCATTTGAGCATCTTATATTTTTGGTAGTCATCCTTTTTAGGGTTAATTATGAAATTCAAGCAAAGGAATCATATAAATATAAAGTTATGTGATCATAATAAAGGACCAAGCACTAAGCATTAGCTATCACCACCTAAGGTTTCATCCATCTAGCACCATCACAAGGGACACAAGGGATGATTATTCTACATACACTTTATAGGAGGGAATTTCATTCTATTCCATGCACACATCTATTACATCTCTTTACATTTATCTATTTTCTCGTTATCAAGTGCAACTCACGCAAGAGCCACCTAGGGCACAATTATGCACACACACACATAGAATTACATTGGGTCTAAGATGTAGTGTAACTCTCAGTTGTAAGTTCACCATTTTGATAGCTAAGGAAAGTATGACCCCTCATTTTGCATCTTTCTTTTTAAGATTTGATGTCTATTTGAGGGTTTTACATGTTCATATTTCATTCTAGGTTTCTAGTGACCTTGGAGATCTTTGTGTGACCTCGGAGCAACCAAATATGACTAACAATGAATATCTTGTGACCACCAGAGGAGGTTTCAAGATATTTTCTGAACCAAATTCCTAGAAATAGGCCTAGGGCACCCGTGGGTGCCCCTATCCCTCTCCAAGTACCCTAGTCTAGCCTATCTATCTAGATACGCATTTTTCTATGTCTTTGTGTGATGCTCCTACTACACTACTCATATGGTCGAACTTTGGTACACTCTAGATTTTATTATGAATCAGCTAAGTACCTTCTTCTCCTCCTTAACTAGGGTTTCATAATTTATTACTTAGTTTGCTTGAGAATTCATTGTTGTAATTAATTTCATATTTATGTACTACTACAATAGCATTAAATTAGGCATAAATTCACATTTAGATTAATCATTTTGGTGAAACCATCATTCAAATCCACCTTCTTTCTAGGGTTTTCTTCTTATGCCCATCACGCATAGTGGTTGATTTGGGTCTCTTCGAGATCTCGATATTCCTCCATCCTCTTGTAGGGTTTCCAAATCAATGGTTGAAGTCTCTACATCAATGACTGACTAAAAAAATATCTTTGTTAACTCCGTAATGTTCCCCTTAACAAAATAGAAACATATGATAGTGAAAATTCATATGATGAGGATACTAATGTTGATCAAGACCAATTAAACACACTTACTGATTTTTGACAAGATTTATGTAATAATCCCACTCATATTCTGCATATTCGCATGTTTTCATCACCGTTAAAAATAATCGTAATGTTTCCTCAAATCCTCTTATTTCTTAACTCTTTGGCTCTCATGGTCTCCATACAACCTCTTGCTCCAATTTCCATTCCTACCACTACCACTCCTATCATTCCACCTAATACTCCCAATGCACAACTTGGATCTTCTTCAAATACTCTTGATTTAACTTCTTTATATCAGGATCTATAAACATTTTTTTGGTTGTAGCTCATCACTTCTCATTTATCTCCATCTCTTGACTCCACTTCACTTCTTCACACTCCTTCTGCACCTTCCATTTATACCTACCCACTACCACCAAACTTCACCCCCTAAGTTATCAATCTTCAATGGCCATGATGAGGGTTGTCAATCCAAGTTGGTGTTCGAAGGTTGTAAGCATTAAGATAAGAAAATCTTGGAAAGTAAATATTTTAAACACAAACCAAACTTTCATAAAATAAATCACACTTGCAGAAATTAAAAGGCACACTTGTAGAAAAAAAGTTTGCATGAAAGAAACACACTTGCATGAATTAAAAGGCACACTTGCATAAAGGAAATCACACTTGTATAAATAAATGTTGCATGAAAGAAATGAAAGTTTCATAAATAAAATTGTTGAATTAAAAAATAAACATAATTGAAAGAAACACCCGCGGAGTTTACAATGGGCTGAATTTTCACAATACAAAGATAAAAATAATACAACATAATGAATTAAAGACAAATGAATAAACATAAACATAAATACACAGATCCATCTTCCTTGGAATGAGTGGCCAGCTCATTCCTTGGAAGAATATTTAAATCATACTTCTGAGATCTTAAAACTACAGAATATTTGAGAGGAAAGAATAGATCTTTATTTCTTTGGAGAAAAGCATCACATATCTAAGTGTGGAAGGTTGCATTTATAATTCACACATCCAACCAAATCCTTATTTTAGGAAATACAATATGATCTTATCTTTATTCCAATTATAACAACTAAGATCTCCATCTCCACAAAATATAGAGAGATATATTATTGAAGTCAAATCTTATTTCACTTATTTTAGGAAGATTTTCTCCCAAATCTTCTCCTTGATTTTCAGTAACAAGAATCATAATGATTTTATTCCTCTACATTATTGGAAGGAGGATTTTCCTCAAAATATAATTTTTACTAAATACTTTTCTTAGATTTTCCATTTGACTTTGTTGTTTTTGATTGTGGAACTTTTGACGCTTGTCAAATACACTTTTTCTTGATTGGTAAAACCTGTAACAAATATGAATGAGGTTTTTGTTAAAAACATTTCTATGAAACAAAACCTCTCCAAGATTTTCTATTTGACTTTTCTATTTCTAATTATAGAACTTTTAGTGCTCGTCTGATACACTTTTCCTCATATTGTAGCTCACTAAAAGTTAGATCTCTCTTCATTAGTAAAACCTATAAAAATTTTGAATGATATTTTTGTTAAAAATATTTCTCGAACAAAAACCTCTCTCATATTTTCCATTTGACTTTTTATTTTGTTTATAGAACTTTTAGTGCTCATCGATACACTTTTCCTCGGACTACTGACTCACTAAAATTTAGATCTCTCTTCATTGGTAAAACCTATCTGAATGAGGTTTTTGTTAAAAAAATATGAACAAAAACCTCTCTCATATTTCCCATTGGAATCTCTGATTTTTCACAATCCCTCAAAAACTATCATTCCGTTGATGCAAGTTTCAAAACTAAAGTTGTCATTCCTTTTATGCAAGTTTCAGAACTAAATCTGATTTTTCCACAAATTGAAAGTTCCAAAATAATTGTCATTCAATTGATATAAGTTCTAGAACTAAATCTGTGAGTTTCGGAACTAAACCTGCAAGTTTCGGAACTAACTTTGTGAGTTTCGGAACTAACTCTGCGAGTTCCACAGCTAACTTAAAACAACTATAACTTTTGCATGTGACCTTAGATTGAGATGATTCTTTGTTTGAACTTGCATAATTTTTTGAGAGGAATCTGAATATGAAATCAGATTTGATTTTAAATGTACTTTTCATGATCAATTCCACTTTTCTCAATACTAGCATTATCTTTCCTTTATGGCTGCATACACAAGACTTTGCATCTTTTCCCAAATAATCAATAGGATTAGTCAAAAAAATAGATTAAAAATATTTATAAAGAATGAACAAGATATATATCCTATATTCTATCTTAAGAAAACTATAAGTTCCTAGATTACATTTAAATCCACTTTCAAAGGTAACTTGGAAGGAAAAATAATGGTAATTTATGGCCAATTTATGGCCTCATCAGCCATAATGACCCACAAGAGAATATCCAAACCTTTCACATGGCATTTCTTGACTATGTGGATGATTAAACTATTCTAGCAAATCTCTTTCCTCGAGTCTCAACTTTATGTGATGTATTTGTTTTATGACATATTTGTTCACTCATTAACATCTTTTACGCATCTATCGATGCTTTCCTTACTCATTTTTCTATCAATATCTTATTTAAGATCTCATATGGGTAGCTTGCACAACTTAAACAAGGGGTTAATGAACATTTAACAGACTATGTCTTACGATACAAAAACAACCTAGCTAAGATGTCTAATGTAATTTGTAGACTACGAGATTCAAGCCTTATTCATTTAAAGTATACTACCACCTCTTAATGAGAGTGTTCTATTGGAAACATATCCCTCATTTGATCAATTATGTCACACTCTCAAACTATTTGAAATTAAACTCTTATATATAGCCAAATTGAAGTATAAAGAGAAATCCTCATCCTCAACGCCCTTTCAAAGTAAAACACCTTTTAAACTAACCGAAAAACATGTTGAATCTAGAATCAATGTCAATATTTTCTCTAACCGAAATAAGCATGAATGGCAGCTGCCCCAACATATATATACAAATTTTAATATTGCTCCATAAATTATACTAAAACAACTTCTTGAGAGAAATCTTATTATGCTTCCTCTTTCACTTGACTTAATCCCATCTCATCTAAAAGGTCAGAATTACAATGAGAAATTTTGATGTGATTATTATAAATATGTTGAAAATTCTACAAATAGGTGTTGTAATCTTTGCAACATCATCCAAGATATTATAGATTTTAACAAACTTGAGCTTCTAGATCCTACGGCCTCTACACCAGTCAATGAAAATCATAAGCTCAAAATATTCAATAATCCTCTTCCAAAACATGAAAAGAAAGTGGTTGATTCATCGCCTAACCATACGTATCACGCGATTGCCTCCTCCATACAAAGTTATTTATTTCCTAGTTGCTCATGCTAACATTTCACCACCAATCATTTATTTCTCTGATCATGATCATCATTTACATTCTCTTCTGATCACTTGCACATCAATGCTTCTATCAGATCAATCCATATCAATAACACCAAAATTGATCCATCATGATGGATCAAGCACATGTTATTTCCCACTTCTTGTTGTTAATTTTTATCCACTCTCACAAATTTCATATCTAATTGATAATTCATATGGGGTCACCAAGCTTGATTACTTTTGTTCCTCTCACTATGCTTGTTCCCTTTCTAAAAAGACAATCGGTTGAAGGGTGTGATATGTTCTTAGGTCTTACTTGGATTCTTCGGTCTCGTCTATCATCTCCTTGAACCAATTGTGTCTAAAGTTCATTCACATAAATTATTTCATCTCTTTCAATGGTTTTCCTCGCTCCACTCCATGGTCATAGTCTCCTCTTGAGGTTGTCATTACATCACCTAGTCCATCTAGTTCCCCATGGCCTATCAATCCTAAAGCACAATTTTCTCCTAGCTCACTTGTTCTCTCACAACCTATGTGTTCTCATCATTATGTTAGTCCAATATATCAGCATATGTCCCTCATGAGGAAAACTCCTATATCTAGGCATACTTCACCACCTCGTTTCACTCAAAGTAGGTGTTTATTACCTTAATGCTCTACTTCACATTGGTGTTCACCACCTCCGTGTTCTACTTCATATAGGTCTCCATCACCTCCACATTTTTTTACAAAAAGGTTTCTTTCATATACTCAAGGGTAACATGCATCTAGGATTCATTTACAAACGTAATTTCTATCTCATATACCACCACTTTTAGAGCATGTTCACATTATAATACCTCTACCATGGCTGTTATCTTTGATCACTTCTGTTAATGAAGTAACAACGTTGATAGGTGATTTTTCATTTTGAAGATGGTGTACTCTTTAAAACTGATAAATCATGTTGTTGTAGATGATATGTTTTATCTTCTAAAATTGAGTAAATAAATACCTTCATCACATTCACCTAGTCATGGCCCCCTTCACCCCACTAATATTAATTTAATTAATTTAATTAAATTAATTCATTATCCTCACCATATTTATTATTTAAATATCTTAATTTAGATAATGCCCACACTTACACCTCACCTAGACACCTCACCAAGCCAACTCACCCTAAGACCTATTCTTAGTAAGTTGCCATAACTAACTAAGACTTACCCAAACCCTAAAAATCAATGCCTACATTCCCTCTAACCACATTCCCACATGTTTACAAGAAGCTTCTAGTCTGATCCATGGGTTAACGACATGAGATCCCAGAAAATCAAGGGGATCTACCTAGTTTAGTAAACCTAGGAAATCCACCTTGACCGACGCCGGTTACCCCTAACCATCACCGGTTAAGCCAAAACCACCATCGATCACCTTTTAATCCCCAAAACAACCTTATTTTGGAGGTTGGAAAAAGGTTGGTAGATTCTGAGAGATAACACATCTTTTGAGAACAAGTTTTCGTGAGAACACATGCAAAGAAGGAGATCAAGCATTTTCTCTTGCAGGCATCCAACATTCACCCAAAGAAACCATCCAACGACCATCCAACACAGATTTGATCCAACCAAGAAAAAGGAATGCACATGCAGCCCATGTAGGAGCTTTCCAATGTTTGGTGATCCTCAACAACATTCAACCTCTTACCAACACCTTCATCCATCACTCATAGGCACCTTGAACCAAGATTTCAAGTAAGTAGAATAGTTTACTCCTCTGGTTCATTCATTTAATTATTGTATCTTCATCCTTTGTTCTCCTAGTCACCCATTGACCTCCTTTAATACTCACCCCTCCATATCCCCATTAAAACCTCACCAAACCCCATCCAAACAGCCTAATACCTCACTCCGACCAGCCTAGTCCCTTGTGTAATCATAAGGGAGATCCAGAGCTCATTCTGTGGCATTCCCAGTTTTCCACAGTAATCGGCACCGGTTCTCCCCAACCGGCATCAGTCACCCTTAACCGGCATCGGTCTCTGTATTTACCAATAGAGCCCAGAATAGTGACTTACCCCCTATTCCCACATCACCCTTATTCACTGTGACCTGCCTGAGACCTCTGTCAGACCTGCAGAGAACCAAAACCAACTACTTGACCTTCGGATCTTATTTTAACCTAGCTTGTTAGATTAGATCTTTCTTATTGTGTTTTTAATGAGATACCTAAATCATTTCAATTACAATAGGATTTACTTCATTACCAAGCATTAAATTGTTTTAAATAGTGGATTGATAGCTCGTTTAGGAAGTATCACACTTCCCGGATCTAGCACATGCTAGGAAGTTCACTGCACATATTGTTTAACTCTTTCTAGTGGTCTTGTGTTCCATTTCAGGTAGTTCCTCCTAGCCAAAAGGAAGCTCTCACGATCAGTTGTGGATTTGGATTCAGAAGTCATACGTGTGCAACAACCCAACAACCAACATTTCAACAGGTATTCCTCCTATGCCCATTACCCTATCTGTTTCATCAATATTCAAAGAAATGTCTAAGAATTAGGTGAAACATTTTGGCATGCCCAGTGGGACCCATTTGGGGTTCCTTGCATTTTATTCATTCCTAGGAAAATTTGTGTGTTTTTTTCCCTTCTGAAAAGCATACACATTAATTTTCTTCCTTGGTAACCCTCTTTTTCTTTCTATTTTCTCTAAAAGAAACCTTTCTTTTGGTGTACTTAAAAAGAATCATTTCTTCTTGTTTTCTACATTTTAGTGAAAGAGCATCCCTCTTCCTATTCATCCATTTGTGTCATCGAACTTCATATTTCGATTTGGGCTTAAAATCATTGCATTTCATTCTGATTTATCGCATTAGCTCACATTAATTGAGGGAAACCTATACATTGGAAGTCATTCCCAGCTGATGGTTGACAAATAAATCATAGAAAGCACATCTCTCTCTCTCTCGAGTCTTGCCAAATTGCACAAATTCAAAACAAATACATATTCTTAAACAACATCTTTCCTAGGAATGCTTGTCAACAATGATCGCACTGATCGAGGATTGGTAGGTACTCCCCAGCTTGCTGCTCTGTCGAGTCATACTTTGAGTGAAGCCACCCCCACCATAACATACCCAAAACCTCACCTTTTAGATCTCCTTCTTTGTAGGAAGCCATCCTCACCAAAAAACTCTATTTTACAGTTCATGTGTCAGTCCTTAAATAGCATAAGCTAAACAAACATAATAGAAAAGGCACTCTTAGGATCACATTTTTCTTAGTGTTTTTGCTTGGCTTGCATTTGAGGTGAGAGGTCACGTTCTTCATTCTTCTTGTTTCTCCTTGCATGCTCCTCATCATAGTTGGTGTATTCGGCTTCTTCTAAGTGTTCCTAGACCATATTCTCATCATTCTCAAAATTTTGGGTTTGATTCCACATTAGATTTTAATTCACAACCACTTTTCTTTCATCACTATTTCAATTTCATAGTGACTGGTGTCGGTCCATGATCATCATCGGTTACCCCCTAACCATCATCGGTTATACCAACGGTGTCGGTTCATTGTCATTTTGGTTAACCTACCCAAAGGGACATTTATTCACCTTCTTCAACTTTTTAGAGTCCTTGTCACTACTATCATTCCCATTGACCTTGTAAAACTCATCAGGTTTGGCATACCTATCAGATTTGACCTTATACCTTATTTTTGACTCACTGTCCATTTCCCACAGTGGTGACTGGCATTGGTTACCCCTAACCGACATCAGTTTACCCCAACCGGCATCGGTTATCCTGTGCCACTTTCCAGCCAACATTTGGTACCTAGTCCACTTTTTACCACTGTTTCACTTGTTCTTGTTTTTCTATGTCATTTATAGAGAAGTGGCCTAACCTGATCAGTACTGGTTCACATGGTGTTGACTCGAAGACAAGAAAGTGCACTCGTATTCCATGCAAGTTGTCAACCACTCCCACCTAGTCCTTCACCACCTTCCATTTTATCACCCGCCATGGATCTTATCCAACCTATCACTCGCACTACCAAAGATGAAGAGTTCACATGACTCCTTGACCAAAACCCTACCGCCTTGAAGTTTTATCTTTCACATTCATCCACCCAAGATGCCTCGGGTCGAGTTGATATACGACATGCCTGTATCTATCCCCTCGACTCTCTCACTCCCACTCTATGTCAGCCCCATCTAGCTCTGTGTTGCCCACATCTACCTTACCCCAGTCATTGTTTTTTGAAATTAGGTCCTATACCCTTTATGACTACCACATCATCGCTACATCCATTGCACCCACCACATCCACCATACCTTTGACAACCACCCAAAACACAACCTCATCCACCCCTATTGTCGCATATACCCGTAGCTACACTACCACCTCTAGTGTCGGTGACCCCTACCCCTTTTCAAAACATGGTCCTTTCCATTCCATAGTCGTTGGCCCCATTGCCACTAGGGTTACCATGACCCTTCCACCTCCATATACATACTATCAGTAGCCTCCGTTTCATCTATTATTCACTCTGGGTACGTACCCCCTATTTCACTACCTTCTTCTCAATCAACCTACATGGCAATGCCATATACTGGAATGCCACCCCCATTATATGCCCAAAACCAACCCTCTCATGCTACAGGAGGCACCCAATCATCACAACCTACCAATGACCTAATCAAATTGATGATGGACAAGATGCAAACATTAGAGGCATCGGTTTCTGGCTCCCATAATACTCTCACCTATGATGAGATTTGTAATGAGCCTATCCACCCATCCATTCCTATCCATCCATATCCCGTGCATTGGGAGATGCCTAAATTCAACCATTTGATAATAAAGGAAGACCCACAACAACATTTGTGGTCATTCAAACATGGGTGCTACCTAATCACCCATGATGATGCTTTACTCTTAAGGACCTTTCCCATGTCTCTGACTAGACCTGCACGTTAGATTGGTATAGTGGGTTACCTAGACACTCTATATTTTCATTTAATCAGGTAGCCCAAGCCTTCTTGGATCACTTCTCCATCAATATCATCAAGAAGGTTACCATGAATGACCTATACTCCACGCGTCAGTATGAGGATGAATCTATCAGATTTTTTCACTCACTGTTGGCATAGCTTGATCAATCAACTCACCTTCAACTGCCACAAATAGAACTCATTGAGCTCTTCACATGGGCTTGTGTTAGACATATCTCACTGACCCTACAGGTCCAAACCTTCCAAACATTTGATGAAGCATTCACCATGGCATGAAAGCTAGAGATTCGGGCCATCGAAGAGAAGAAAATCCAATTACAATAAGAATTGGCATTCAATTCGAATGATACCTCTTCTTCTTCCAAACCACAGAAAAATTATTCAAAGGCCAAGGGCACCGCTAACACAGTGGTACTCAAAGCCGGCCTAGCTCATCCATCAAATCAGGCTACCCCCTCATCTAATCTCTCACCCGTCTAGACTTTTCAATTCAGATGAGAACAATGGAAATACACCCCAATTGGGGAGCCCTACTCTTATCTTAGAAAAGCTCATCAAATTTGGGGCCATCACCCTTCACCTATAAAACCACACACTGGTTTTGACCACCTCACCCCATGCCCGCATGGTATAAAGAAACATGACTTCTGTAACTATCATCGAGTAAAGGGTCATAGTGATGGAAATTGCATCACTTTCAAAAATATTGTCCAAGAAATGCTCGAGAAAGGTGAGTTAACTATGGATAATCCTAATGCACCTGCCAATCAAAACCTACATATCTTAAGAAACCCTTTCCCAATCATGCCCCTTCATCTGATCAAACCGGTGAGACCTCAACTCATGATAGCCATACCCGCGAGGTCCATGCTATTTTTAGTGACACACCTATTGCTTCCCAATTACCCCATATTCCTTCCATAGAGGAAATTCTAGCTCGAAATCCTCCTTCTGCATTGGAACCTACCTCACCTATTCCTCCACCCATAGAGGAACACCTTTCACCTCCTTCCTCACCCGTGGAGGAGCCCTCCACTAATATTGAGACCATTTCACCTTTGGCTTCTCCACCTAGGGAACCGTCACCCACAATACTTCTTCAGCCCATAGAGGAGTACCCATTATCTCCTCCACCCATAGAGGAGCACCCATCATCTTCTCCACCTATAGAGGAGCACCCATTTTCTCCTCCCCTATCAAAGATCCAGTAGAGATACCTTTGCCTCTAGGTGAGCATTCTCCATCAGCTACCCAAGATCTTGCAGACCTACTTTTAGCTCTCTTACCCACGGAAGCTGAAGCTAACGAATTCCCCATCTCTAAGACACATTTTATAGGAATAGCCATTGGGTCCTCATCAACATCACCTATAGACATGTGTCATTCTCACATTTGGCCGATCCTAGATTATGTGGATAGAGCCTTATTGTGGGGGTCTTCTTTGCTTCCTATTTCAACACAAATGTAGATGTCACTTGCTGATACTTCCACTATCTACCCAAAAATATTCCGGCCAGTTAAATTGAACCAAGCACAACCACCTCTATCACTACTTCTTCCATAACCCTCCGCACCACTCAACATACTCCCTTACCCAAAACCCAACATACATCTAAATCCAAACCGCACCTTCATCATCTTCCTCGACTAAACCTATTACCACCTTAGGGGTCACCCCAACCACCAGCCTTACTCATCCACCTATCAAACTAGATTTAGCTACATCCTCCAAAGTCAACACCACACCTACTGGCACCCAAACAGAAGAACCAAACCCATAGAACTCATACCCAGCTATGCCCAATCACACCTGCACCTCTCACCCTTTAGGTCTTAGGACCTCAGCTTCCCAGCATGGTTAAGAAACCTCCACCCATCAATAAACCAAAAACACAACATAGCCCACTCCTTCCTCACAAACCTCTAACCTACCCAAGCACCCAACATGACTTACACCTACACACCTGTACATCTTTACCACCCATACCTCTAATAACCTCAGCAACTTCTTCATTACCCACTACACTTTAGTCTCTTGTCTCTCACCCCCCTCTCGACCCACATCATCTACCTTCACAACACCTTCGTTATCCCCATGGGTAACTCACCCTCTTCCCCATCTACTTTTCCCTCTAGATCTCATACACCCATATCACCTTTACCCAAGAAGGTGCAACCCAAAGACAAAAATCCGCTACCCTCCAATAAGGTAGTCAAAACAACCATACACCCTCCTACCCATTCATCTACCATACCCCTACCCAAACAAACATGACCAACACCCAAGACCCACCAGCACCCAAAACCATAACTCGACCCACTCCCCCTCCTACAAGGACCGTTCCTCAACAATCAGCCACACCTACACCCAAACCCACTTTCACTTCCCATTGTGACCCACTAGCGAGGGTCCTATGCCAAAATATTAACCAACCTCCTTGAGACTTTATCATCACATTACCACCACTCAGACCTTATGACCCCCTCAAACCCAAGCCAAAAGGGTTTGATGACACTAAAATTTGTGCCTACCATGTGTGTGCAGGGCACGATGTGGGAAGCTAAAGCTTTGAAAACCATCCTTATCTAGTTGTGTCCTCCGGAAGCCAACTTTGATGATGACCTTCTCGATGAGGACCTTGCTTCACTGACACCCATTCCCATAGTCCTTCCTTCACTGCCCACTCAACAACCATGACCTCCACCCCCACATCTCCTAGAGCCACCTCCAAGATTTGAAATTAACATGGTTCACATCAGAGAACTTGCCACGCCATCACCTAAATGTCATTGTGCACTCAACTCACCTCACAAGGATTTTCTCCTCCAGTAGGTTTTTTCCCGTCATGTCATTATACCACTCATCCTACACCTTCTCCATTTTCCAACTCCCCTCAAATCAACATGATCCACGTTACTACCCGTGCTCAGAAGGACAAAGGTAAAGAAAAGGCAACTGACTCACTGACCAATCCTATACCCAACATACCATCTACACCCACACCTAAGATTACTATCCGTGGACCCACATACCCTATTTCTAATGGGGTCACACATCACACCATGCTCAAACAATTACACCAATCTCCCCTCAAAATGTCCCTATATGACCTCATCCAAACCTCGAATCCCATCATCAAGCTCTCATGGAGGTTCTTCAATCTATTGAGGTTTTACCCAATGACCCTACACCCGTAGCCTCCATTATCACACCCCATCATGTAGCCTCTCTCACCAAATTGCCACCTTTATCCACACCTCACCCTACTCACCAAATAGCCTCCCTTAGCTTCTCAGAGGAAGAGATCACACCACACCAAATGGATGACCTAGACCAACCCTCTTCATCTCTATCCACATCGATGATATACATGTATGACATGTAATGATTGATGGGGGCACTAGTATCAATATCATTTCATCCCACATTCACTCAAATGTGCATACCTGACAATTGCATGCATAAACATCTTGTCATGTTGTTCATTCAATGATGCTATCACCTCTACATTAGGCACTATCATTCTCCATGTTGCATGGGCCCCCACACTATTCCAGAGCTATTCTATGTCTTGGAGGGGGAATTTCAATATAACTTGTTGCTTGGTAGACCTTGGATTCGTGTCATGGGTTGCGTTCCTTCCACGTTGCATCGTTGTGTAAAGTTTGAACATGAAGGACACACCTATACCATTCAGCTGATCCATCACCTTTTAAAACATGCAACATGCTTTACTGACCTAATGATGTGCTCATACCCATTAAGGTGTCTACCTCCATGACCCCTACCACTTCACCTACACTTCCGCTTACCAGTATAGTCACCACCTCCACCGCACATGCCTCTTCCACTCCTACCACCGCCATAACCTCCACGGCCAACCCATCAGTCTCCCAATCCATTAACTCCACCTCACATGACCTCGACACATCATCTATTCCTGCTACCCACATACCAACCACCGATCCCTTGGAAGGTGTTTTTCAATGCCTCACTCTGGGGGAATACCACCTATATAGTGTCAACACATTCCTTACTCCACAAGAGTATGGAAGTCTTCACCAACACCCTCGCTATGATCACCACATAGGAGAATGCCTCCTTTATGGTCCTCCTCATCTTCATACTAGTCTCACCTATGGGGGACTTGATACTACCATGTACACACCCGAACCACCATCACAAACCCACCCATTTTCCATTGACTTCCAGTCTCTCACCAATCACCATTTTTCCCACACCTTCTGCACCGATGTGTGGAAGGGTTTTGGTTTTGGATTTTTTATGAAAGGCCACCATACGTTATCCATGTACCACCCACAAACATAATGACCGTAGTGGTATCGGCTTTCCTGAACCACCTACCAAACAGCCCACATTGAACTCATCAAGAACATCAACCCTTCTCCACCTTCTTCACCGCTCCGCCTTCATCACCACCTTCGCGATGGAGTCGATGGATCCAGAATATCCCTCCTAAATTTTTTTTTCATAAACACCATTTCCTTGGGGCCTTTGACTTATCAACGTGAGGGTGAGGCTCCTTCCTCTCTTCCCTTCCTGTATCTGAAATGATCGATGATGATACACCTTCCATTAATGTCATTCAATGTCAGGATGATGAATCTATACTCACCTACCTTGGTGTAGAAGACTCATATATTCATCGGTCATTACCTCGAGATGTAAACCATGTTGAATGAATCAACTATCGAAATCAACATTCATACTCAGGATGACCCGCACATCCTAAAGATTGGTCAATCTTTAGATGTTCTTTGAATAGGAAGCCATCACTTCTTTTCTCAAAGATCATAACCACGCTTTTGCTTGGTCTTATGCAGACATGCCTAGTATTGACCCCACCATAGTGGTCCACAATATCATAACCATTCCCGATGCCAAACCCATCAAACAAAAGTTGAGGAAAATGCACCCTCGCATTGCCCTTCTCATCAAAGAAGAACTTTACACCTTCTTTCCATTTCCTTCATATTACCCATTGATTATCCTCATTGGATTTCTAACATTGTCCCTATCACTAAGGTGATAGGGGACTCCACATTTGCATGGATTTCCATGACCTCAACCTAGCCTACCCAAAAGATGACTTCCCTTACCCTAGTATTGACCAATTGGTTGACCTTACCAGCTGGTCACGAGATGTTATCACTCATGGATGGCTTCTCGGGTTATAACCAAATCTGCTTGCCCTAGAGGATCAACATAAAACCACATTCATCACCCCTTGGGGGACCTTCTGCTATAGTCATGCCTTTTGGCCTTAAAAACACTTGGTGCCACATATCAGTGGGCTATGACTTACATCTTCCATGATATCATGCATCGTATATTGGAAGATTACGTGGATGATCTCTGGCCAAATCTAAATGCGCTCGAGCACCTTGCCATCCTCAAAACCATTTTTGACCGTCTCATTAAATATTGTGTTCACCTTTAGCCTAAAAGTGTCTTCACGGTCCTCTCAGGAAAACTCCTGGGCTTTATCATTTCCCTACATGGTATAGAAGTTGACCCTACTAAAGTCAAGGCCATTCTCGAAATGCCTCGCCTACTAACCTTAGACAACTTTGTAGCCTGCAAGGTAAGTTGTAGTCTATTCACCATTTCATTTCACAATTATCTGATGGTGTCAACCATTTCATCATCTACTCAAGAAGGATGTCTCCTTTAAATGGGATGATGACTGCCACAAATATTTTGAGGCCCTAAAACAATACCTTCTCCAACCACCCGTACTCATTCCACCTAAAGATGATCAACCTTTCTACCTATACATCTCAGCTACCGATCACTCCTTGGGAGCCATGCTCGCTCATCATGATGAACAACACAGGGAGTAGGTGGTTTATTACATAAGCCATACTCTTTTGGACTATGAAACCCGATACACCCATCCGAAAAACTTTTCTTAGCCTTAGTTTTTTTTGCCACCAAAACTCTGCCATTACCTACTCAACCACAAAACCTATGTTGTGACCAACACGACCCCTTACACTTCATGTATGCCAAGCCTTATCAAAATCAATGTGCCACATGTTGGCTTATGCTTTTAGCTGACCTCGACCTTGAATTCATTCATCAAAAGTCCATCAAGGGCCAAGCTATCGCTGACCAATTGGCTGATGCACCTATTTTATGGGGATCAACCCTCTAATTTTGACTTTCCAGATGAGTCAATTGCTACCCTTTCCTTGGATGAACCCGCCTATCAAATGACACTCTTCTTTGATGGTTCCAAGTGTAGCGTGGGGGTGGGGCTGGTATTATCCTCATTCCACTTGATGGTGAACCCATGCCTTTGTCTTTCAAACTAGATTTTGATTGTACAACAATATTGCCGAATACAAAGCACTCGTATTAGGTCTCAAGCTACCTATGCCCTAGATGTCAAATCAATCAACATCTTTGGTGATTCTCAATTGGTCATAAACCAAGTCAATGGTATATACCAATGTCATAATGAGATACTTCAAAAGTATAAACATCATGTAGACATAATTTTGACCACCTTTGATCGTTACGCCCTGCAAACCATCCCTCGTTCAACCAACAAATTTGTAGACACCATGGCCTGCTTGGCTTCTCAAATACCCACTTCACCCACCGATTCTAAAATATTTGTCACCCGTATAATGACTCAATCACCCTCTTACTTACCTCACAATGTTTCCTCCATTGGAACCATCACCCTGACCGAGTGACCTTTGGTATAAACAATACTCAACTATCTTTCTCTCTCCATCTTACCCCCTGATCTCACCCGTAATGACAACGTGCCTTCCTTAAAAAGGTCTCTCATTATGTCATCATGGGGGCCTCCTCTATAAGTGTGGCTTTGATGGTATTCTCTTACGATGCCTCACGAGTTCTGAAATTCCTTATACCATTAAGGAAGTTCATGATGGCATATGTGGAGGTCACTTCAGTGGCCTTGTTGTGGCTAAGCGTATTCTTTGTCTAGGCTATTACTTGGTGACCCTTAACCATGATTGTTGTGACTATGTCAAGCATTGTGTAAAATTCCAACAACATGCCAACCTTCATCACACACCTAGTCATGCCTTACAGGTCACCGTGACCTTTGGCCCTTCTCTCAATGGGGTTTGGATCTTGTCGGAGAGATCAACCCCCATTCTTCCCAAAGCACCATCAATGGATCATCACTGCTACCGAATACTACACAAAATGGGTGGAAGCCATACCACTCATCTCCATGAAAGCCGAGAAAATATGTGAGTTCATCAATCATCACATCATTTGTCACTTTGGTGTTCCTCATCACCTCATCACTGACAATGGAAAACAATTCAAAAACAAAACATTACAAAAACTTTGTGATGCCTTTGACATTCAGCTAAGTTTCTCATCACCTTATTACCCACAAACCAATGGCCAAGATGAATCCACTAACAAAACCCTAAAAAAAATTCTCATGAAAGTGGTTAACGATACTGGGAAGGATTGGCATACGCACATTCCTTTTTCCCTATGGGCATACCGCACTAGTATTCACACTTCCACTGCCGCCACACCATTTTCTCTGGTCTATGGTACCGAGGCTATTCTACCTCTCAAAGTCTAGATTCCCTCACTCTACATTTCTCTCCATGACATGCTCAATGATGATGATTTTTCAAGACCATTTAGCACAACTTGAGTTATTAGATGAACGTCATCTTAATGCTCTTGATCACCTTCAAGTTTACCAAAAACGTATCAAATGTGCCTACGAAAAACGTGTCCATGAATGAACCTTCCAAGTTGGTGACCTTGTCCTGAAAGAAAATCAACATGTAACCAAAGTAGAAAAAAGTAAATGGGAAAATTTCTCCTAATTGGCTTGGACCATACATCGTGACTCATACTTATGGATCAGGTGCTTATCGTTTATCTTCACTCGATGGTAAACCCGAACCTAAGCCCCTTAATGCCTTGCATCTTTGACCATTCTACTATTGACCTATAGTCCTACCTCACCTTTTCCTCTTTCCATGCTCGTCCCTTGAGCGCTACCCACTTCCTACATCTCACCAATGATTAAAAATGAATCATGTGAGTACCTGTCACTTGTTATCTTCTCTTGAATATGTGTACCACGACGCTGCACATAACATGATTCTCATGGATACTTTTCATCTACCTTTAGATGAGATCCCATGGTCATTTCACCTGCTTTCTGAACAAGAATCCTATTCCTCACCTTGGTCTTGTCCATGACTTCAAAGCCCTCATTTGGGACCAACTCCTTGAGTCAAACTTCTAATAAAATGATGACTCCCTCAAAAGGACATCTTCCTCTCGGCAATCGCTACTATAAATAGACTTCTCCCTCGAAGGACAACTATGTAAAGCTAAAAAAAAAAAAAGTGAGAGAATTTGAAGCTTCCCGCATCGATCAGCTTCACGAAGACCTCAAGGAGTTAATTTCATCATCCCATATAGACTTCCCGCATTGATCAGTCTATCTCAAATACAAGTCAAAACAGAAGACTTTTTAAGTCATGGACTTGCCCATTGTGACCTCGGATCTCTTGCCCAAAGAGCATGCTACCACATATCATATAAAATTACCCACCTTTCACCTTTCTCACCATTCCCACTCCCATTTCCTACCGCCTCAAGGGACCTCTTGGAAACCAAGACATTTGGTGATCATGTGACTACTTTTCACCTTAGAATAATCAATCATGCAATGTCTTTAGGGTCTTATGTTCATCACCTCCTCCAAGGTATGATCTACTCGGTATGATCCTAACCAATCAGGTGGCTTTATTGCCTCCTCTTATCTTTAAAAATGTTGTTATTTACGTTTTGATTACCTTATATAGGACTTGGTCCTCGACGCTTACCTTTGGGGTAATCTTCTTCTTTTTCCACAATCAACATCACCTATACCAATTTTCCTATAACCCACACACACCTAACAGACCTAAACCCACAACATGCCTAAAACCTACCAACTCATTTTCATACCCCCTCATATTCTTCCCTAGCTTATGGGAGAACTACATCGGCTTGAGGTCCCTTTTCGTTGGGACTATGTAGGCAAGCACTCGAGGGCATGGGGCCCTTGGAGGTTAGCTCGGCCACTCTCTACCCTAACCAATCCATCTTTCATCTTCCTAAAATACATTCTACCCCACTTAGTTTCCTTTTTATATCAACAATTGAAAATCAAACCAAACAGACAACAAGTTGCTTAACATTTTTATCATCATCACAACATACATTTCTTATGACTACTATTTCTCTACCATCATCATGCGTATATTATAAAACATCTCACACATGACCCATATTATCATTCATTGCACAAAATAATGAATCACAACAACTTCAAAAAACCTAACTCATCCATGCCAACATGACCTAACTCGACCATGCCTAAAACTTTGACTTGATCCATGCCTAAACCAACCTGACTCGATCCATGCCTATGACCTGACTCGATCCATGCCTAAACCAACCTGACTCGATCCATGCCTAAAGGACTGACTCGATCCATGCCTAAACCGACTGACTCCATCATGCCTAACTCACCTAATTTCCATCCATATCACAACAACAAATCAAAAGTCTCATCAAAACACCAACAAATCAAGCATCTCATGTATCTCATCATATAAATAAATATGTGTCTCAATACAATGTACACAGGATATCCAATCATGTCCATCATCTCAAAATTTTGACACGCAGGCCGATACTCAATACAAAATGTCATCGGCACATAGGCCAGTATCATATACACTGAAACAATAAACCAATACAAAATATCTTGACACACGTAGCCATGGTATATGCTCAAAATATACAAAAATCTCATACATCCTCACTATCTTGCAACATTAGGCTGGTATATATAAAAAAAAATGACTATAATACATCAAAATCAGGAGCCATATATCAGGCATCTCGGTGCACATCCTCCATATCTGTGTCACACTTGTACCCTCTGCCTCCTCGGCCCCATCATAGGTGGTGGTTGGGTCCCTACTGGCACCTCACCTGGAGCTGGTCTCCATGTGAGCTGGTGGCCTCTCCATGATCTGGCCTCGGAGCTCGATGGCCCCCATGTGCTCTCTACACTGTGAGTGCGGGATCTAGTCCTCTCACTCAAAGCTGTTGTGCCCGGTACTCTCCATAGGATAGAAAGTCTATCCCGGCCGCCATCAGCTGGTCTGGTAGTATCTGGCCTCACCTAGGGCATCCTGTAACCTAGATATAGGCAATATGTGGTGGTCCCATAGGCCTCGGCCCTGTACCTATCTATGGGACCCTATCCCACTCCTGCTGTGAACTGGGACCTTGTCCCGGTGCCTGTGGTGGTACCCTCTGCCCCTATCTGCTATATCTAGGCCTGTAAGGCCCCAATCTATGCCTGAGTTATGGCCAACTAGCCCCTGACCCTGTCACTGTGCTTTAAGGCCGCCACTTGACCATCATCCTCATCTCCATCTCCACCCCCACCCCTAGCCATCTAGGCCTAAGACTAGCCACTGTACATGTAGCTCCGCTACCTCTACCTCTGAGCTCACAAGTTGTGTCTGCACCATACCCAACTGGGTAATTAGAGTAGCCACCTACCCCCTGTAGGGCATGTCTCTCTACCGTGATGGTGGCTAGATCGGCTACCCTAGTTTGGGTGGTATGGCTCATAAATGAGCCACCCACCACTATCTATACCTGTTTGTGACCCCGACATCATCAATCCACTAGTCTACTACCTGCTCCTCCTTCCTATGGGCATTGTAGGCTATGGTAGAGGTAAGGGCCTCTCCACATCATCTCTCTATACTGTGGGAAGGGTGGAGGTATGTCTGTAATAGCCCAAACTATGCCACCTAACTCTATCAACCGGGATCATCTCATGCTCCCCGACATGGCGACCCTATATCCATCTCAATAGTTGTAGCTCAGCTAGCTCATCACACATCTACCTATATGAGGGGAAGCCCACATATGGCCTCCAAATGATATCCACCCTAGACAACCCCTCCAATAGTCATCGGAAATAGGCCACATCATGTGTGGGCCTGGCTAATCTCCGCTCTCCAATAGCGGGCACCCATCACCTATACCCCACTCATACATAGCCTAGGTGGAAAGGCATCGGCCGAGGCATGCCCATTGGATGCACATAGACAATGTGCTCATATGCCTGCCAATGAGCGGTGCAAAAAAGGTACAACACAAAGTTGAACCTCATAGCCATCCATATGCCCATAACTCCTGTATAACTGCACCAGGAATGTTGCACCTAGGAAAAGTGGGTTTGGTCCATCATCATGTCATGTAATACCCCATCAATGAGGGAAATCTACCACCCTCTGCATGCATCTAGCAGTAGTGTAAAAACACACTACCCATCAATAGAACTACTAGCCTCATCTCCTCCGGATGGGCTAGGTACATCTCTCCATAGCGAATGTTGGCACTATGGAATGTCAGCTCGGCCATCCCCTCTCCAAACACCATCAGCATCAGCTCCTCTCGAGGCCTTGGAGGAGATAGAGTAGACCTGTGTACCCAATATGGGTAGCCATAGAATCCTGAACATGTCCTCAGGGTGATTGTGATCTCACCCATCGGCAGGTGGAACGTGTTGGTCACGGAATCCCATCTATCGATGAGCACGACCATCAAACTAGGCTATCGGACTACATGCCGGTAATGTCAGACCCCACTCAGGCCTACCACCTCCATGTCACAGCTCCTCAAGGGTCGTTGTGCACATTGCACTATCACGAGTAGGGGTGGAACCCTATCCCACATACGTAGCTGATCTCTCCCTGCATCAATATAAACAACACATTAATCTACATTTATCACACCCATACTTCCCCCTATCATTTTCCAACACCTTATTTTACCCCTACCCATCTCAATCACCCAACCTGTGGCACTTTTGACCCCTTGCCCTCCAAAACCTAACCGGTATTGGTTCTCTCTAACCGACCCCGGTCACCCCTAAACCGAGCATCGGTCACCTATTTCATGACCGATACCGGTTTAACCCTACCGATGTTGGCTCATCCCTGACCGACTGGTCACTTTATCGTGGTGAAAACCCATGACCCCCAAACCCCCCTTTTTCAAAAAACTTCCCACCCTACCCCTTTTACCCACCTAAACTCACCTACACCTCCCCTTACACCTCATCCCTCCCCCCTCTCCCACTTATCTCTCTCCCCATTCCTATTTTACCCACTTTACCCTCCCATTTCCAAATTTTTATTTTTTCCCCACCCAAAATAAAAACAAAAAAAACCAATTTGTAAATCACCTAATCTATCTAACCAAATACAACTAGAGTTGGATGCTTACCTCATCATGTTGTCATCATCATGGTGGCACATCTGGGCCGTGCTACACCAGTGGCCCGCCCGATCCCTCTCGGCCTGCCATCACAAAATCTCTACCCGCGTCTCCAACCGATCGAATCACACACCGATCTGTGGACCCACCTCTCACCAACCAATCACCCATCATTTCAGACCACCAACTCAACACTCCATTCCATCTGGACACTTTTCCCTCTTTTCTCTCTCTTTTTCATTTTCTCAATTCAGTTATATGACAAATGAATAACAAAAAACATGGATTTTTTGTTTTTATAACAAACCCGACCTAACCAATGTTGGTTTAACCTTCACCACCGGCATCGGTCATGTGCCCTACCTTCGTGAGTCGGTTGCACTATATACATTAGTTACCCTGACCGAGCATCGGTCACCCTCTCTTGCACAAACCCAACATTTTACCCTATTACCCCACCTATCCCTCCTTTTTTTTCCACACCTACCCTTTACCCTAACCATTTACCTCACCCAACCTTTACCATGACTATTTACCTCACCCTCTGACCTCATCATTTACTACCTACCTTTTCCTCCTTTGGGGACTCATTATTTTACCCATACCTTGGCCTTACCCACATTGTGACCTAGATATTTGGACCTAGACCATCGCTAGTGACCCTTGACCTCATGTGTTCGCTATACCTTGTGGCACTGAACCTGTGTTGTTGACCTAATGACCTTACCTAGCCTATTTTCATGACCATTTATCCGACCCTACCTTTGGTGTACCGGAACATACCTAAACATTCCTACACCTAACCTACGTTGTGCTTCTGACCATATCCTACACCTTGGATACCGGAATCACTTGACCTTGTTTGGATAAACCTATCGACCTTAGACAATGTAGAGTTTTCCTACTCTTCAAACTAGTATTGTATTGTGCTACAGTTTATACATGTGCGTGCATTTGATTGTTCCTACCTTTGACCCTGACCCATTACCTAGATTACCTGAGTAGACATGGCTCCTTTTTTCCCCTTATTACCCACCTTCCTTTTCATCACATTTACCTTTTATCAAACCACTCACTGATTCTACCTTCTGCCTCATCAGTTCTGGTTTGAGGGGGATCACCTTCACCCACACATGGGGCAACCACATCTTATTTTTGTTAGTGTCACTTACCAATACAAGCTACGCAACAAAAGGGGCAAAATGTAGACACCAAAATTAGGTCACACTCCCCTTTGGTCCCTCGACAAATAAATACCTTCATCACATTCACCTAGCCATGGCCCCCTTCACCCCACTAATATTAATTTAATTTAATTAAATTAATTCATTATCCTCACCATATTTATTATTTAAATATCTTAATTTAGATAATTCCCACACTTACACCTCACCTAGACACCTCACCAAGCCAACTCACCCTAAGACCTATTCTTAGTAAGTTGTCATAACTAACTAAGACTTACCCAAACCCTAAAAATCAATGCCTACATTCCCTCTAACCACATTCTTGCATGTTTAAAAGAAGCTTCCAGTCTAATCCGTGGGTTAATGACATGAGATCCTAGAAAATCAAGGGGATCTACCTAGTTTAGTAAACCTAGAAATCCCACCTTGACCAACGCCGATTACCCCTAACCATCACCGGTTAAGCTAGAACCACCTGTCGGTCACCTTTTAATCCCAAAACAACCTTATTTTTGAGGTTGGAAAAATGTTGGTAGATTCTGAGAGATAACACATCTTTTGAGAACAAGTTTCCATGAGAACACACATGTAAAGAAGGAGATCAAGCATTTTCTCTTGCATAGGCATCCAACATTCACCCGTGACCATCCAGTGACCATCCAACACAGATTTGATCCAACCAAGCAAAAAGGAATGCACATGCAGCCCATGTAGGAGCTTTCCAATGTTTGGTGATCCTCAACAACATTCAACCTCTTACCAGCACCTTCATCCATCACTCACAGGCACCTGAACCAGATTTCAAGTAAGTAGAATAGTTTACTCCTTTGGTTCATTCATTTAATTATTGTATCTTCATCCTTTGTTCTCCTAGTCACCCATTGACCTCCTTTAATACTCACCCCTCCATATCCCCATTAAAACCCACCAAACCCCATCCAAACAGCCTAATACCTCACTCCGACTAGCCTAGTCCCTTGTGTAATCATAAGGGAGATCCAGAGCTCATTTTGTAGCATTCCTAGTTTTCCATAGTAACAGCACCAGTTCTCCCCAACCGGCGTCGGTCACCCTTAACCGGCATCGGTCTCTGTATTTACCAATACAGCCTAGAAACAGTGACTTACCCCCCTATTCCCACATCACCCTTATTCACCTGTGACCTTCCTGAGACCTCTGTCAGACTTGCAGAGAACCAAAACCAACTACTTGACCTTGGATCTTATTTTAACCTAGCATGTTAGATTAGATCTTTCTTATTGTGTTTTTAATGAGATACCTAAATCATTTCAATTACAATAGGATTTACTTCATTACCAACATTAAATTGTTTTAAATAGTGGACTGACAACCGTCTAGGAAGTATCACACTTCCTGGATCTAGCACATGCTAGGTAGTTCACTGCACATATTGTTTAACTCTTTTGGTGGTCTTGTGTTCCATTTAGGTAGTTCCTCCTAGCCAAAAGGAAGCTCTCATGATCAGCTGTGGATTTAAAAGTCATACACGTGTGCAACAACCCAATAACCAGCATTTCAATAGGTATTCCTCCTATGCCCATTACCCTATTTGTTTCGTCAATATTCAAAGAGGGTCACAGGATGTATTGTAGCATCTTTTGGATTTCACCCTTCAAGGTGATATGTTCATCATTTTGATGAACTGTGGAAGGTAACGTTATTTGATTAATTAATTAAGACCTAATTAATCTGCATGTTTTATTATTGATATATCCTAAACTTATGCTAAGTTGATTTATTCATTATATTCATTAAATCCTAAAAAGGATAATGGGGAACTATCCTAAGTTGGACACTAATTAATCCTAATATATTTAGAACTATTCCTAAGGTCCTAAGCTATGGTTTCTAAAGTATTATTATTAGGACCTAATCTATTAGACATCAACCTAACCTATGGTAATGGGATTGGCTTTGTTAGAAAATGGATTTGGATGGTGGTGGCACCATTCCAAATGCATCACCAGTTTTAAATGTTCCATTTAATTTTAAGTACCGCCAAACTTGGCCAAGGTTTGGGGAAGGTAGAAATTTTATGAGTTGGAAACAATGCTATTTTTGGTGACTGAATTTGTAATCTGTTAGTTATGACTAACAGAGAATAAGGCTGGTAGGGATTTTTTAGAGGGGACTCTATCATTCCTATTTCATTTATGATCCTCGACCGAGTGAAAACCACCTAGGGAATAGTAAGGAGGTTGGAGGAAAAATAAACAGTTTTTTTTTTATTATTTCATTTGGAATTTTTGAGCCTTTAAGCTCTGCATGTTGTTTTCCATTTTTGAACCTCTAGTTTGAATCTGTTGCATGTATGATTTTGCCTTACATGGCATAAATAATGGAAAAATTTGATCAAGGAAGCTATAAGAAGAAATTGGGAAGAGTTTTAGAGGATTGTTTTGGAATTTTTGTTGGAAATATTTTTGTGGAAGAGAAGGCATGAGCACTACCAAGAATGATAGGCCCTATCTCTTTAAAATATCTTACTTTTATGTAAACATTTTCATAAAAATAACTCTGCTCTTTATGAAAACACCTCTGAGAATGTTTTCTTGTGTGATTATTTTCTCTTTCTTGATTTTGTGAGTATTTTTAGACATGGTTTCTTTGGGTAATAATAGGTATGTGAAATAATGTTGTTTTACTGAATCTAGGTTTCAATAAATTTGGTAAACGGATGTGTGGCTTTATTAGAAATTTGGGTATGAGATTTCTTGGGAATTTTTGTTTTGAAATACATTTGTGTCTCCTCATTTTGTATCCATTGGAAATTTTACATTTTTATAAGGATCTTGATGGAAATATCTTGAATGTTGGAGTCCTCCAAGTTGTAGTGAAACTAGGTTTGGTTTAAGAGTTGATAGGTCAACTTTTTTCATTGAATAAAACTATGTGTGTAATGAAAATTTTGTTTTATAGATGGTCATACGTTTTGGTTGTATTATCATTTAATATTGATCATCTTGTTCTTGTAGGCCTATTTTGGATTTTGTTTGATTATATTGACCTTCATTTCGTCTTAAGTTCATTTCAGATCTTTTGATCTTTTCATTGTTTTTGGAGATCTTGTTTCAACTCTCACGGGTAAAAATGGAGGTTGGTTTTGAGTACTGTAAGTGCATGTTGTTAAGAAAACTATAGATCTTTCTTTTACATTCTACTTAAGTTAGTTCATAGTTTTATACCCTACTCAAGTGAACTTTTTTTAAAAAAATATAGAGACTAGTAATAGTCTGTCTCCCTCACTTTTGTGGGCTTGTTTTTCATTGCTCGAATACCCTTCTTGGGTCAGCTCAAAGTTTATGGAGTTGGGTTTGTTTTATTTAGTTGTTTGACCCTACAATGCACTGTTTCCTTGAGCATCATGTATGGAGCAATGTGATTTGGAAATAGTTCTTGTTATCATGGAGTTTCTTTTGATTTGGATCATCGTCACTTCATTCGGTGTAATGGTCGCATACTTTATTGCGTGTTGGAACCTATGAAACATCTATTTGAGATTTTTCTTGCATCTTTGGGATATTATATAGCTCTGAGCATGGTTACTGGATCTTAATCGAGTTCATTTTAAACAATTAGGAATACGTGAAGCCTATTTTGGTCTCTGTTAAGGAAGTTTTCATTTTTAAACTTGGTTGTTGGTCATCTAGGTAAGACTATGCTCTGCGTTTTTAGTTCTTTGAAATTGTTTGGTTTGCATTCTCCTTTGGTTAGAATGTAGAAAATTTGAGCATCCCATTGTTGATTGTTTTTTATAATGCAGGGATGTGATGGTTATGTTTTGGATCAAATAGGTTTTGGAACTTAGCTTGTGTAATGAAAGATCCTTCTAGAACTCTTTATCGTGTGTTTGTTTTGTCTTGTGAAGGCTTTAGTAATTCTCTTGTAGATTATTTCAATGTTTATGCTCTATATTTGTATCCTCTTGTTTAGAGGTAGGAATTTTGTTAGCGGGGTTTTCGGGATAGCCGCTGCTTATCCATGCTTTGAATCTTTAGAGTTTATTTCAATCCTTTTAGTTTTTGATATGAAATTTATTTTATAGGAACAACATTCTTCTCTTATTTAATCATTGTGTTGTTATATCAATTATTTTTTTGTGATTTATTTGGGCTGTTTGTGCTTGTGGAAATTTTCTTGGTAAATTAAATTGAAGCCATTATGGATAGATCATGACTTGAATTAATTCTTTTCTTAATTGATTACAAAATTGACTGTTATCATGTTGAAATGATTGCTAATGTTGTGACATAGATGGAATTAGATCATGAGTAATTGTTAATATTATTATTCGGGCAATTGTTATTTAAATTGATTTATTGACTTCTTGTCTATTATGACATTGTGGCTTTTGGGAAGTTTATTTAATTTTTCTTCTTTTATGTACTTGGAACCTTTTCAGTAAATAGCAAGGTTCCTTTTACAAAATAGTTAGATAAAATTATATTGTTTTAAAGTTATAGTGCTTATCATGCTCATTTATTGTGAACTAACCCATGCTAACAATTTTGTAGATGGATTTCATGAAAAGTGAAAGGAGAAAGACTTATAAAAAGATGCATTTATTTTATTAATAAAATCATTTTCTTCATTTAGATGTTTTCTATATTGAGATTCTCTCGAAATGAATTTGTTGGAAAAATTGAATATGTATTAAAATTAGTTTTGTAATGATGAAATATGTCTCTTATGAACTTATGGAATATTAATTAAGTTGAGAGTAAAGTGACCTCTCTCTTTTGATATGTGAATTTTCGTGAAGGTGGTTGATGATTTCTGATTTATTCTAAAGTCTTATATGACTTAGATTTGTTTAATATTCCTAAATTATTAATATGCATGCATGTATTTTATCGATGTACTTAAAATTTAACAAGCATAGCTTAATGGAATATAAGGTATAGATTAATGCTTGTATAAGGGACTGTTTATATATATACTTCCGGTTCATTTCATTTTGGGAAATGATATAACTAAGATGATTATGAATGTTATATTCTCTTTCGGGAAAAAGGTAGTTATACGGATGAATGTGGCAATATTTTATGATTCTAAACCTTATGTTTTCTTATTTCATTATTAGGAATAAATTCCTTAATAAGAAAGAAAAAGGATACTTCCTTTTATCATTAAATCAGAACTATGTATGTAATATAGTTGAGTATTTAAGTTTAAATCAGAAAGGATGATTGGTTGTATGCTCTTATTTGTAAACAACATATGGAAATGGGAAAGCTTAAAAGAATTAATAAGATGGATTTAGATAATATGATATAACTAAGTCTAATGTATAAGCTTTCAATCAGGATTGTTTACAATGTTAACTATAGTAAGAAAACTTAATGGTTTTACTTACTTATTATTGAATTCAGATATATTGATAAATGGATATAATGGTTAAGATTGAAGTGTTCATATGCATGAACGCAGATTTTATCTGCACACCTTCAATTGGTGTAAAAGTACCTTTTAGATCCTTCTTTGGATCAATTGTGCTTAGTGAGCCTTTAGGTGCGTTGTTTAACGATAAATTAATCAAGACAACAACTTGAAGGGTTAATAATATAATGTTATTAAGTATGTTAGTTTAGTTGAAGGAACCTAGTAGGTTGTTGCAATATGGGGGCTATAGCGGAGTACCCTCATAATGACGGGAGTCATTACAAGGATACTGTGATGCAGCCGCTATGCTCCAACACCCCACTTAGTTCAATTAACTCGATTAACATAAGTGGAAATTTGGTTCATAGTTCTACTCTAAACAGAGATAAACACATGGACTAGTGTAGTGGTCAACTCATGTTGACTTAGGGTATCTAAACACACCCAATCAAAGAAATTCGATTGAGTATTTCTATGTATCCTTAGTCACCATGAGTAGTCTTCTACACTAGTGCATGTAAGCTTCCCTTGTTTAGTGTGAAACTTTGATTTCGAGTTTGGTTGACAGTAGTCAAGGAAGACCAATCTAGATAATATTATGAGTGTGGTGAAGGAAATATTCCTATCGACGAGTATGTCATCTTGGAATGTAAACATGGTAAACATGTTTAAAACTTTGGCCAAAGTATCACAAGTTGTTGGTTGCATTGTCTTATGTCACCTAGTCTAAGTTGTGGGATTTCAGATGAATATCGGTAACAAATATTTAGATAGGATTCTTAGATAGAACACTTGTGTGACCCTTGAAGGGTAAAAGAACCAAATTATACATGGTATACACTTGAACAAGTTAAACATGAGAGATCGGTGATTCACTGAGTCATTATAGCTACATATGGTTTTCTATTATGAGATGGTCAGCAATGGAATGTGTGTTCTGAATTATATGAATTTAGAACAGAGAACATTATGTAAAAAAATACCCTTGTTTCTAAGTCATTAAAAGTGGATGTTACACACACATCTTCATCTCTCACAACATCTAGTGGAGTGCCTTCATATTTGACTTTTATTGGATAATACACTCACCATCACATGTTCATGGGGGTAGAGCACCTATTTCTCCCCCTCTAACATCAACACACATCTTATACTCTCATCACATCACACCTAGGTCGTTACACACAACATACACACAAGTATTTCTCATTTCGATGACGCACTCTTGTGCTTTGGTTAACACTTGATTGTTGAGGGCATACTATACACATGAACCTCACACACTGCACATTATAAATTTGAATTTATACATTACATACTTCACACATCGTGTATTATACACTTAGGAAATTTGATGTAGCGAGAATCTACTATACAATTTGTGTCTCATTCACTATACACATTCACACTACATCTCTTTTACATCTACTTCTACATGTTGCGGTCATTACCCTATGACACATGTTAGTCCCATAGTTCATACTTGACTACCAAGGGTATACATCTCGGATGGACATAATCACATTCACACGTTCAATCACTCACTCTTTCACTCACACACTCTACACTTTGCACTTTAACGATAACATATTTCTATTACACACATTGGACTATTTCCGATGATGCACTCTTATTTTAGGTTCATTTTTTCCTATTGAGGGGGCATAAAGAAATGCTTTTCATTTCACACATAAAAATCCACTCGGGAGCATGCTTCTCCTATCTTTCCTTCTACATTCCATTCCAACATGGTGCTGATACAACACAATTTTCATTTTTATATAGGGCTGGAGAATCAAAGTTGGGTCCTTAGCACATTGATGTCCTTCTTGTATGCCAATAACTAGGGGGACAAATCTTTAGCATTTTTTTAGTTAAGCACGGTTTTCGGCATGTCACGGACGATTTTAACAAGGTAGAGAGTCCTTACGCACTTTGAAATTTATATTGGTGGTAATTGTACACCATTTACAAAGTGGTGTTTTCATTCTGGGGAGTAGTTAAAGGTTAGAGGATGACACTATACTTTCCTCTCTACACTACTTTTTTCGTGGTGTAGGATCACCCAAAAAACCAACATTTCAGAGCACTCTACAAATTTGGGAAGTGGTTAAAGGTTGGAGGATGACACTATACTTTCCTCACTATAATTATTTTTCCATGGCATGATATCACCCAAAAAATGTGCCCTTTATTGATGTCTTCAGGATCCTTTCTACACTCTTTTCTCATCACGAGATCAGTGCACATGTTTCTTTTTCACATTTTCAGAATTTTTACATACTTTTCACACATATACATGCGTATTTGACTACTTGTTCATTCTTGTTTTACATTTCCATCCGTATGGGAAGTGGTAGTCAACATCAATAATAACATCAATAATAAAAATAAGTACATCACAACATCTACACATGCATTTCCACCCTAGGTTTGTTTTCATCACCACTTTTTGAAATTTTTCCTCCTTAGCATCAATGCTTCACATTTTTATCAATCCACACTTTTTCTAGTCCCTTGGCATATTTTGATTAAGATAAAATGTAATTTTATATGCCTAAATTGAATGCAATATTGTATTAAATGAATAACAATTAAGTACAAGAAAATATACACAAGTAAACTAAGTAATAAATAATGAAACCCTAATTGTAAAGAGAGGGTAGAAAGGCTTAGTTGATTCACATAGTTGTGGAGAATACACAAATTTGGATAACACAAAAATGTGAACTAGTAACCATCACACTAGAGCTTAGAAAAATGTAGAATGAGAGGAATGCGCTTGACTAGGGATCACGGGAAGGGACAGGGGGCATCCGCGGGCAACTTGGACTGTCTTTAGGTGTAGTGTCTACATAAATGCTCAAAAAATATCCTCTAAGGTGTTGTAAGGTGTTCACATTTAGTCACTTTTGATCACTCGAGGTCACACCAATATCGTTGAGGTTGTTGGAAACTGCAATGAATAATGTACCTACAAAACCCTCAAATAGACATCAAATCCCAAAAAAAGAAATATGTGGAATGAGTGATCAATTTGTCCTCAGATGTCACAATGGTGAACTTATGAATGAGTGTTACACTACATCACAGACCTAATGTATTTCTCTATGTATTTGTGTGCATAATTTTTCCCTAGGTTTCTCTTGTGTTAGCCGCACTTGAATAGAAAGCAAGTAGTTAGATGTATAATGTAATAAATATGTGCATGGAATAGAATAAACTTTCCTCCTTTGAAGTGTGATGCATAAAACCATCCCTTGTGTCCCTTTTTATGGAGCTAGATGGATGCAATGGAGCTCTTATATGCCTTTATGGATGTAACCTTAGGTGGTGATAGCTAATGCGTACTGCTTGGTCCTTTATTATTATCACATAAATTTATATTTATATGATTCCCTTGCTTGAATTTCATAATTAACCCTAAAAATGCAAACTACTAAAAATATAAGATGCTCAAATGGCTATAAAGAACCCAAAAGTGTGAGTAACCTAAAAATAGGACAAGGAAGTCTGGATCGGATGAGGGTGCCTAGTCTTTGGTGTGTTGGTTGGGCATTGGTGTCTAGCGTGAGAAATCTTGAAGAGTAAAAATGCGAGAATGAGTAGGTAATGGTACAAGATTGAAAGTAACAAAGAGAAAGAAAAGGAAGGTGGCCAAATAAATGGGTTGATTAGTACTTTTCTTACTTAGGAATCATATGAATAGTATTATGTAATCGGGACTAGATAGTTACCCAAAGTGTGCGATTTTGTGTCTACATTTTCCCCAACGTTATGTTAGTGAGTGGAAAGATATGTAACATAAAATAGATAGAGATGTGTACCTCATAACCATGTAGATTAATGTTAAAAGTGTGCCAAGGACTAGATAAAGCATGGAGTAATAAAAATTTGAAGCGTGGATGCTAAGGAGTAGAAAGTGAAAAAAAAATGACAATAAAAAATGAACCTTGGGTGAAAATGCATGTGTAGATGTTGTGATGTACCTATTGTTGATGTCGATTATGTTTTTGTGATGATTTGGATGATGTCATTGTTGATATTGACTACTACTTCCCATACGGATGGACCTACAAAAGAAAATCCAAACAAGTAGTCAAATATGCATGTATATGTGTAAAAATCATGTAAAGGAGTATGTAAAATGAAAAATGTGAAAAAGGAACATGTGCACCTGATCCATGATGAGGAAAGGGTGTAGAAAGGATCTTATAGATGATGTCGATGTGTGATTTTTTAGGGAAATATCACACCAATGAAATGGAATAAGATTAGGGAGAATATCTTGGTGTCATCATTCACCTCAGTAACTACTTCCCACAATGTAGAACACAAATGCAGATGGTTTTTATAAATGCATGTGTTAAGTCTTTGTATGCCCTGTAAAATCTATTGTGTATAGAATTATGTATGCTATGATCAACTACCAATCACTATGTAATTTCCCCTTGGTTTCAGGAATCCAGGAAAGGTTATTGTGCAAAGGACCCAAGTTTACTTTTGAGCCCTATCTAAAACTGAAAAGCGTGTTGTATCGGTACCATGTTATGTTATGTATAACGATGTATGGGGTGATTGATTCCCCCTCATTTGGGGTGCATGCGATGTCACTTTGAAGGATTATGCGGACCAAATGAGGACTGACCATTGTGTTGAAATTGTGCCCTACAGGGGGAAGGGAATGTGCTTGGTATAAACCAAGGCTAGGAGACAAGTGTTAGTACAATAAAATATAGATGTTCATGTATACAAATAAATGTAAGCTAAGCATACATTATGTAAGATAACACGCAAGTAAACACGTAAGAAGAAAATGTACATAACAAAAATTGAGTTGTAAACATGGGACACCACTCACAATGCCATAAGACAATCAAGGCCATAATGTCCACAAGCAATTAGAGAACAATAAATACATAGGAAAAATACCGCAAATAATTTATCTAACAACCATGGAAGAAAATAGACCTGCATAAAAAAATTCACATGAAGCACTGTTAACACGTTACAAAGATAGAAAAAGTATGTCAAATCATGTATAATATGAGAAAATAATGTGATATAAAAATATGAAATAATAACACTTGTAATATAAAAAGTAGATGACCCTAGGATCCTCTGTGGAACTAGTAATAGGTCTTGTGCCAAGCATACATGTTACTTGTAATAGATTTGTAGAATATTCAATCACAACTAGAAAGGAAAATATATGCGCATGTGTGTATGATAAATATAATGACATAAAAGATATGTATCTAGCATATGTAATAAGATGAACATGTAATAATTAAATATAAGCAAGAGTAAATGCAACCAAGATATGCAGTATGTTATGGAGGAGGTGAAATTGAATGCAGTGTGAATGATAGGACTGACATGCCCCCGAGTGGATGTGTATGTATGAAATGAGGTTCATTTATTTATGCCCCCTTAGCACTCAAAAATAAACCATAAATGATATTACGTCATTAGGAAATGGTTTGAATAATGTATTGTCATGTGTTAAAAAGATTTGATGAATAACACATCAATTATTGATTATAAAATGATGATTTATAGATGATATTGAATGTGACATATGGATTAGTAATCATGTAGTTGTAATATAAGGTGATGATTTAGCCTAAAGTGTATATCACGAGGTGTGTGAGTAGGATGTCAGAAAGTGTGATGATGTAGCATAAAGCGTATATCATGAGATGAATGAATAGGAAATCTAGAAATGGGTGATGATTTAGCATAAAGTGTATATCATGATATATGTGAAGACAACACTAGCTAGGAATGTCAAATGGTAAGATGATTGAATGATCAAACATGTGATATTGATTAGGTACATTTAATATGTACACCCTCACATGATCAAGCATGGACTATGGGGCTAGAGTGTGTCATCGAGTAGTATGTGCAAAGTCTTAGATGATGATGAGTAAAAGGTTCAATATGTATATTAGATGTTATAGGTGCGTGATGTCCAAAGGGTGTAATATGTAATGTAGAGTGTATTATGTGAACCAAGATGCATAGATTATATAAGTGTGTAGTTGTGAAAGTGCACATTATGTCGAAGATGTGGAAAATGTAAAATGTAGAAGAATCTAATGTGTATAATGTGTATAATGTATAGGTGTATGAAGTAGAAAGTGGATGATGCAGAGTGGATGAAAGATTGGATATATAGAAAATTATATAAAATTTGAAGATGTGATGTGTATTATTGACGATGAAGCGTGTGAGGTTCATGTATATAGGATGCCCTCAATAGTCAAGTGTGAACCATAACACAAGAGTGTGTCATAGGGTAATGACGATATGAGCATGTGTGAAGATGTATATGCTAAAATCGAGGTGTGAAAGAATGTGAATATGAGACATGTGTCAAGGCTAGGGGAGGACTAATCATAATCCTCCCCCTAAGTGTGTGTTGATGAATGAGCTATCCGATAAAAGTAAAGGATTAAGGTCCTCTACCCGATGTTTATGGTAATGAAGGTGTGTTACCATGCTCTAAGAGTGGTGGTATATAAGGTAGATGTTATGCAATTCAGTGAATTCTATATACATGTGAAATTATGAGTATATTGTGGGAACCCTTGTGTAATAAAATGCTTAGGTGATGGAGACCTAATACGAAGCAAAATGCAGTGGTTATGGACACCTATATGGAATAAAACAAGTTGGGGATGTGTGTTTAGATGTAGGAGATGTCCTAGAGAAGGATCTATACTAATATACTGGACTAGCAAAGTGATGACATTGTTTAGGTTGTGTGCAAGAAGGTGAGCTAGGAGAAGATTATGCTTTAGGTACTAGAGTTCGTGACATACCAAATGGACTAGGTGATGCGGTGGTAACTACGAGAGGAAATGGTGGCCATGGATTAGATGGGGAAAACCATTGATAGAAATGAATTGATTATTGTGAATGAATTTTAGATGCAAATTATTCATGGAGATGATATACTTAAACCTGTGAATCTAATTGAGGCCTAAGAGCATGTCACACCCTTTGGTGATTGTCCCATAAGAAAGGGCACCAACATAGTAAGAGGACCAACTATAACATGAATCTTTACAACAACATAAGAATTATTCATTAGATATGAAATTTGTTAAATTAGATAGCCAATAGCAATAAGAAGTGGAGTATAACATGCACTAATGGGCCATGACGGATCGATCTTGGTGTTATTCATAGGGATAGATATTATATAAGAATTAGTGTGTAAGTGATTAAAGAGAATACCACATGATAATCGTGGTCATAGAAATAAATTATTGTAGGATACATCTTTGTATTAGCAATGAAGAAATCAAGAGCCCCGATGTAGGAGGCATTAAGCGATATGTATAATTTTATGAGCAGCCAGTCGGTTTCTTTTTGTGTTTTGGAAGTAGATTGCTAAATATTTTTAGCTTATGATTGTCATTGATAGGTTTCAAATTCTTAGGCTCTGGAAACTCAATTGCATTATTTTTATGAGACCCTAAATGAGATTACGAAGTTTGAAACAATGATCTATAGAATGCCCTATGCATTGATGATAGTCGCAATGGAATTTTCATCATAATTATGACCTTTTGGATGAGATGGATCTAATTGGAGAGGAGGAGGAAGTGTGATGAGATTACTTTCAACAAGTTGTGGAAGAAAAATATGTGGAAGGATAGTTAACTTCATGTATGTATGCCGAGGCAGTTTCAATTGAATCTCTTTGGTGTTGGATACCGCGTTGACTTATTTTGCATCAGTTTGTTTGGTTGTTGATGGTTTGAATGTTGAATTACTTTGAAAATGTGTATAAGATGACACTTGATCTTTATATTTAAGCTAAAATGAAAATAAGATCCTAACCTGAATGCAAGAATGTAGTAAATGAATAACAATTAAGTACAAAAAAGATACACAAGCAAACTAAGCAATAAATAATGAAACTATAGATGCTCAAAATTTACACACTCATTTCTTTTCTATACCATTATTTCTTAAAAAAATCCATACACTCACCGCATCATATTATTTTTATGAAAAGCATACATTTTTGCACCATTTAAACACACTAAATTATAAAAATAATTTATCCTAAATTTAATATATCCCGTGTTTGAGTCCGCTAGACCCCCTTCATTATCACATCTAATCCCTATACTAAGTCATATAAAATCTACACCCATCATCACCCTCATCCTTACTCAATTAATTAATTAAATATATCAACTCCCATATCATAAGTCATATACTATACCCCTTTATCGTTACTCAATCAATTACTTAAATACATCGATATTTCATTATACACCTTTAATCCTATTTAATTTCATTACATTTTATTCTAAGCTTAATATTTCATTTCTAATTTATCCAAATCAATCTAAATCCATTTCTAATATATCCCTAACTTCCTAATCTCTCGTTATCTTACCAAAATCTTATATTATCACAAATAATCATATATTTGTAAGTTTGATATATCTTAATCAAACAACTTAATACATATCCTAAACAAACTTAGGCTAAATTAGAACATATCTAACTAATAAAATATTTTCCTTGACACCTCATTAGACAACACAGAACTTTCAAAACTGACCAATAAACCCATCCTTTGAAATTTTGAACAAAAATCTCAAATTGGGAATTTGTTCCAAAACAAACTCAAGAATCTTCGGAAATCGCATGGCGATTTGTTAAATCACCAACGATTATTTAAACCCAATTTATAGTCCCTTTTCAGGATCTTCTTCTCAAAATTTTGATCCTCGAGTCTTCCATCATGGTTCATTCTTGTTGTGTTACATCAATTTCAATGTATTTTTATTCATTATTAGCATTCATATCCATCAATCATTTTTGGTGATCATTTTGGAGCCTATCAGGAACCAACAAATAGTCATTCAATAGTAACTTTGGGATCCTCAACTTCAATCCATGAACTATTTCTTTCAACTTGATTCCACACATTTTTGTGCATCATATTTCAACACTTTGATAATACAACTAACATACAACATTACTATCCACCTTCATTCAGAATTTTGGGGTAGTTTTGGATCATCTCTAACTATTTTTTCATCACTCGGTCTGCAGATTTCATTAGCCATCACAAATCACTCTTCGGCAAGGTTTGAAGCTTCTTTTATCTCCATATCAACCTCCATTTTTATTAATAAGACATGATTTAATTAATTTCTTATATGGAGTGCAATAATCAAATATTTTCCATCCACATCCGTGGTACCTCTAAACCCCACCATTTTGAGGTTTGGTGAGTTTTATTCTCTTGCTTATTAGGTTAAGTTGAAGAGGTGAAATTTACTCTAAACATCTTGGCACGCTTGGTGGGACCTGTCCCTTGTCTTTTTGTTTTATTTCATCAATAAAATAGCATTTTTTTATTTTTTTGATTCTCTCGTGTGTTTTTCATATCCTCACGGTTTGTTTTTACTTCTTGTTTGTTGTTTTTTCTATTTTTGTTTCTCCTAACCTATCTGCAGGATTTTGTTTCTAGAAAACTCATTTGTTGGATTCCTAGATTGCTTACTTATAAGAAAAAAATGTTTAAAACAAAATAATATCCTTTAATGATGAATCTTAAAACTTTATTTTTGCTTCTAGTATTGCATCTTGTTTTTTTCATCAAAATCAACACTTCATTTTGGGATCTAAAATGAATAATTGCATCCTTCTTGTTTAACATAGAATTAATTAGGAAGGTAATCTATTGCATTCACTTTATTTTCCCACACACACAACCAAACCACATAAATATCAAAACTCATTCAATAATTACTACCCAAATGAATACTTACTTGGATTTAATCACCAAGAGGAGAAGCCGACTCGGTGTTCTAGCCAGTATAATCATCTATCTATCGGTATATTGGTAAAGCACCTAATACCCTTATCATTGCAGGACCGTGAAGTGAGGGGGTAGGCCCCAATACCATGCTCGTATCGGTAGCAGTACAGAGTTGGGCCCCACTTACCTTTGGGTATATCGAGGACTCCTCCCTTAAACACACCGAAACCATCCATAGTTTGTCATTTCCTAGGACCCTATCAGTCATTTTACACATTTCACTTTTATTTTTAAATCAAGATAATTAGAACTCTTTTTCTTGACTTATCTGTTAACTTTGTGTCTTTCTTAGGGGTTTATTTTTATTATCGATATCGATTGTCGTTTAATATGGATTAACTTTCTACTTACGTATATCCTTATAACCAATATGTGTCATCTTTTATTCCAATCAATATCAAAACATCCCTTACATAGAATGTATTTCTTATCGGTTTTATCAACCCACTACATCTTATTAAACTTCATTTAGCTTTGGCATGTTTCCAAAGTCATCTAGACCATCCTATGTCCCTTATGGAACTTCTACCCTTCATCCCATCCAACAATCATACAATAACCCCTTTCAACAAACTTATGATTATTCTTTACAACCAAGCTATTTCCAAACTATCGCTTCCCAGCCCCTTTCCAATCAAACAATATTTTCCATAGCCTCTCCTTCATCACAATTACATCAGAATATTAATATTCCCTATCCTTCATCTAATCAATCCATCTCTACTTCAATCCTATTTTTGTATTCTAGACATCCCAAACCCATACAAATATCCCTACTCAATCTCAATCAATCCCTCTCATCTAACAACAACATACTCAATATTTTTCCACATCTCCCCACATCCCTTTATCATAACCCACTTTACAAACAATATCTTCTCAAGCTACCCCTTACCAAACTCCACATCAAACTGATCCACAAAAATCATCCTACCTTCAATCCTCATCATCCAAATCAATCACATCCTCTTGTTAATACTTCCTTCACATATACTCCCACAAATGATCCTTTGCAAGACTTTTCAAATAGATTAGATAATTTAGAATCTACTACTAAGGGATCCAAACACATCCTCACTTATGATCAGGTTTGTAATGAACCCATTCATCCATCAATATTATATAATTCTTATCCTCCGCATTGGGAATCACCTAAATTTACTTTGTTCTATGGCCAGGAGGATCCGAAAGACATACAATCCTTTATAAACACATGTTATCTCATAATCCATGATCAAGATCTTCTTCTCAGAACCTTTCCCATGTCACTCGCAGGACTTTCTTTGGATTGGTATAATTCCCTTTCGACATCATTTGGTATATTTCAAACATTTAGCTATGTTATTCCTTAATCACTTTGCTATAAACATTACTCAAAAAATCATCGTTTCTTACCTTGCTACCATCAAACAATCTGAAAATGAATCCCTTGGAGATTTTATCACTAGATGGAAAAATACCATCAATCAATTGTCCTTCCCATTACAATTAGAACTAATTGAGTTGTTTTCTCGATCATGTTCTCATCAGATATCATCCACTCTTCATATCCACACATTCCAGACCTTTGATGAAGCCTTCACCATGGACAATAAATTATAAAACCAAGCCCTTAAAGGATCCCATCTCGATCCTCAACCTAGACATGTTTCATCTAATTCCCTTAGGTCTTCCTATGATTCAGATGAGACCATACTCATTTCATCTTATTCTCCTAGGTCTTCCTACAATTTAGATAAAACTACAACATACAATGACTTTATTGTTCTTCCCGATCCAACCCCTCGATAGAATCATTCCATAAAGATATTGTACATCCTTTAAGTCGTACTCAATAACACTATTACATAGGTTTTTCCCCATGAGGAGACCCCTTCATCACTAACATCTCCACTTGAAGGCTTAGAACCCTTAGATCCTCTTTTTGATGATCCTCACACATCGGCATTACCTGTGTCCACTATCCAATCATCTATTACCTCCTCACAACCTTTAGATTCCACGTTGGAATTCGTTACTGAGGAGGCACCTATAATCGAAGATCACGACATCCAATTATCCTGTAAACCAATCAAAGAATTAGAAAGCTTACATAATCCACCGCAATTATGTCTAGAAATGACACCTCCCTCATCTGAATTAGACCCAATCCTATCTATAGCTCCTCACTTGCCATCTAGCCTAGAACCTTGTCCTAAATTGAATACCACAAAATTAAATACCATCACACTTACAGCCTCACCCCCATCATTTGATGTCAATCCATGTCTTTATTTAATACAAACATTACATAATCAAATCCTATCACACCCATCATCTCATCCTCATCATCTATAGTAAAACCCCCTCCTTTTCCTAAAATCAAAATTGTAAAGCCAAAGTACACATCATCTAATTTCTCAAAATTTCCATCCATTTTGGGACCCCATCCTCTCTCACAATCCTATTATTTCAATTCGACAATTTCACCTCTACCAGCAATCCTAGGACCTCGTCCTTTAACTAAACATTTTGTCAAGAATTTGTATACTATCAATCCCTCCTCTTCTATTTTGGGATCTGATCCATCATCCAATTCTATCAATCCTATATCTTACCAACCTCACAATTTCCCTACAATGTATCAATACCATACAATGTATATGAATCTACCCCCATCTAGAAACAAGATGTGTCATCTTAAGCATCCTCTTAAAATAAAATCAAAATAAAAATCCGTTAATAAAAACCATCTAAAAGGGACTTATCTTGATATCCTCAAGAGGCTCATGCAGGCTTCTCTCATCACATTAACACCAATTAAAAAACCCAACCCACAAACTTGAAAACTCGCACTGCAGTACAATCAAAACAAAACATGTGCCTATCATAGAATCCCCAGTCATGACATGAAGAGTTGTAAAGTACTTAAATCCATAGTCATAAAACTCTTCCTTCTCAATGATATTGTCTTGGAAGAGGACCATATTGACCCATCAGCAATATTACCAACATCTCCATCCTTGTTAATGTCATCACTGACATCTGTAGGAAAAGGGGGACATCCTCATTTTGTCGCTAACAGAAATTTGTCAAACATCTCTTTATCACTTTCTATTGAAGGTCCATCAATTTTTTAGAACCTTCCTTTAAAGGTCCAACAAAATCATTAGCGTCTTCCATTAGAGGTCCCTTTATCTTTTTAGCACCTTCAATTAAAGGTATTTTTATCCAAAATGTTCCCTTGCACATTTTGTGGCAAAACTCCTTTCATTCTTCCCTCTCTTGTGCCTTAGTCATATTTTTTTGCTTTTCAGCACTCAAAAATTTCTGAAATGGTACCATTGGATAGAGCTCTTTCTCATATTTCCAGGAAGGTAAAGTTTTCCTCCTAACTCCATTTATTTTTCAAGTTATGGCTCGGAGGAATTTTTGTGTGAAATTTTCCCCTAAAAGGCCCACAACCAATAAGATGGTGCCACATGTCCAAGGAAGTGGTGGAGGGTGGAGGTAGACTTGGAATTTTACCAAGTATTTGGTAAAGTTTTCATAGGGAATATTTTCCCTACAAGCCCGATGAATCGAGATCCCGACACGTGTCTAAGGGTAAAAATTGAAAAATTGACTAAGTGTTGGCGCAGGGAAAATTTTAAAAGGGAAGGCCCGCCCAATCATGTTGTGCCACGTGTCCTATGGCATCGGACCGGTGGAGGGCAGAGGAGAGATTGGAATTTTGGCAAAGTGTTTTGGTAAAAGGGAATAGAGGAAGTTTTTGGCCCACTGCGCCGCCGACAAGTCAACGAAGGCCACGTGTCCCCGGGAGTCAGAGTTTTGGAGCGCAGGGGGAGATTGGGATTCTTTCCCAAAAGCTAAAATGAAAAGAAAAATGTTTTCCTCAGAAGGTCCACACCTAATTAACACGTGCCACATGGCACCCAAACTAGTGGAAGGTGGAGGAAATTTGGGAAATGTTCCCAAAGAAAATCAAAGAAATTTTAAAGGAAAAACTGCCCCTCCAAACGCGAGCCAATGAAATCTCGCGACGTGTCCATGTGGCAGAGAAAATTACCGGACAGGCCCGCAGGAAAAAGGACCATGAAAAGCCTGTAACCAATGGGGTTATGCCACATTATCAAGTCAAAAACATTCCCAAAAGTGATGGAAAAATTTAGGAGGAAATTTCCGCGCCCAATCACCTGCTGCCACGTGTCCTCAACTCATCGGCTCGATGGAGTTTTTCTAGAAATTTTCCAATGGCCAAAATGAAGGAAAATAAAGCAGGAATGTCTGCACCTAATCAGCACATGCCACATGGCACCTGGAATGGCGGAGCATGGGGATTTTGGGAAATTTTCCCAAATGCAAAAAAGGTGGAAAATTTCAAAAAATTGCCCGCCAATCCTATTTGGCCCTGTTTTTCCCTAAAAGTTCAAACGGCCATATCTTTCAATCCAGAGCTCGGTTTTTCACGTTCTTTATATCAATGAAAATATGGTGAAATTCTCTACAAGATTTGGGGTCAATTTTGTATTTTTATGGAATTTAGAGAGATAAAATTGAAAAATGCCTCTGGCACGTGGTCATGGACAGAAATGACGTTTCAACCACCATTTTTAATGAAGAATGGTTCGCATTCTCTCCCAACATGGTGAAAAATGTCAGGGAATGGACTTGTAAGGATGCCCATGCTATTTTATTGAATTTTTGGTCGTGGTTGAAGCTCTCCCATGTTTTCCCATGTTTCTCTCTCCTGGGGTCGTTTCTGGCACTGTAAAAGCTAGATTTGGCTCATTTTTGAACGGTTGAAATTTTTTTAGGTATTGCAAGCTCCCTCTATCACTTTGAAAGTATTTTTGGTAAAAAAACTAGACCTTTTCCAAGACTACAACCTGTTTTGCCTCTCAGGTGTTGTAATGCAAGTGTTTTTATGTTAAAAATGACAATACAGGCTCTGTGAATGAGTTTTAATCCTCTGTTTGTGTTGTTTGATTCATTTCTAACCTTACATTATAGTTATTAGTTTGTGCATGAAGTTTTGTTACATTTTTATGAACTGTGTCAATCTATAGAAGTAAAAAATGCTCACCACTCCTTTGGTGCATCACCTTATTAGCACTAGTTTCAGTTTTTTTCTTGCATACCCTATCTTTTTCCCCTTGGAATTTAGAGTAGGAACTAGGAATTTAAACCTCTGCAACTTCTAAGTGATATATCTGATCAGGGGAGTTGAGGAATCAGCCTCTAATCTGGAGATTCCTCTTCCATTTTTCAAGTCCCGCACTTGGGAAGAGGATTCAATGTTGTGCAATCACACTAGATGTTCAAAATGTCAAGCTAGAAGCCTAATCAACATCCAGGGGAGCTAATGATTTGCAACAATAGTTTTGGCACGCCCGGTGCGACCTTAGAGGCCTTCATCTTCATTGTAACAAATTGATGTGCATTTGTTGCAAGTTTCTTTCTTAAAAGAGCCCTAAATTACACATCTGGCGACTCCAAGGAAGAAGAATCAACTGGTTTTAGTAGTGTAGACCTGAAAACTCATGAGAAGAATCAACACAAGGTCAAGAGTTAGAGAAGAAGAGGTGTTGTTTGAGTATCTGTAGTTATCCCCAAGAAGAAGGCAAAGAGGGAGGAGAATTCAAAGGTCTCCATCTCCACCAAATAGAACTCTATCAACTCCTCCACCTGGTAGGCCTTTCATTCAATCAACAAGGGTTCTAAGGCCAATCAAAATGGTACAAAACAACCCCTATGTCAATTTCACTGGCAGCAGCCCACTTGCTCTCAATGCACATAATCCAATCCCAGTTACAGCATTGAAGAACATCCCATAATTTACTGGAGAAAATTAGACCACTCCTGGTGATCATGTTAAGGATATTGCTAATATTTGTCCAATCCATGAGATCAATGAGATGCAAGTTGCTGGCAAACTGCTGGCATCTTCATTCAAAGGGAAAGCTTTGCAATGGTTCAGGAGTCTTTCCCGAGTTCTATCCAAAATTGGAACCAGCTATGTATAGCCCTCCATGAGCAGTTTGGAGAAAAGGGAGACAACTTTTCCATTTTGGAATAGCTGACAACCATCAAGAGAGCTCCAAATGAGCAGCTAACTAACTTCAACTTTAGATTTCAAATGACTTGGGAGAGAATTCCAGTGGCAGTAAGGCCAGCAGTAGAAGGTACTTTTCTATATTACCTTAAAGCTTTAAATTTTGATATTTCTATGTTAATTCAATCCATGGGAGGCACAACTATCCCTATTGCTTATAGAATTTCCATTAGAGCTGAAAATTGTTTGATTCAAGCTGGCAAGCTAGCTCTTAGGCCTCCAATGCCATTGTTTCCAAGTTTAGAGAGCCCAAATACTAGTCAAGTGCCTATTTTAGCTCCTATTCCCACTCCTAGAAATCAGAATTCAAGTGAAGCTTCTACTTCATCTCCTAGTGCCTCAAATGAACTTCAAGAAGTCATGAAGCAATTGAAAAACCTAGGCAATGAGTTGGTTACACTCAAAAGGAAGCAAGCCCAAAGCTTTAGACCTTCCTTTCAGCCTCAAGCTCAGCCTAACAGATAACCATATCAACCTCAAAGACCACCCAATCTAGCTGCAAATTTAAATCAAGCAAGACCTCCTACCAATAGACCATTTCAGCCCTATAATTCCAATGCTATATCTGCCTCTAAGGCATTAGTGTCAGTGCAAAACAACATAGCTCAAGAGTATGATTGGTGTTTCCCATGCAATGAACCTCATAACTAGTCTATGTGTTTCAACGGTGCCTTAAATCAAGAATTAATGGTGACTACAACTGGTGTGGAGGGTGAAGGGAGTCAAGGAAATAACCAACAACCGAAACATTCTAGTAGCAATCAGCTCCAAATGATGCCACACTTGTAAACTGGTAGGCGAAGATTTTTGTGGCATGAATCAAACAATCTCCCAAAGTGTTGCAGCCAACACAAGATCAAAAAGGAGAAATTTGGGTGAATATCAACCATTCACTCCAAGAAATCCACAACCTTCTATCACTCCAAAAATTATTGGCAAACAAAATTCAGTTCCAAACACACAAGGGCTGCTTAAAATAGCTCCTAGGCCAACTCAAATGCTAGTTTTTTCTACCCATATGCAAGGGATGAATGTGTAGGCCAAGGGATAGCAAAGAGATGCTTCATCTCCATTCATCATCATTAATCAGATAAAGAAGACAAATGTAAACATATCGATGTGGGAATCACTATCTATCCCAGGCTAAAGAGATTTGTTACAAGATGCCATGAAGGATGGGTCAACTTCACATCAGCAAGTCCAAATGCAAGAGAAGGTACTCACAAATGCTTCCCACTCAAGGGAATCATGGAGGACAACAGGGTAAAATGTTGAAGCCCCCTCCATTCTATGTTTCATTGATCATTGGAAACCAATTAGTACACAATTGCATGATTGATTCTGGGGCAAGTAGTTCAGTAATGCCCAAGCAAATAGCTAATCAGCTAGGGCTTCAATATGAAGTCATATCCAAAGGGGTAGTGCAATTGGATGGGACAGCAGTAACAACAGTTGGAGTGATTAAAAACTTGAGTCTTACTTTGCATGCATGCCCCAACATTGTTGTTTTGCAAGATGTCTCAGTAATAGACCTTCCACCACTCTTTTCCCTATGTCTGTCAAGGGATTTCACAGCCAAGATTGGAGGTTACTTATCTACTGATTGGACACACATGTTGTTCAGAACAAGATATGGAACTAAAGCCACAATCAGATCTGAGCCTATTGCAAAATTTCACATTGAGCCTCACACTCCAAGCCAAATCAATACCAATTGTTCAGCGTTTGATCAAGAGGATTATCCAAGCACTGATGAAGCTAACACCAAGGTTGGAAGTATCCTAGATCTGACTCTTGATGAATGGGCAAGCAAGGTGCATGCTTTTGATCCTTATCAAGAAATATAAGAATCTGAGATAGGATTCTATTGCATGCATGAAGAAAATCAGCCTATTCCTAGCATCACCAAGCCAGACCACAAGGATGACAACAAGGAATGGCAGTTGTTTTTTGATGGATCAAAGAGCAGACAAGGTGTAGGAGGGGGAGCTATGCTTGTTTCACCTCAAGGAGTTAAGTATTATTCAGCTTTTAGATTTCAATTTGCATGCTCTAATAACATTGTTGAATATGAAGCCTTGATACAAGGATTGCATTGGTCAATCAAGAGACGAATAAAGAACTTGCAACTCTTTGGTGACAGTGAGTTTATTGTCAACCAAGTTAAGGGGCAGCATGCTATCAAGAATGATTTACTCAAATGCTACAATATTAGGGTGTGGGACCTCATTGAAGATTTTGAGGGCTTTGGCATAAAATCCATTCCTAGAAAGGAGAACCAAGTTGCTTGACAAAGCTTGCAGCAGATTTAGGCAACCTTTGATGTTGTTGAAAGAATTCAAAAAGACAAGGTATAGCCAAACATCCATGTTATTGTAATGCCTTCAGTGCCAGACAACAATGTAAGTTGGCAAGTGTTTGAAAATGACCAGCAAATCATCCATTTCTTACAAGAAGAGGCTGAGTTCTCAGCTAAAAATTATGAAAAGTTGGAGCAGCAGTATGGTGACGAAGTGGTACAGCTGAGAACCAACAAACTACCCAATGGACTTATTACTTTGGAGTCCATTTTCAATCCTAATGATCAATTTAGGAAGGAGAAAGCAAACATCCAAGTCAAGGGAGAAGATTCAGTGTCCATCTTAGTGGAAGAAGGCAAATCACTCCAAGTTGGTAAGATGACAATTGAACAAAGAGAGGTATGAGTTTATACAACTTTTCAAGGATTCCCTGATGTGTTCTCTTGGAGCCACGAATATTGAAAGGTTTTAATCCCAAGTTAGCCCAACACACCATTGAATTGGATCCAAGTACTAAACCCATCAAGAAAAAACAAAGGCCAGTCAATCCACACATAGAGCCTCTCATGAGGAAAGAATTGAATAAGTTGATAGGATCAAAAATATTATTCCCTATCAAGCATTCTAGTTGGGTGGCCAACTTATTTCCAGTTAGAAAGAAGAGTGGGGAAATAATATTGTGTGTTGATTTCAGAGATTTGAATAGAGCATCTCTCAAGGACCATTACCCACTTCCTTCCATGGAGCAGATTTTGCAAGTTGTTGTTGGCTCTGAGAGGTTTTCATTACTTGATGGCTATTCGGGGTACAATCAGATTATGGTGAAAGAAGAGGATCAGTTCAAGACAGCCTTTACAACCAAATGGGAACTTATGCATACAGAAAATGCCATTTGGATGTCCAACATTGGAGCTACTTTCCAAAGAGCAATGGACATAGCATTCAAGGATTTGATTAACAATGTGGTGCTAGTATATCTTGATGATATCACTATCTTTTCAAAAAATGCAGTAGACCATCTCTTCCATTTGAGACAAGTGTTCCAAAGGTGCAAAAGATTTGGAGTATCCCTGAATCCTAAAAAGTGTATTTTTCTAGCCCATGAAGGAATGCTCCTTAGCCACATTGTCTCCAAAGAGGGATTAGCAATTGATCTAGAAAGAGTTGAAGCCATAAGAGCACTACCATTTCCAAGCCACAAGAAGGCCCTTCAAAGTTTCTTTGGGAGAATAAATTTTTTAGAGGTTTGTCCCAAATTTTGCAGCCCTAGTCAAGCCTATCACCAAGATGTTAAAGAAAAGCATAGCTTTCAAATGAACCATGAGAAGGCAAAGAAAGTTTCGAATCAATCAAAGAAGCCATCTCTCAAGCCCCAACTCTCACTAACCTGGATTTCTCCAAGGATTTCATCCTCTATGCATTTGGGGGTGATGATACTATTTTTGTAATTTTGGTACAGAAAAACAAAGACAATGATGAGCAGCCAATTGCTTTCTTCAGCCAAAGCCTGGATGACTATGAGGTGAGATATTCTTTCATTGAGAAGCATGTTCTTGCAATAATCAGGAGCTTGAAGAAATTCAAGCATCTAGTTTCAAACAACAAGGTTCAATTGCTGGTTTCCCATGTGGGAGTTAAAGACTTCCTCCTTAACAAAGACCTAAATGAAAAGAGATCTGGTTGGATTACTCATGTCATGGAGTATGACATTGAGATCAAAGTCACCAAGTTCATGAGATGGAAATGGTTGTGTGAGCATCTGGTTTGAACAAGCACAAGGAAGCATGCAATGAGAAGGAGGTTGTTTTGGCATTGCAAGACATCCATGAGCAAGGAAGCACTTGAGAGGAGAATGATGGTGTCCTCACTCCTTGCTGGACCCAAGACATAATGCACTTCCTAAGCATAGGTCTATGCCTTCCAGAGATGAACAAAACCAGAAGGAGACACTTCAGATTGTAGGTTGTCCCATATGCCCTTGTTGATGGCATTTTGTTCAAAAAGGATGTGAATGGAGTGCTATTGAGATGCATTGGTACAAATCATATTCATAGGGTGTTGGAAGACTTCCATGGTGGATCAGCCGGTGGTCATTTTTCACCGAGAGTGACAGCTCTAAAGATCATGAGGGTTGGTTATTATTGGCCCAAGATTTTCAGTGATTGTTATGCATGGATCAAGAGGTGCAAGAATTGTGCATTCTTCACAGGTAAAGAGAGGCTAGCTGCCCTTCCATTGCATCCAATTTCAGTTGACCATCCATTCATGTAATGGGGTTTGGACTTCATTGGAGTCATTAATCCCAATTCAAGCCAAGGGCACAAATGGATTTTAACAACCATAGATTACTTCACCAAGTGGACTGAAGCAGTAGCACTCAAGGAAGCAAATGAATCTAGCATCCTAGATTTCTATGAGGGAATAGAAACCAGATTTGGCATACCTGCTACAATAATATCATATAATGCATTGGCATTCATTGGGTCCAAGGTGACTAAATGGGCTGTTAAGAATGGGATCTACCTAAGAACTTCATCAAATTATTACCCTCAGGGTAATGGCCAGGATGAATCTACAAACAAGAACAATTTGAGGATCATTAGGAGGACTCTTGATGAAAATCAAAGGTCTTGGCATACCAAATTGAAATCAGCCTTATGGGCTGATAGGATAACTCCTAAGAGATCTATAGGTAACTCTCCATTCAAGCTTGTTTATGGGAGAGAGGCAATTTTCCCATGTCACTTGAGTTGCCAACATTGGAACTCATGAAATAGTTGGAGTTGTTGGAGTTTGAGCCCATGGAGGTTAGATATGTAGAATTGATGGAGCTCCAAGAAATCAGAAATCAAGCATCCCGAGCAATGGAGAAGGATCAAGCTTTGATCAAGAAGACCTTTGATAAGAAGGCCAAGGATAGATATTTCCAAGTTGGAGATCTAGTGTTAAAATGGGATGCAGATAGAGAAAAACTGGGAAGGCATTCAAAATTTGATGCCATTTGGAGTGGCCCATACATGGTCACAAAGTGTAAGGACAGCAATGCTTTCCAATTATCCTCATTGGATGGCAAAGAACTACAGATTCCATTCAATGGAATCCATCTAAAGCATTGCTACTAAAGGGAATTCTCCACCTTGTACATATTAGCTTAAGTTTTCATTCCTCCAAGTGCTTGTGCACATTGTTTTGTTGTAGATTAGCTTTGATTTCCCTAAGTGCTTTGGCACAAGCTTGTTGTTCCTAGAAATGTGTGTTGCAGGCCTTGCTCCAATCAGGTGATGTGTCACCCTCCATCTTCCTCCTTGTAGTGTTCTAGTCAGTTGGGGTACCAAGTAGAGAAATTGATGACTCCATTCCCAATGGATTGCTTCAAGCAACTGGTAACTTCATCTAGCAGGCAGATGACCCCTCTGAGTCACCAAATTGTTATCCAAAATGTTCCCCTTGCACATTTTGTGGCTAACTCCTTTCATTCTTCCCTCTCTTGTGCCTTAGTCATAATTTTTTTCTTTTTAGGCACTCAATACTTTCTAGAAATGGCACCATTAGATAGATCTCTTTCTCAGCTTTCCAGAAAGGTAAATTTTTCCTCCTAACTCCATGTATTTTTGAAGTTATGGCTCGATGGATTTTTTGTGGGAAAATTTCCCTGAAAGGCCCGCAGCCAATAAGATGGTGCCACGTGTCCAAGGAAGTGGCAGAGGGTGGAGGTAGACTTGGAATTTTACCAAGTATTTGACAAAGTTTTCATAGGAATATTTTCCCGTAGGCCCGCTGGCAAATCGGATCCCGCCACATGTCTAAGGGTAAAAACTTGAAAAATTGACTAAGTGTTGGCGTAGGAAAAATTTTAAAAAGGGAAGGCCCGCGCCCAATCATGTTGTGCCACGTGTCCTATGGCATTGGACTGGTGGAGGGCGAGAGGAGAGATTGGAATTTTGGTGAAGTGTTTTGGTAAAAGGGAATAGAGGAAGGTTTTGGCCCGCTGCCCCACCAACCAGTTATCGAAGGCCACATGTCCCGGGGGTCGGAGTTTCGAGAGCGCGGGGGGAGATTGGGATTTTTTCCCAAAAGCTAAAATGAAAAGAAAAATGTTTTCCCCAAAAATTCCACACCTAATCAACATGTGCCATGTGGCACATGGACCTCGAAGGTGGAGGAAATTTGGGAAATTTTCCCAAAGCAAAATCGAAGAAATTTTAAAGGAAAAACCGCCCCTCCAAATGTGAGCCAATGAAATCTCGTGACATGTCCATGTGGCGGAAAACATTACCAGATAGGCCCGCAGGAAAAAGGACCATGAAAATCCCGCAACCAATGGGGTTATGCCACGTGTCCGAGTCCAAAATATTCCCAAAAGTGATGGAAAAATTTAGGAGGAAATTCCGTGCCCAATCACCTACTGCCATGTGTCCTCAACTCATCGGCTCGGCGGAGTTTTTTTGGAAAATTTTCCAATGGCCAAAACGAAGGAAAATAAAGCACATAAGGTCCGTACATAATCAGCACATGCCACGTGGCACCCGTAATGGCAGAGCGCAGGATTTTTGGGAAATTTTCCCAAATGCAAAAAAGGTGGAAAATTGTAAAAAATTTGCCCGCCAATCCGATTTGTCCCTGTTTTGCCCTAAAATTTCAAACGGCCATATCTTTTGATCCAGAGCTCAGTTTTTCACATTCTTTATATCAATGGAAAGCTGGTGAAATTATCTAGAAGATTCCATGTTAAATTTTATATTTTTATGGATTTTGGAGAGGTAAAATTGAAAAAATCCTCTGGTACGTGGTCATGGATAGAAATGATGTTTCAACCACCATTTTTAATGAAGAATGGCTCGCATTCTCTCCAAGCATGGAAAAAAATGTCGTGGAAAGGACCTCGTAAGGATTCCCATGCTGTTTTATTGAATTTTTGGTCGCTGGTTGAATCTCTCCCACATTTTCCCATGTTTCTCTCTCCCGGGTCGTTGCAATGCCTTTGTAAAAGCCAAATTTGGCTCATTTTTGAAGGGTTGAACATTTTTAGTTATTGCAGGCTCCCTCTATCACTTTGAAAGTATTTTTGGTAAAAAAATAGACCTTTTCCAAGACTGCAACCTATTTTTCCTCTCGGGTGTTGTAATGCAAGTATTTTTTATGTTAAAAATGACAATACAGGCTCTGTGAATGAGTTTTAATCCTCTGTTTGTGTTGTTTGATTCATTTCTAACCTTCCATTACTGGTTATCAGTTTGTGCATGAAGTTTTTTTGCATTTTTATGAAATGTGTCAATCAAGAAGTAAAAAAATGCTCACCACTCCTTTGGTGCATCACCTTATTAGCATTAGTTTTAGTTTTTCTTTTTTGCATTCCCTATCTTTATCCCCTTAGAATTTAGAGTAGGAACTAGGAATTTAAACCTCTGCAACTTGTAAGTGATATATCTGATCAAGGGAGTTGAGGAACCAGCCTCTAATATAGAGATTCCTCTTCCATTTTTCAAGTCCCACACTTGGGAAGAGGATTCAATGTTTTGCAATCACACTCGGTTGTTAAAAATGTCAAGCTAAAAGCCCGATCAACATCCGTGGGTGTTGCTGATTTGCAACAACAGCCCATCAATCTCATTAAAACATTCCATTAAAGGTCTCTCAAGATCATCAACACCTTCATTTGAAGGTCCCTCAATCTTATCAAAGCACCTTCCAATGAAGTTCCTTCAACCTCACCAACATCTACATCTAAGTCATTAACAATTTTCTTACCAACATCAGTAGGACTAGGAGATTGTACTCAACCAAATATTGAAAAACCTCTTTCATATAGATTCTCATCACCTTCTGTTAATGGTCCTTCATCTCAAATCAATGTCGTTCACCCACTTATATGAATCCAAAATCAACATTCACAAAGAAAATGTAAAAATAAAGCTTCTTCATTAACCCCTCTTTGCAGGATATCGAGGATGAGCAGGAGCGTCGGAAGCACAAGTGGAAAGGATGAGTAGGAGCATGGGAAAATGGATAAGGAAGGTGGGATTGATGGGAAGGATGATCAGGATGAGGAGGAGAAAGAAGGGCTAGATAGCGATGAAAGGGAAACTAACAATAGACAAATCCCGCCTAGATTTTCAGATACAATGGACCAATCCTTGAGAGGAAAATGTATGATCCAAACCCTTCTATGGGTGAGAATCATGTGGTGCCTGGGTCCCCCAAGACTTATGCAAATATTTTGAACTTGGAGAAAGAGAAGAGTCTTGGAATCATCCCTCAACTCAAGCAAGATGCTTCAGGTAAATTTTTAGAAATACCAGATATCATTATTGACTAAAATCTAAGCAAAATGGAGAATTCTTTGATAGGAAAACTGGTGGGAGGGCATCCTAATATTGACTCTATTAGATCTTGGGCTGGTGCTAAATGGAAACCTAAGGGGCACATGGATGTCACTGCCCTTCCTAATGGATTTTTCTTGTTTAGTTTCAACAACTCTAAAGATCCTCAGAGGATACTCATTGAAGGCCCTTGGTTTCTTGGGAAACTTGGCCTCTTTCTTAGGAAATGGTCTCCAAATTTCAACCCTGAAAAAGAGAATATTAATCAGTTCCCCATATGGGTGAGACTCCCAGGTCTTCCTTTGGAACTATGGGATGTGGATATTATAAAAGGAGTTGTTAATACCCTTGGAACCTTTGTTGCTATGGATAATGCGACACTTACTAAATCCAGAGTGGTTTTTGTGAGATTTTGTATTTATTCTCTGATGGAATCTTCCCTTCCTAAATCCATTTCTCTCGCACTCGAAATGGGAAGCTAGGAACAAAAAAATATTTTGAAAACCACCCTATAAGACGTGAAAATGTCAGGGGTGAGGACATGCCAAGCACCAATGTAAAATGACTATCTCTAAGGTTTTTAGAGAAAAGCATCCAAAGGATATGGACAAAGGTAAATGAATTGACCCATTAGCTACTCCAAAAAAGGTAAATTCAATTAAGGGCATCCAAATAATGGAAAATAATGGTAAGGAATCTAGAGAGGAAAATATCTTGAAACCTATCTTTATGGATGAAGAAGGTTTCATAAAAGTAAGGAATAAGAAGTTCCAATGGAATTCCCATTCAAAACCCCGGTTCCAAAAGGCTATGACCCATGTTCAAGCGGAAAAGGATTTGTCCACAAAAAGTAACTAGAGAATCTTGTTATCCAACTTCACCCCTGTGGTTGAAATGATAACATACATCAGATTCTCAAGTCCCAGTGCTGAAAAAGAATGAGCTCGAGAGAATGCGAGAAATTACGAAAATAAGCCTGGACCGAGAAAAAAATTTTGAAAATCGGCTAAGTGGACTTGTCTAGAAATAATTGGGACGTTCGGGACACCAAGGCGCGGTTCGCCGAAATGCTTCGGGCGGCCCGCGAAGCAATGTGGACAAGTGGAACAAATGTACGCGGAGGGTGGAAAAAGGACACGCGGGACGCGGATAGCCGAAGGAACCAAAAGCCAATCGATCACGCCACGTGTCATTTGGCGTAAAAGGGACATGGAAGCCCATTTCGGGTGGATCGGAGGATTTCAGCCCACAAAGCACTAGGACATTTGGGACAAAAGGATGTGGTGGACGTGAAAATCCGGTAGGCCCGTGGACAAATCACAAGCATGACACGTGTCACCAAGGAAAAAGGTCCAAAAGTCAAAGGGGCAAGTTTTCGAGCACTGATCCAAACCAATGAAATAGTGCCACGTGTCCAAGTTTAAGGGGCCCACAAGAAAAACCCACGAAAAGGTGGAGAGAGGGAATTTCTCAAGAGACTGTGAGCCTCGCCACGTGTCGCCCGGATGGCGTAACGTTGGAAAAGAAATTTAAAAATCCATTTTCACCTGTTTTGTGCCCTAAATCTTCAGACCTTCATATCTTTCGATCCAAAGCTCGGATTTGCACGTTCTTTATATCAACAGGAAAGCTGTTGAAATTCTCTACATGATTCTGGGGTCAATCTTGCATTTTTGTGTAGTTTGGAGGGATAAAATTAAGAAAATGTCTCTAACGCGTGTAATGCTTCAACAACCAACTTTAATACAGCAGACAGCTCGCCGCTCCTGTTAGACAGCCCGTCGTTTTGCCAGGATCCGCCACTTGGATCATAATGAGATGATTTAAATGCTACCAAGAAGTGGTTGGAGCAGATTCTGAATTTCCCCTCTCTCCTCTCTCATTTCTTGATATATATTGTAAAGAGGAGCCCTTTTAAGACAAAGCGGACATTTTTTTGTTTTGCATCCTCCCTTCTTCCCTCACTTGCAAGAGAGTTTGTGGAGTTTTCAAACCTCCCATATAGGTTGTAATGCCAGTATTTTGCCTCTTGGCCACTACAATATACTGTATTGACTTTTGAGCAATAATATATATGTTCGTGATTGATTCTCAACCCTCTCATGTATTCATTGTTGTCGTTTTGATCTCTTATTGCAGTTTGGTTACCTGTGCATGGTGTTTGTATTGCATTTATGTGGTCTGTGTTAAATTTGCAAAACAAATGTCTAATATTCCTCGGTGCATCACCTTTGTAGTTTAGGTTTTATTCTATGCATTTTCTTACCCTGTCTCCTTGGCAAGTTAGATTAGGTTTTAGTAAACCCTCTGCATTTTTTGTATGCATCTGAACAGAGGAATAGGAACCAACCTTCTCTGGAGAATCTTTTCTCATCTTCACAAGTCCCACACTTGGAGAAAGGATTCCATGTTGTGCAATCACACTGGATGCCTGAATATCAACCTAGAAGCCTGATCTACATCCAGGGGTGTTGTGAGTCTACAAAAATAGTTTTGGCACGCCCGGTGGGACACTAGAGGTCTCATTTTTATTACAAAAAGTTGATATGCATCTCGCTGCAGTTTTCTTGCTTATAAGAGCTATTATTTGCATATCCTGGCGACTCCAAGGGGAAGAATCAAGCGCTTTCAGTGAGTGCAGGCCTAAAAACTCATGAGAAGAATCACCACAAGGTCAAGAGTCGTAGAAGAAGAAGTGTTGTTTGAATACCCACGCAGTTATCTCCGAGAAGAAGGCAAAGAGGAAGAACGATTCAAAGGTATCCATCTCCACCAGCAGAACTCTCTCAACTCCTCCACCCGAGTGCCTTTCTTTCAATATACAAGGGTTTTAAGACCAATCGAATGGCTCGAACAACTCCTACGTCAACTTGACAGTAGCAGCCCACTTGCTCTCAATGCACAACATCTAGTTCCTATTGCAGCCAAGAACATTCCCTACTTCCCGGAGAAAATCAAACTACTCCTGTGATCATGTTAAAGATATTGCTAACCTTTGTGTAATCCATGAAATCGATGAAATGCAAGTGGCTTTCAAATTCGGCATCTTCATTCAAGGGTAAAGCATTGCAATGGTTTAGAGCCTTGGGGCTGGTTCTAGTACAACTGGAATCGGTATGCATTGCACTTCACGAGAAATTTGGAGAGAAGGGAGACAACTTGTCTCTTTTGGAGCAGTTGACAACTATCAAGAGAGCCCCCAACGAGCAGCTGACTGACTTCAACTTCAGATTTCAAAGGTCTTGGGATAGGATTCCAGTGGCAGTCAGGCCAACAATAGGAGGTGCTTTTCTATATTACCTTAAAGCTTTGAATTCTAATATTTCTATGTTAATTCAGTCCATGGGAGGCACAACAATCCCTATGGCTTATAGCATTGCCATTAGAGCCGAAAATTGTCTTATTCAAGCTGGTAAACTGGCTCCTAGGCCTCCTATGCCCTTGTATCCAAACTTAGAAAATCCAAGCACTAGTCAAGCACCCACTTTGGCTCCTGTTCCCACTCCTAGAAATCAGAGTTTGAATGAAGCTTCCACTTCATCTCCAAGTGCTTCAAATGAACTCCAAGAGGTCATGAAATAGTTACAAAATTTGGGAAATGAGCTGGTTACTATTAAGAGGCAGTAATCCCAAGGTTTCAGACCTTCTTATCAACCTCAAGCTCAGCCTAATAGGAATCCATACCAACCACAAAGACCACCTAATCCAACTGTAAATATGAATCAAAATCAAAACCAAGTAAGGCCTCCTACCAATAGACCATTCCAGCCCTATAATCCAAATGCCATATCTGCCTCTAAGGCATTAGTGCCAACACAGAACAACATTGCTCAGGAATATGATTGGTGCTTTCCATGCAACGAGCCTCACAACCAATCCATGTGCTTCAATGGTGCTCTCAATCAAGAACTAATGGTGACAACTACTGGTGTGGAGGGCGAGGGTAGTCAAGGAAACAACCAACAACCAGAAACATTCCAACAGCAATCAGCCCCAAATGACACTACATTGGTGAACTGGTAAGCAAAATATTTCTGTGGCATGAATCAGGCAGTTTCTCAAGGTGTTGTAGCCAACACAAGGTCAAAAAGAAGGAATCGGGTGAAGAACAGCCATTAGCCCCAGCCAATCCACAACCTTCCACGGCTCCACAAATGATTGGCAAGCAGAGTCCGGTTTCAAATACACAAGGGCAGCCAAGAACAGCCCCTAGGCCAACTCAAATGCCGGTATTGCTGCCCATGTGCAGGAGTAAACGACCAAAGGACAGCAGAGAGATTCTTCATCACCATTCAGTATCATTGATCAGATGAAGAAGACAAACATTAACATATCAATGTGGGAATCGCTATCTATCCCAAGCCAAAGAGATTTGCTGCAAGCTGCCATGAAGGATTGGGCAACTTCGAATCAGCGGGTTCAGATGCAAGACAAAGTGCTTACAAATGCTTCCCAGACTGAAGGAAGTCATGGAGGACAACAAGGTAAAATGTTGAAGTCCCCTCCTTTCTATGTTTCATTAATCATTGGGGATAAACTAGTACATAATTGCATGATTGATTCCGGGGCAAGTAGCTCCATGATGCCCAAGAAAATAGTTGATCAGTTGGGTCTCGAATATGAAGTAATATCTAAAGGAGTAGTGCAATTGGATGAGAGAGCAATAGTGATTGGAGTGATTAAAAACTTGAGTCTTACCTTGCATGCATGTCCAAATGTTGTTGTCTTACAAGATGTATCAATCATATACCTTCCACCACTCTTTGCCCTTTGCTTGTCAAGGGACTTCACAGCCAAGATTGGAGGGTATTTGTCTGCTGATTGGTCTCACATGCTGTTTAGAACAAGGTATGGAACTAAGGCAACAATCAAATCCGAACCCATTATAAACTTCCATATTGAGCCTTACACCCCAAGTCAGATTAATGCCAATTGCTCAGCATTTGATCAAGAAGATCACCCTAGTACTGATGAGGCTGACACCAAGGTTAGAAGTATCCCGGACCTAACTCTTGATGAATGGGAAAACAAGATACATGCTTTTGATCCCTATCAAGAAGTAGAAGAATACGAAAGTGGGAGTCTATTGTATACACGAAGAAAATCAACCTGTTCCTAACATCACCAAGCCAAGCCATAATGATGACAATGAGGTATGGCAGCTATTTTTTGACGGATCAAGGAGTAGGCAAGGTGTAGGAGGTGGAGCCATGCTTGTTTCACCCCAAGGAATAAAGTACTATTCAGCTTTTAGATTTGAATTTGCATGCTCTAATAACACTTGCTGAATATGAAGCCTTGGGTGCAAGGGATGCATTGGGCAATCAAGAGAAAAATAAATAATATGCAAGTCTTTGGGGACAAGTGAATTGATTGTAAATTAGGTCAAGGGACGGACATGCGCCAAGAATGATCTTCTCAGTGCTACAAGAACAGGTGTGGGACCTCATGGAAGATTTTGAGTGTTTTGGCATCAAATCCATTCCTAGGAAAGAGAATCAAGTTCTTGTGACAAGCTTGCAGCAGAAGAGGGGCAGCCTTTGACATTGTGGAAAGCATTCAACAAGACAAGGTATAGCCAAACATCCACGTGATTGTGAGGCCTTGATCTTTGGATAACAATGTTAGTTGGCAAGTGTTTGAGAATGACCAAAAATCGTCAATTTCCTACAAGAAGTTTGAGTTTCTCTACCGGGAATCAAGACAAGTTTCATCGTAGTATGGTGACCAAGTGGTGCAGTTGAGAACTAACAAATTACCAAAAGGCCTCATAACCTTGGAGTCAATCTTCAACCTGAATGATCGTTCTGGAAGGAGAAGGCAAACATTCAAGTAAAGGGTGAGGATTCAGAGCCTATTTTAGTGGAAGAAGGCAAAACATTGCAGATTGGCAAAGTAAGTACCTCACAAGAGAAATCTGATTTTGTTTAGCTTTGCCAAGAATTTCCAGATGTCTTCACTTGGAGCTATGAAGACTTGAGAGGATTCAATCCAAATTTGGCACAACATACCATAGAATTGGATCTAGATGCTAAGCCCATCAGGTAGAAGCAGAGACCATTCAACCCTCACATTGAGCCTCTGATGAAGAAAGAGCTAAATAAGCTAATAGAGGCAAGCATTATATTCCCGATCAAGCACTCAAGTTGGGTTGCTAACTTGGTTCCGGTCAGGAAGAAGAGATGAGAAATCAGGTTGTATGTGGACTTCTAAGACCTCAATAGGGCATCTCTCAAGGATCATTATCCACTCCCTTCCATGGAGCAAATATTGCAAGTAGTATCCGGTTCAGAGAGATTCTCTCTCCTAGATGGCTACTCAGGGTATAATCAGGTGATGGTAAAAGAAGAGGACCAATTCAAGACAGCCTTCACAACTAAATGGGGCACGTATGCTTACAAGAAGATGCCATTTGGGCTGTCCAACACTGGTGCTACCTTTCAAAGGGCAATGGACATGGCGTTCAAGGGCTTGATCAACAAGATAGTGCTGATATACCTTGATGACATCACTATATTCTCCAAGAATGCAGCAGACCATCTCTTTCACCTCAGGCAAGTGTTTCAGAGGTGTAGAAAGTTCGGAGTGTCTTTGAACCCCAAGAAGTGCATCTTTCTTGCACATGAAGGAAAGCTCCTTGGCCATATTGTCTTGAAAGAGGGACCGGCAATTGACCCGAGAGAGTTGAAGCCATAAGAGCTTTGTCATTGCAAGTCACAAGAAGGCTCTTCAAAGATTCTTGGGAAGGATCAATTTTGTCCGTAGGTTTATCCCATTTTACTGACCCTTGTCAAGCCCATCACCAAAATGTTAAAGAATAGCATGGCTTTTAAGTGGATAGCAGAAGGCAAGGAGAGTTTTGAGGCAATCAAAGAAGTTATCTCTCAAGCACCAACTCTCATTAACCCAAACTTCTCCAAGGATTTCATCCTCTATGCATTTGGAGGTGATGACACTATCTGTCATTGTCAGTGCACAGCAGAACAAAGATAATGATGAGTAGCCGATTGCCTTTTTCAGCCAGAGCCTAGACGACTACGAGGTGAGGTACTCTTTTATTGAAAAGCATATACTTGCAAAGAATCGAAGCTTGAAGAAATTCAAGCATTTAGTCTCAAACAACAAGGTCCGGCATTCTGGTCTCACATGCTGGAGTTAAAGACTTCCTCCTCAACAAGGATTTGAATGAGAAAAGGGTAGGTTGGATCACCCGTGTCATGGAGTATGACATTGATATCAAGATCACCAAGCTGGTAAGAGGGAAAGGACTGTGTGAGCAGCTGGTTTTGGGGAAGCAAAAGGAAGTATGCAATGAAGAAGAGGTTGTTTTGACAGTCCAGGACAATCATGAGCCAAGTGGCAATCAAGAAGAAGATGATGCTTCCCCCACTCCTTGTTGGACCCAAGATATTATGCACTTCCTAGGTATAGGCCAGTGCCCCCTAGAGATGAACAAGACCCAAAGGAGACACTTTAGGTGCGCAGGGTGTTCTCGTATGCCATTGTTGATGGAGTTTTTTTCAAGAAAGACGTCAATGGAGTCTTCTCTTGAGATGCGTTAGCACAGATCAGATTCAAAGGGTGTTGGAAGAGTTTCATGGTGGATGAGCTGGTGGCCATTTTGCACCAAGAGTGATAGCTCTAAAAATCATGAAGGCTGGTTATTATTGGCCTAAAATCTTCAGTGATTTCTATGCATGGATCAAGAGGTGTAAGAATTGTGCATTCTTCACAGGAAAAGAGAAGTTTTCTGCCCTTCCATTGCATCCAATCTCAATTGACCAGCCATTCATGCAATGGGGTTTGGACTTCATTGGAGTCATTAACCCTAGGAATACCTTTGATAGAAAGGCCAAGGATAGATCTTTTCAAGTTAGAGATCTAGTGTTGAAATGGGATGTGGACAGAGAAAAACCAGGAAGGCATTCAAAATTTGATGCCATTTGGAGTGGCCCATACATGGTCACAAAGTGCAAGAACAGCAATGCTTTCCAATTAGCCTCATTGGAGGGTGAAGAACTGCAGATTCCAGTCAATGGAATCTATCTCAAACATTGCTACTGAAAATAAAAGGTTCACCCTTGTAAATATTAGTCTAGATTTCAATTCCTCTAAGTGCGTATGCACATTGTCTTGTTGTAGTTAGGTTTCAGTTTCCCTAAGTGCTTTGGCACAGGTTTTGTCACTCCTAGTTTGAGTTTTTACAGTTCAGTGTGCTCTCATGGAGGGAGTTGCAGTATCAGGCTCATTTCAGGTCATTGTTTATGACTCCATGCCCAATGGATCGCAAAAAGGCAACTGGTCTTTTCATCTAGCAGGCAGATGACCCCGCTGAGTCGCCAAATTGTTATCCAACTTCACCCCAAGGGTTGAATTGATAACATACATCAGGATTCTCAAGTCCCAGGCTGAAAAAGAATGAGCTCTGAGAGAATGTGAGAAGTTGCAGAAAATAAGCCTGGACCGAAAAAAAATTGTGAAAATCGGCTAAGTCCTTGTCCTAGAAATATTTGGGACATTCGGGACACCAAGGTGCGGTTCGGCCGAAACACCTCCAGGCGGCCCGCGAAGCACTGGGACAAGTGGAACAAATGTACGTGGAGGGCGCGAACCGGACGGTTTGGCCGAAAAGGGAAATTGCAGCACAAGGACAAGTGGGACAAAGGGACGCACGGGACGCGGATAGCCGAAGGAGCCGAAAGCCAACCAGACCACGCCACGTGTCACCGGCAGAAAAGGGACGAGGAAGCCCATTTTGGGCAGATCAGAGGATTTCGGCCCACAAAGCACTGGGACATTTGGGACAAAAGGACATGGTGGACGTGAAAATCCGGCAGGCCCGTGGACAAATCACAGCATGACACGTGTCGCCAAGGAAAAAGGTCCAAAAGTCAAAGGGGTGAGTTTTCGAGCACTGATCCAAACCAATGAAATAGTGCCACGTGTCCAAGTTTAAGGGGCCCACAAGAAAAACCCATGAAAAGGTGGAGAGAGGGAATTACTTAGCGGACCAGAGCCTACCACGTGTCGTCCAGATGGCAGAACGCGGGAAAAGAAATTTAAAAATCCGTTTTCACCTGTTTTGTGCCCTAAATCTTTAGACCTTCATATCTTTCGATCTAGAGCTTGGATTTGCACGTTCTTTATATCAACGAAAAGTTGTTGAAATTCTCTACATGATTCTGGGGTCAATCTTGCATTTTGGTGTAGTTTGGAGGGAGAAAATTAAGAAAACATCTCTGACACGTGTAATGCTTCAACAACCAACTTTAATACAGCAGACAGCTCGCCGCTCCTGTTAGACAGCCCGCCGTTTTGCCAGGATCCGCCACTTGGATAATAATGAGATGATTTAACTGCTACCAAGAAGTGGTTAGAGAAGATTCTAAATTTCCCTCTCTCCTCTCTCATTTCTTGATATATATTGTAAAGAGGAGCCCTTTTAAGACAGCGGACATTTTTTGTTTTGCATCCTCCCTTCTTCCCTCGCTTGCAAGAGAGTTTGTGGAGTTTTCAAACCTCCCATATAGGTTGTAATGCCAGTCTTTTGCCTCTTGGCCACTGCAATATACTGTATTGACTTTTGAGCAATAATATATATGTTCGTGATTGATTCTCAACCCTCTCATGTATTCATTGTTGTCGTTTTGATCTCTTATTGCAGTTTGGTTACCTGTGCATGGTGTTTGTATTGCATTTATGTGGTCTGTGTTAAATTTGCAAAACAAATGTCTAATATTCCTCAGTGCATCACCTTTGTAGTTTAGGTTTTATTCTATGCATTTTCTTACCCTGTCTCCTTGGCAAGTTAGATTAGGTTTTAGTAAACCCTCTACATTTTTTGTATGCATCTGAACAGAGGAATAGGAACCAGCCTTCTCTGGAGAATCTTTTCTCATCTTCACAAGTCCCACACTTGGAGAAAGGATTCCATGTTGTGCAATCACACTGGATGCCTGAACATCAACCTAGAAGCCTGATCTGCATCCAGGGGTGTTGTGAGTCTGTAACAACAAATCTATCAAGGAAGTGGAAATATTTCAATCAAAATATCTAAGGGAAGGAAACCTCAATGAGGCTTTAGAATTGTGCTCAAATCCTTTTTAAAATCTTCAGAATGAGGAAAAGGAAAAGGATATTGTGACTAATGAAAACCAACTGGTTTTAAACAACACTCATGAAATATTTAAAGAAAAGGTATCTTCTCAGCTTGTTGAGGTCCCAGAGCTGCTCAAGCCTAGTAAGGAGGAATTTAACCTATATATTTTTATTCTTCTTCTACTCCTCTCAAAGGGGAAAACACTTGAAGGGACCCCAAAAAATTTGGATCTGGGTGACCCTCCAAACATGTGGCGAGAAAGAAATAGAGTCAAAAAGAAATAGATGATGGTACCCAATCAAAACTAGATCTAAGGAGTTTTATAAGAACTAAGAATCAAGTGACTAAATGAATATAATATCTTGGAATATCAGGGGTTTGAAAAACCTGGTCAAGTGGAGATTGATAAAAGATATGGCTAAGAATCACAATTTTGATATCCTGGCCCTGCAGGAAACTAAGATGTTGGAGGGCCCTTTTCTTGAGACTTGTGGTAGGTCTTACAAAAAAATTAGGGGTTTTGTTGTATTTTTATAGGAACAAGTCGGATAATGGCTTTTATTTGGAATGAAGAAAAACTCAAAGGTACGAAGCTCCTTAACAGAAAAAACCATATGGCGGTACTTTTTAGGATAAAATATCTAAAGAGTTCTAGATCTTATCTAATATCTATGCTCCTAATAGTAAAAGTGAAAGGAAAAAACTGTGGGCTGATCTATCCAAATTTCAGAATGTAATCAAAGGCATGGAATGGGTGATTTTGAGGGATTTCAACACTCCTCTGTGTCCTAAGGAAAAAAAGGGGGGCATATAGATCTAACTGAAAGTATGGAAGACTTTCAAGATTTTATCTCCCTCAATAATCTTATGGATGTTGAGCTTAGAGGAAGTAGATTTACTTGGTCTAATAGAAGGAAGGGTGACCAGCTGATTCAGGTTAAACTTGACAGAGTGTTGATCTCTTGGGGTTGGTTGAACAAAGAAGCTGGGCTATTTTCCCTTCCTCACATAGGATTTGATCACAATCCTATCCTTTTCCAGATCAAGGAAAAGGAGAGGAGGAGAGTCCCATTCATATTTGAAAAGATGTGGCTTCTTGATGAGGATATTACTAAGCTGGTGAAGGAGTGGTGGAATATAAAAATCAAAGGTATGGCTTTATTCAGAATTATTAAAAAACTTGCTCATGTTAAAAAAGTTGAAAGAATGGAATAAAAATAGTTTTGGCAACATTTTCCAAAATAATCATTCCATAGAAAAGGATATTACTTCACTCCAGAAATATTTGGAGTCGCAGGAGGGATGTAATTATATATTTACCAAAAACAATGAGAAGGTTTTTGGTGGTGTATCATAACATCCTTCTTGAAGGAGGAAATTTTTTGGAAACAGAAATCTAGAGCCCTTTGGCTTAAAGAGGGTGACAAGAAAAAAGGTTATTTCATATCTCTACCTACCAAAAAGGGGATCTAATATAATTCTAAGTATAAAAAATGGAGAGGGAGTTATGATTGATGACTCTATGAAAATTCAACAAGAGGCGTGTTCTTTCTTCAGCAGGATTTTGACCTCTTCGTGGGTTCCTAACAGCACTAAGGAAGATTATTTTCTTAACATGATTCCCCATCTAATAAATGATGAATACAATATCATGCTCACTAAAATCCCTTTGATGGAAGAAATTGAATTCATGATCAAATCTCTAAACCCTGATAAAGCCCCGGGACCTGATGGTTTCGACTTTCTTCTTTCAAACTTTTTGGGATATTGTGAGAGATGATATTTGCAGTGCTATCTAGGAATTATTCAAGAACAAAAAGATGCTACATGAGATTAATATAAATTTTCTAACTTTGGTTCCTAAGAATCATGATCCTACAAAGTTTAAAAATTTCAGGCCCATAAGTCTATGCAACTGTGTTTATAAAATGTGCTCAAAAATTTTGGCCTTGAGAATCCAGTTGTGCTACCTTCAATTATCTCTGATCAGTAGGGAGGTTTTATTATGGGTAGATAGATCCAAGATGGCATCATCACCATACAGGAGACCCTCCACTCTATGAAACAGAACAAGAAAGAAGCTATGTTCATTAAGCTATATATGGAAAATCCTTTGACAAAGTCTCTTGGTCTTTCCTTCGAAGATTCTCTCAAGATTTGGATTTGGTGAGGATTTTAAGGAGATGATTCTATCTTACATCTCCACTACCAAGTTCTCCATCCTAGTTAATGGTACTCCTTGTGGTTATTTTAACAACCCACGTGGCTTAAGACAAGGTGATTCTATATCACCCTTTCTTTTCATTATTTTGCCTGTTATCCTGTAAAATTGGCAAGGGAAATTTTACGGATAACCCTACCGAAAATTTTGTTCGATCCCTCGTCAGGGATTTCTTGCATTCGGAACGTTGCAAAATCCCTTCCCGGGAAATCTAGTTTTTCGAACTTAGCCGTTTTTGGTCTTTTTGGGCGGGCGCATATAATCACTATGCAACATCAAATGTTCATGCGCCCCCTTTTAATCCTTTGGCGCATGTTTTCTTGTGTCGACAGCTCTTTTGGTGCGCCACTTAAAAGGTTGGTGGCACATTTATTGCTACCTCACCTATATATAGGCGCGCCTGCAATGTCATTATCACCAGAGCTATCACGTGATTATTTTTAAATATTGTTTTCTCTGAGCCTGTCAGCGCACCTGCCGCTTTCGATCACATAGTGGACCCGTTTGCACGTTCTTTGCTATTTATCTGGGTAAGTGGCCTTCTTTCTTTTTGTGCGTTCTATTTTTGGGGTTTTTGAATGCTAGATTGGTTGAGTCGTTACTATGCCCTATTCACTCAGTTGATCCTGTTGGAGCTGTCAAGGCAGCTTATTACTTACCATGAAAAGTGCCTAAAGAGAAAGAAGGGTGGAACTCCTTTCCCCCTCACAGTGGGTAGGTATACGTGTCCCTCTCACCACAAGGCAAAGGACATGTTTGCAGAGCTGGAGCTGCTGAATCTGAAACATGACTTCCCAGCAAGGCCCACTTTCGATCCAAGAAATTGTTTACCTAGGGCCAAGCTCGACCCGATCCACATCCCTCAGATCGAAGATATCTACATTGACTTATATCACGAGGTTGAGCTCAGGAGGAAGGATCATTCTCGCCTGGCCTTAGCAGAAATCATCCAGTACGGGGTGGCCATCATCCCCAAAGGATACCAAACTACTGAGGAGGAAGTGGATCAAGTGTATCTTGACACAGGTGGGGACGATTGGCCTTTTGCATTGATTGATAGAACCAAAGCCCCTCAGACAATTGAGGAAAGAGTCAAGGAAACTTTGCATAAACAGAGCATTGGTGCCGAATGAACGGGCTCATCTACCTCGGAGTCGATTTCACAACCTCTCCATTGGGTAACGCACCTCCTCGATCAAAACAAAGCAGCCAAAAGGCAAAGGAAAGGGTAAAGAGGGTGAATCCAGTTCCACCCAAGAAGAAGCTCCAGAAAGTCCTCCTTCCACTGCACCTGAACAAGTTGTAACTCTGGCTTCCCCAGAGAAAGAAACAGTGGAAGATGTCCCAATAGGCCCATCCACTCAGGATGTCGCCACTGCTGTAACAACTAAGGTCCCTTCTGTCCCTCCTGCTTCTTCGTCCATCTTCTCTTCTCTCGCGGACCTGTCCCCCTCCATTTCTTCCCTCATTTCTGAGCTCCCTTCCCTTCCTATGTCTTCCTCTCCTGCAGTATCCCTTCCTCCCATGAGCACTTCCTCGGCCTCCCTCTTGATGCTGCCTCCAAGTGTCTCCACTTTTTTCCCTTCAACTACTGCAGCTGCCCCCTTCTCTATTTCTGGTCCTTCTCCCATAAGTCCAGCTTGGATCTCCCAACACCTGAGTCAGCAGAAAAGGAAAGTTCCCATCGCTCCGATGGACTTCTCCGTGATCCCGTCAAAAGGGGTAAAGAAGCAGAAGCCCATCACATGTTTCTCTCAGAGTGCTTTGGGAGAGAGGGTAATGGAGATCACGTACCCCAATCCTCTAAAGGATAAAAAGGATCTGTCCTCGCTCAGTTATACATTGACTCCAAGTCACAATGGGGATGTCTTCCAAAGCCTTCAGGAGATGCCTATATCGTAGTTGATGCCCTCTGCAAGAAGCTTCAAGAAGCAAAAGAAGAGAAAAGTCTGCTGAAAGAGCAAAATAAACATCTGCTCTAAGCCTTACAGAAGATGGGCAGTGCACCTCCCACAACTGCCGCCGAAACTCCTGAGCCTCTGAGCCAGGATAAAATTGATGAATATGCAAAGATCGGCGAGCAGGGTATGGTAGTTTCCGCTTGGAGGAGCCAAATCCTCAAGGACAGTGAAAAAGTGATCGCCAAGTTCACCGATTTGTACCTGAACATCAACAAGGTGAACAAAGAACTCCAGGCATTAGCAGGACCCATATCAGAAGAGCTGGACCATGCTAGGCTGCAACGTGAGACCTTTCAAACAATGTTTGACTATTCAGTCAAAGATCTGGTCAAGTTCAGCGTTTTCGGTCATCCCAGGGCCCTCAATAAAATCCTTTCCACTCTGGACTACTAGATGGATCAACTAGAATTTGTCCTTGAAAAGATCGATAAGGTAAAGGAAGAAGCCCTGGACGCGATGCACCAAATGGAGCAAATCGTTCTCAACATGTCTCCAGGGTTGCTTACTCCTTCCTTCACCTTAAGGAAAGTTGATGAAACCATCCAGATCTTCAAGGAGATCGTTTCGCAAGGGCTGGGGCCAGAGGTCACTTTTGACGCAGAGTCCATCAATAACCTGCTGGCCTGTCGGGACTTCATCGGGTTCCTAATAGAAGTAGAGAAAGAATATTCCAAACTCCCAGAGAAGCTCATAGATGAGCGGGAGACTTGCGAGGCGATCAGTGAGCGACACAAGGATCCTTCCCAAGATCAGCTAGAGCCCATGATCAGCAAGTTCATGGAATACCGTGCCCAATTCCACATCTCGTCACCCGAGCAGCAACAACAGGATATCCCCTTTCAGCCGCGGGATGACGACGATGAATAAATTCTCTCTTCTTCTCTCTCTCTTCCGACTTTCTTTTTGTAAAATGTCTAAAGTATGTTGACACAAATGATGACATCATCCATGTTGCACCATGGGATGATGTCATCCATCAAGTTGTCAAAAGTCAACATGACTTTGAGATATTTTTGTAGATATTTTGTAAATAGGTGGTTGGTTCCTTTTTGCCTTCCTTCTTCTCCTTCTTCTATAAATACTCAAATACTTGTTGTATTTGAGGCAGTGGATATCTTTCAGATGAAAAATAGAAGTGAGGAGAAAAGACTTTGAGCTTTTTGTAACAGAAAGGAATATTAATACAAATATTTAGACTTTGTGCTGAATACGTGTGTTATTTGCATTTGATCTTTCTTATGTCAGATCTGTGTGTTTATTCTGTTGAATCTACTTCTGTTTTATTGTCATTTATTCATCAGTATTGCTTTGTTCATTTATGCAAGTAGGTTTGGCTCTGTTTACTACCAATCCCAAAACATAAACCCTCTGACCTTTCTTCCTTGGAATTCATTTCTTTTCTTCCTTCGGACCTGATCTTTCTTCATCCTCTCTTTCATTCCTTTCTTTCCGCAGTCGGAAACACCCTACTGGGATGAGATCCCAAACCCCTGAAGGTAGAATATTGTGAGACTGCACAGATTCCTACTGGTAGAATAGCAATAAACCAATTTCGCTTTCTTTGACTCAAAGAGGGCTATGCCTGCACACTTTGGCTTTGTCTACATCCATAAATCTGCCTAACCGGCAGATTTTCGAACCAACATGGCCAAAACCCTAAGTAGAACTTTTAATAAGGCTTCCATGGAGTGCGAATCAGATATATCTCCCCTATTATAAACTACAGTGTTCCTCATCAATATTTTGTAGATGATACCACGTTAATCGAGTGGCTTCTATCCCTAAGCCCAAAGAATTCAAGCAGTTAATGATGGATTATGAGGAAGCTTCAGATCAATTGATAAACTATGGGAAAAGATTTATCTTCTTTATCAATACCCCTGAAAGAAGAAGCATCAAAATTATTGGTATTCTTGGTTGCTCTTCAAAAACCCTCCCAACCAGATACCTTGGTATGCTTATTGGGATGGAAAAACCAAAGAATGTTGAATGGAATTTCTTAATTGATAGATTTCTGAAGAAACTTGAAGGGTGGAAAGGCTCGCTTCTATCTCAAGTGGGAAAAGCTGTCCTTCTTAAATTCTCTATACAAAATTTACCGGTTTATATGATGTCTATCTATAGATTACCCTCTGAGATTGCATGCAAGTTGGAGAGCATACAAAAATATTTCTATGGAGTGGAATTGAATCAAAAGACATAATTCCTCTAATTTCTTGGGATAAGGTTTGTTTCCCCAAAAAAATTGGTGGCATGGGTATCAGAGATTGGACTAAAATGAACAAAGCTATGCTAGCCAAAATGAGTTGGAGACTGTTAAAGGAAGATAGTGTCTGGACTAGTATCATAAGATGTAAATACTGGCCCAACCTAAATGCTAATGAATGGTGCTTTTGTACCCAGAACTCTAATGCTTCTTCTTGCTTCTGGAAGTCCTTAAATTGGGATAAACATGTGTTAACTGAAGGATGTAAATGGCTTGTTGGAAATGGTCGCACCATTAACTTCTGGGAGGACAAATGGCTAGAGAATGTTCCTCTCAAGACTATCTTCCCTTCTATCTATAGAGACTCTGTGTCCAAATATGGGACTAAGGTGAGAGATTATTTCAATATGGATGATCCTTTGGGTCAGTGGAAAACCATATCTTTGGATCATTCTAACAACTTAGAGATCTTTGCTATTAACAACAAATTAAGAGGAGTTATTATTAATAGAGAGATTCCTATTGAAGATAGCTTATATTGGTCTAAGGAATAAAATGGTATTTTCTCGGTCAAAAGTTCCTACCGCTCCTTCTTTCATGAGGAGGAGATAGGTGATAATTTTAATTGGGGGAGCATATGGATCAAAGAATTAATCCCCAAGATTAATATGTTTTGGTGGTTAGTTATCCATGATAATATTTTTACTATTGGCAATCTAAACAAGAGAAATTTTCACATGGTTAATAGATGTGTTTTGTGTGAATCAGATTGTGAAGATGCTCACACCTGTTCCTGAACTACCCTTTCCTTGTTTCAGGTTAGGGAAACCATCCTTAACATATTTGGTGTCAACTGGGTCTTCCCGGATTCCATAAAATTGTTGTGGATCCAATGGACTATTCCTTATAAGAGACAATGTCTAAAGTTCTTATCGATTTTCTCTATAATTCATTTGGCCTAAGAAATATGAAAGGAAAGAAATAGAAGAATCTTTAAAGGGGAAAAAGAGTCCCATGTTAAAATTGGAGCCCGCTGTGTGAGATCCATCTTGGCTAACTTTTCTATCTTGAACTCCCAAAAGAAGTCTTTCTCTCAGCAAGAACTTTGTTTCTCCATGAAGTGGGGTCTAGGTCCTTCTACCCTTAGGCCCCCAGGTCTAAACCCTAGACTTAATGGATGGGTCAAACCTAGCAAGGACCACTTAAAATTAAACTTTGATGGGGCCTCCAAAGGTAATAATGGGTGTGCGGGTTGTGGTGGGGTTTTTCGTGACTCTAAATGAAGTTTTATTCTTGGTTACTTCTACAATTTGGGCACTCAAAAAATAATGTTACTAAGGTTACTGGGGTCTATCTATATCTCTCCAATACAACTTTGTTAATCTAGAGGTGTAAGATGATTCCCGAACATAATTAACAACATAAATAATGAAGGTCCCCTCTCTATTGCCAATTTTAACTCTATTAAGAGTATTAAGAAAATGGCCCATTCTTTTAATTTAATCTCCTTCAAACATGTGTATAGGGAAGCTGATGTTGTGGCAAATTCTTTGCTAACATGGGGTTAATGGGCATGATTTGGTCAACACTTTTGAGGGAAATTGAAATTCTTGATCCCAAGTGCGGGGACACTTATTAAAAGACACTAATGCACACGTATAAGGTTTGTTCTTTGGAGGACTATCCTGTAATGATTTTTTTATGTATGATGAATTGGAATTTATTTCTCAATTATGAGAAGATCGGGGTGGTGATTTGCATGTATTTTTGGATAACTTTTTATGGAAACCACTACTTCATTTTGTGGTGTATAATTAATCTCTTGGCTCTTTGGTTTCTGAGTTGTTTAGTGAAGATGCATTTGTTTAGAGGTATGGGTGGGGATCTCATTAGGACTAAACCTACTCACATTTTGGGGTCACTCCTGATGCTATGTCCCTGTTTGATAGCAAGGGTTTTACCCCTTTTCTAAAAATCTTTGAAGGGCACTACAAGAATCTCAGCAAAGACTTTGCTAGTGCTTGGAAGGTGACCAAAAAGGTGTTGTTGTGGAGATGAAAGGGATCAGTCTGGAGATCACTATGGATTTTGTGGCTAGAGTTATGGGCATTCCGATGGTTGGTAGAGAGGTCTACAAACCGAAGAAGGAAGCCTCTGAAGAACTGAATCTATTTCTTAAAGGTAATGAGAATCTCACCTCCCATTTTGTTGGCTATCTTAGAATGTCTTTACCTAAACCTTTTGACAAGGTGGCTCTCACCTTAATTCAATTCTTAACCCTAGAAGGTCACCACAAATGTATCTATGCTTACCACCTCCCAATGCTAAACCATTTTAGATGGGGGCAGGCTTTTAGTTTCCCCTATTTCTTGTATCGTTCTCTATGTGACTCTATCTCATAGTTCAAATCACGTAGGATCCTTTTCCCTATCCACCACGGATTTATCCTCACCTCATTAAAAGGGCATCCCGGAAATTGATAAAACTAGTTCTCTAAAGCTAGATTTGGAAGCTTATGCGGATGGTTGAGCCTATTTCGAGAGGAGGAGGATTTAAGTGATGATGAAGATTCTCTGGATGGAAAAATGAAAGAGGATGAGGTGGAGGTGGTTGCAGCCCAAAACCTACAAGACTCGAAATTGAAGTAGACCCTAAACACTAAGTCAAACACTAAGGGGAGTCTAACAAATTAGGTACTCGACTACTATAAACGCTCAATTAGAAAATCACTATAAAGCTATGGGTTAGGTTAGCTCGATCAAAGGGGAAAATCACTTAGCCAAGATGGTTACTGATATTGATGAACTCAAGGGGGACATGTGGCTCACTAAGAGCTCAGTCCAGTTTCTTTTTAATGATTGGCACAAGATGAGGGAGTAGGTGTAGGAAGCTATTAGCAATGGGCAGGGTGGCGAGATCGAGATCCTAAAGGCCAACTTGGGGGCCATAACTAGGGATATGGATCAGGTTAAAGCTATCCTCCATAGCTATATGGAATAGAGAATTATGAGTTTTAAGTCAACCTTGCTACACCTTTAAACTCTGGGGTAGCTTGCCAATTCTTATTGTGTTGTGGATAGTCAAGGAAGGAAATGGAAGGTGACCCCGGATGGTTTAGACCTGGGCTCTTTGGCTGTTAATATTGATGTTATTACTAAAGAATGGGATAAGGTGCTGGAGGGGCTTGAAAAATCCCACAAATGAATTTGGTGTAGGGTGTCTCTATTTTTCACTATCTCTATCTTTGGTCGTTAGTCTGTCGATGTTATTAGTTACACTATGGTTTTTGCTACTTTGTTAGTTTCTCTTATGGGGCTTCTAAGTTCCCTTATTACTATGAAATTTTAAACTATAATGTTTTGATGTTATTATAATTTTGTTTTATCTGCTCTAATGGATATTTCTAGTTTGTATGGGGTAGGGTCCCCTTAACCCTATTTTTACCACTAATCGAAAAAAAAATTAACCCTCTTTACCAACCCACATTTTCAACAACTCCTTTATTAAAATCTCCACATCTCCCTTTATTTACCATATACTTAATCAATAAATATCAAAAATTCCATCATCCTAACCGAGATGTATTGCTTCTTTCAGTGAACATTGTTTCTATCCATAGTATCATGCTAGGGGATTCCTCTCACCGATACTTTAAAAGTCTTATCTTGCACATTCCCATAACACATCTTTATCAAACCTATCATTCTAATCAAAATGTCAATACTCTGGGAAGGATTAAAAGTGGAAATTTTTCCCCTAATTGGATTGGTCCGTATAGCGGTGGTCAATCTTTGAATGTCTTGCACTTGCAGTATTTCTACTATTAACACATCAACTGTCAATACAATAGTCACATCAAAGATCTTATTTCACTATCCACTAGCCATCTTATCATTGTAATGATTTGAAATAATTTTTCTTCCATCACTATCCTCAAAACCTTAAACATGAGCACCACAGATCTATTCATCACATATTTCACAAGGACAAGTTCCTCCTTAGCAGGAAACCCACAATCATTACTTCTATCTACCTTTTATACCAACTAAAGACATGTCTTGGGGCATGTGTGTGTAGGTCATACACATCTCTTCCCCCTCCTTGAAATGGTCTATTAGGATCTTTCCCTCAGCTCAAAAAAATCATGTGAATATATTTCTCAAAAATCAAAATAAATGATAGATTGATCCCTTAGATGACAGTTATCCTCAAAGTTATAGATTGATCCCTTGAAGGATGACTATCTATAAAAATCAAAAGTAAAAATTAGACTGATCCCTCGAAGGAAAGCTTCAATTCAAAATTGTAAATCATACCCTCTAAGGATATATGCCCATAAAAAGGGTTCCCGTTGATCGATCGACTTCAAAAATATCAAAACTCAACATCATCCAAGAAAGTTTCCCGCATTGATCAGCTTTCTCATAATAAGAAAACTTCTCGCATTGATCAATTTTCTTCAAAATCAAATAATGTAAAGCTGGGGCATTTACCTACGAAACCATTAAAAGGAGAACCCTATTTTTCCCACATAACCTACATATGTTGACCCTTATCATGTTTTAAGAAGGTACATATTTATCATCTCTAGATCCAAGATCCTACATGTGAATACCTATTATTAGTCATCTGTTAACAACTGTTGAAAAGACAAAAAGTGCAAGGACCTTCATTCTATTGCTTCCCATCATATATGTATCAAATCCAGTAAAAAGAAATCAATCCACATTTCATTCTTGACCATGGTTGTGACAAACATTAAATCAATGAATCTTAACATCAACATCAAAATCATCACCTAAACAAATACCAACAACATCTAAAACATCATTAATATCAACATCAACATCATCACAAAGAAATAAAATCTCTTAACATCAACATAATCCTCAATACATCTCAAAATTGTGTCTAAAACGTCACATTTATTCGATCAAATAAAAAATTTACAAACAAACACCCCCTCGAGTAATGCACCTACGGTCACTGTCACGACCCCTATTTAGTTCTTGTAAGCCCACCTTTGTGGCTATATCAAGTTACAGTCCTTTGTCCTCATCAAAATGTCATTTTACCCCCCATTTTCATTAAGTCATATGTCTATAGGACACGAACCCTTTGGTTCCCCTATCACTTGAATTCTTGGCCTCGTAAGCCCACCTTTGTGGTAGCATCTATCATTGGTCCTTTGACCTGTCAAAACATTCTCTTTGTCTCTAAGTCATATATCTGTAAGAGACGAACCCTTTGGTTTCCCTATCACTTGACTTCCTCACCTTATAATCCCACCTTTGTGGCAGCATCAATTTTGGTCCTTTGAGCTCATCAGAACATCCATTTTTTACATTAGGTCATATGGCTATAGGACATAATCCCTTTGGTTCCCCTATCATTTGATTTTATGATGACATTTATCTTATCTTGGCACATTATTCCATCATCCCTAATCACTCCCCAACTTTGTATCTTTTCATCTTTCTCTTCCAAACTCGTGATCAATTCCCTTCTAGTTCATCAATCCTTAGTTTTAAGGGGAACACCTTATCACATGATTCTACATCCTTCACTGCCATCACATCTCGTTTTTGTCTCGTGGCTTGTCTAAAACCACTCAACAAAAAAGGGAAAAATGTAGACACTCAAAATTTGCACACTCATTTCTTCACTATACCATTATTTATTACACAAATCCATACACTCACCACATCATATTATTCTTATGAAAATTATACATTTATCACACCATTTAATCACACTATATTATCAAAATAATTTATCCTAAGTTTAATATTCCTCATGTCTGAGTCCGCTAAACCCCCTTCATTATCACATCTAATCCCTATACTAAGTCATATAAAATATACACCCCTCATCACCCTCATCCTTACTCAATTAATTAATTAAATATATCAACTCCCCATATCATAAGTCATATACTATACCCCTTTATCTTTATTCAATCAATTACTTAAATACATCGATATTTCATTATACACCATTTAATCCCATTTAATTGCATTACATTTTATTCTAAGCTTAATATTTCATTTCTAAATTATCCAAATCTCCAAAATCCATCTAAATCCATTTCTAATATATCCCTAACTTCCTAATCTCCCGTTATCTTACCAAAATCTTATATTATCACAAATAATCATATATTTTTACGTTTGATATATCTTAATCAAACAACTTAATACATATCCTAAACAAACTTAGGCTAAATTAGAACATATCTAACTAATAAAATCTTTTCCTTGACACCTCATTAGACAACACGACACTTTCAAAACCAACCAACAAACCCATCCTTCAAAATTTTGAATAAAAATCTCAAATTGGGAAATTATTCCAAAACAAACTCAATAATCCCAAATTTTTTGGTGATTTTTTAAATCACCAACGATTATTTAAACCTAATTTGTTGTCCCTTTTCGTGATCTTCTTCTTACACTTTCAAGCCTACTCTTCCATCGGGGTTCTTTACTATTGAGTTACATCAACGCGTCAACATATTGTTATTCAATATTAGCATTCATATCCATCAATCAATTTTGGTGATCATTTTGGAGTTTGTCAGGGACCAACAAATCATCATTCAACAACATCTTCAAGCTCCTCAAATTCAATCCATGAACTCTTGCTTCCAACTTGATTCCACAACTTTCTGCACCATCTTTCAACACTTGGATAATACAACTAAGATCTAGCATCACTATCCACCTTCATTCATCATTTTGGGAAGATTTGGATCATTTGTAACTAGTTATTCATCACTCGGTCTACAAATTTTATCAGCCATCACAAATCACTCTTTAGCAAAGTTTGAAGCTTCTTTTAGCTCCACATCAGCCTCTAGGTTTTCTTGGTAGGATAGGAGTTAAGTCATTTATTATATTGAGTGAAATAATCAAATATCATCCATCCACATCTACGGCTACCTATAAACCCCACCATTTTGAGGTGTGTGATTTTTATTTTATTGCTTATTAGGTTAAGTTGAAGAGGTAAATTTTAATCTAAACAAAACCCTAATTGCAAAGAGATGGTAGATATTGGTGTGGTGTCCTAATAGGTGTTTTCATTTATGAAAAACCACATTAATGAAAAATTTAATTTTTATTATGATGACATGATGATGTTCTTGATGCTAACATACTAGTTCAAATGTACAAAGATCTCGATACGATTAGATTCAATGAGGTATGCTTACTCTAGCAAGCCTATATATGTGCCTATGAGGTATAGCTTTACAGTGAGATATTATTAGATGCTTTGGAATAATGTTGGCATGATATATAGCATTATTTTATGGTGATTGAGAACTTACAGTAGTGGTATGATACTTGTACATGTAGATCTCTATGTTACATGTGCTCATTGGGACTAGGTATACTTGCTTAGAGGTGTGACAGAGTGTTTGGAGCTTGATAAGATCATGGAATCATGAAATCAGGTATATCATGGCATATGAGGTATTTTTGGGTCATTTTCAGAGGTTTACTATTTAGTTAGTGTATTATTTCAGTTGACCCTAGTTGTTACAGTGAGGATCTACCATGTAAGCTTAGGTAAGTCTTAGTGGCTAGATACTTTTGGATATGGCATTTACATTCTGATCATTGGATATGTTATATTGATGATTTATGATGTTCTAAAAAAATTAGGTTCCTATAATTTGAATTTTGTAAGATATGACTGATTTTGTGAGGTAGGGTGAAAAACAAGGCAAAATTCAACTTGAAGTGCAACTTCAGATGCTCGTTGTGAACATTTGTGAATAGGATGATTATAAGGTTATTTTATAAGGTTTCAAAAAAATGAGTTCATTTTATTGTCAGGTTTTTATGAACGAATGTTAAGAAGGTAAAGTGGTCTAAAACCTTAGTTAAACCCTAGCTAGGAGTAGTTTGCAGATAACGAAGTATATTGACCTAGTTTTGATTTTTCAATCAAAATTGATGATTGAATGTTGTATAGTACTCCTCAATATTTCTATAAATTTATGGTTGAGGTCATGGTCATGAGTGAGTCCCACCTAAAAATTAAATTTTTTGAAGAAGAAGGTTTTGGATAAGGTTTTCTAAAGGAGTAGCATGAAAAATTGATGGTGTGTGATGATTGGGAGTTTTTATTGAATTACATGGAGGTTTTAGGCCATTTTTATGTAGGTTCATGGTGTTTTGAGGTCTAAATAGGTTGAATGGTCAAAGGGCATTTTTGGGGTCTCAAATAGCAAGGTTTAGTAAAATGTCTACAACTTGAGCCAAAAGCAGAGTTTTTAGATGATTGAGGTTGTGTTGGAAATTAGATTCAGAGATATTTCCATTTATATATTTATTTCCTCATGATGAGGTCATTTTATAGGGTTTTTAGGTCATTATTTGAGTAAAAATATTTTTGGTAGTTTAAAACAACATTTGTTTTGGTGGAAGTTTGATGTTTTTGAAGCATGAGATGGATTATGTGATGCTTCCTATCACATGTAATATGAAGAGGGATGAATTTTTCATTAAAATAATCCATTTAAATTTATTTAATTTATGTATAAATGATTTTATGAGCTAACCTTTAGAAACAACCTTTTTTGCAAGTTGTTTTGGTGAAGGCAAAAGTAGTTGTGATTTTAAGAGAAGGATGTTTCATGACTTATAACTTTATTATAAGTGTTATAAAGGTCCTAAAATTTATTTTGATTGGTCACATGGAATTTTTGGTTTATTATAAGTTATTTGGTGATCGGATAAATTTTTTAGGGTGTTGAGGGTCACAGGAAATAGTAGTTTTGAGAAATACAAAGAGCATTGGGCCCATTAAATGAAATAATTTGATTGGTTGATATTAATTGTAACCATTTATGATTTTTAAATGTTAATTTAAACATTTTTGGTTATTTATGGGTCATTACTAAGGATTGTTATCTTTGTGCCCATGGGGTTTTGAGCCATTTTTGGCACATGAAATGATGGTTTAGGCTAGGCCGACCTACTTGGGTCACTTATGGCTGTTATTATTTGAATTTAGAATGTTTATATGATGCATGGGTTGAGCCAAAGGAGGGAAAATGTTTGATTTTGAATTTGAGCCTTGGAGAGGCTATAAAAGTGAAGTTATGGGCATATTGTTTCTAGCTTTTAAAACCCCTTTTATCTTATTTTGAAGAACCTTTTTATGCAAATAAAAACCCTTTGGGCCTAGCCCAAAAAACCTATAATATCATTATAAGACATATTATAGTTGATTTTTCATGAGGATAATTTGAGCAAGTGCAAAGTTGGTGTTGTTTCTTTGAGAGTGAGTTGGAGAAGGAGGACAGATTCGAGTGCTTGCATTTAAATTCTCTCTCCATAGCATGTTGATGTAATTTTCAGGTTTCTAAGGTGTCTTTAGATCTGATATTTAGTTGTAATAATTTTGGAAGAAGTATATATTCTTGGATATTCATGAGACTATATTTTTCATCTTGATACATTTTAATTGCACCTTGTTGATCTTTGTTGAAGGCATAACTCTTGTGATCTGATTTGAATATTTGCATAAGTGTGTACATTTTATTTCACTATCAATATAATTCAATTTATGTGTTTTTATCATTGTGACTCTTGTATTGTGTATAATTCATTGAGAAGACTATATACTTTGATGTGTTGTATATGAGCATGTGTGGTTAGGGTTTGAAGCACAAGTGTGGAAAAGATTTTATTGGGGAATGATTCACCACCCCCTTCTCATTCCTTGTCACCTCCAATAATTGGTATCATATCAGGCCCTTGTAAGTAGCCTAAAAATATAGAGGGAGATATTTGGTGACAAGATGGCACCTCCATTATTGGAAACAATTGAGAGTGATACCTTCATGATAAGGAGATGGGTAGGTGAGAATGCAGACAAGATTGGCAGGTTGGTTGCAGCTCATAAAGAAGTAGTTAAGGTTTTGAGAATTCAACTTGAGGAGTCCCTGGCTGAATTTATAATCAAAACAGAAGAGCGTCTCAAACATGAGGCTGAGAAAGATGAACTAAATAAAGAACAATCAACCATGACAAGCATGGTATCATATTATCATGAAATCTCAAAAAATCTGAATAGGATGTTGGAAAAACAAAAGGCATATGGTGATAGGACATGCCTAGGATTCAATGAGGATTCATCCAAGAAGAATGAAGAATAATAAAGTCAAGGATCAAATGAAAGAAAGCAACCAAGCAAGGGAGAGAGTTCAAGGCTTCCACCTCATAGAAGATCACCTATCAGATAGCCAAATGCATATAGGTATGGTGTTTTTCATGGAAATTGTTACAAATGTGGTGCTTATGGACATAGGGCTAGTTTTTGTAGTCCTAAGGTTGAAAATAAGGATGATGGCAAAGGAAAGGAACATTGTGAAGAAAAGAATAAAGAGGAATGTAAAGACAAGAAGGAGAAAAAATTAGGTCAAATATATGGAGCTGAATGTTATCATTGTCATGAGAGAGGACATCTTGCAAAGTATTGAAAAAATGGGCCATCAAACACAAGAAGGTATGTAAGAAAATTCAATGGTATTGTTATGCTTGCAATGGATATGGACATAGGGATTTTGAGTGCAAAGGGAGACAAGTGGAATGCTTTAGGTGCCACAAGGTAGGTCACATTGTAAGGTTTTGTGATGTAGGTTAGTTGAAGAGAGAGATTCAAAGACCCAATACACAATTTTTGAAATAGAAAAATAAGGATGAGGCTAGTAAAATTTATAAATAGGATTCCAAGAGTGTGACTAAGAAAAAGGAGGAATCTACTATGAAAAATTTTGAATCAAAAAAGGAGGAATCAGTAAAGGTACAAGAAGAGGGTTTGAGACCTTATTAGGTATCTCATCAAGATCCTCCATGGTGACATATGCCTCTATTAGTCTTCATAGAGATGTGTGGGTGAAAATTAATCTTTGGAATGAGGGAAAATGTGTTTTTCAAGTAAGATTCTATTCTATGTGCAATAGGTATGTCATTTTGGGTCTTTAAGTGTGTTGTCAAGGTTCATTAGTTGTTCTTGAATATGAAACATCATGATCATTATCATGTAGCGCTATGGTGTGTGTCTGTGTGTATGAGACATCACATTATAATTCTTACATTCTTATGTAAAATTTCCTATATGAGAAGTTGTAGGGTGTTAAAGAGTCTCATCATCAAGTCATAAAAAGAAATAAGTGTTCTTGAAATCGTGAAGAGATTTCTCATTGTCTTTTTGTCAAAGTTTGACAGAGTTGATTATGTTTAAGAAATGTGAAATTCATAAGTGTATTTTATGTGTCTCATTTATGTATTAAGGCCATACATGATTAACAGATGTAGGTATTAAAATTTCCATGAGTTCATAGTGAACTTAAAGTTGAAATGATGTCTATAAAGATTATGTGTACTCATGAGGTATAGTAGGAAGACTATGCAAGTGTTCTCTCGTAGTATTCTAAGTTCTTACTTCTATGATGTCAAAAAAGGTATGCCTCTATATCAAGCATATGATGTTGTTCTCACTCAATGATGTCAATTATTGGTCACGTGTTTGTGAAATTCAAGGTTTAAGAGTGTCGATGTCGAAATTGCTTATGTTACCAAATTTTGTGGTGTCTCAAATGGTCTTCTCTTAGTTTAGTAGTTGTATGAATCTAATTTTATTTTCTATGATATTGGTGACTTAACTTCACTAATTTTATGTAATTCTTGCCAAGATTTTTTATCCAATGAATATGATTTCTCAAAGGACTAAGGAAGTACTCCATCATTTTGAAGTGTTAAACAAGGATCAAAGTGGGTTCTTGAAGGTTGTAGGAAGTACATCAAGATTTTGTTCTCAGAAACTCCTAAATCCATTCACAAGTATTTTATATGAATATGTTATGGAAGGTTACTTTGAACCCTGATCTAGTGTTTACTCGTGTAATTGTTAAAAATTCTCATAGGATGTGCATAATAATGGAACCCTAAGGTATTATCTCTATGACAAGTCATCAAGAAGGTTGAAAATTTCCAAATCCCGTGGTTCAATGTTAATCATGGTGATGATTAATATTTATTCAAATATGGTTTCAAAACGCATCAGGAGATGAGGGTAAATTTATTCTAACTCGGGGGATTAGAGTCCAAAAGAGTCTTAAATTGACATCATATCAGTATAATAAGTCTTTCAAGTTACACCTTCATGTCTCGAGCATATCATGTCATAAAATTCAATGATCCGAGGTCTCAAATTATGTAAGGATGGTACAATTTGGTTAATATATCTTGAATAATCTAGGAGAATCCTGAGAAATGATCTTTGTCAAGGAATTACTCATAAAGGAAAAATCACAAGGTATAGGTCTAAGCTCTTGGAACCCTTTTTTATGATAGGAAAAGTTATGGTTCTTGAAAATCTGCTCGAGCATGTTACAAACCTTGAGAAGGTGTAAATAGAGAAGTATGAGCTAAGAAATCTTGGATCAAGTATGTAAAGTGAATTTTTAAAATTGTGCTCCTACAAAGTTAAGCAAAGTGTTTTATACAAAGGTAAGTAGTCATGACTGTGACCTGAGCATGTGAATGACAAGACTAATCCTTAAGGTCTGAGGAATCTATCATGAACCCAAATTTTTTATGTTGGTATTTGTACAAGAATGATTTTTTCAAGGTCAAAATGCTTTCATCCACAATTTCAAAATATCTTGATCAATATTGGTGTGCTCACAGTCAAGGGTTAAAGCGTACTCATGACAAAAGAATGAGAGGAAAAGGAACTTGAGGGTGTAGCTTGAATATGTGAAATGTAAATTAGAAGTATATGTGGATTGGTAGGTTGTCTCATGACAAGAAAAATGCTCATCCACAATAAAAAGTGTGTAGGCTAGGAATACTCAAAGCATGTGTAAAGCTCTTTGGTAGTTTTTATATCTCCGAATTGAATATCAAGGGCTTTCTAATGGTAAAGTGGATAGAGGACTAGGTTGAAAGTGTTTATGAAAAGAAAGCTATGGGTATGATCACTTATATATATTGTCCTTGATGGATCTAATCCTCATAGTGTAAGAGGATACAAGTGTAATAGTGGTTCATATGCTTTGAAACAATGAAGGAGTATGTGTAATTTATTGTCATGCTTTGATTCAAAATTGTCTAGCTACGGGATGTATGGGATATAGGTCGTAGAGGTATAGGTATATTCAAGTAGTTTTTTGTCTAGAAATGTAAATGGTAGAGTGGTTAAGATATCGAGAAGATAAAATTTGCAGATCTGTCAAGAAATATGTTGTGTATTCACAAGACACGGGCCTAGAGGTTGACATACACACGATTGGTTACATGATTACATACAAACTCATGTTCTTGCACCTCAAATAGTGGAAAAGAATGGTCTCATTTGATTCATGTAGATATGGTGGCGTGTAAGCTGAATCTTAACAAAAATTTTGAAGTAAGATTTGTTATAGCATGTGTTTGATAAATCTCCAAAGTGCTACAGTGAACTGTGTGGTGGTGATATAATGGAGCTTTAAGACTGAAGACCTAATAAGAGCAACAAAACCATTTGGAAGCTCTCATGGTATGCTTAAAGATGTCTTGAAGGTTACAATGGATATATTGAAAGGTCAATACAAATTCAAGGTTTGTATACATTATCAATACTAAGGAGAGAGAAAAAAGAGTGTGTCTCAGTGGCCATCAAGAATCCTAGAAGTGGTGATGTTCATCGCAAGTGGAAAGATGTGACTTAAAAAGCATTATAAGGTACAATTTAAGGATCTCACAATGTTAATATGTTAAGAGAGAGTAAGTTTGATATCAGTATGAAGTCTTTAAATCTATAGGTTCATAAAATATAGCTTATTGTGTATGAAGCTTATTATCATCTTGTTGAAGAAGATGACTCTAATGGTTATCTTTGTCTATACTTCATCAGTGTTTCAATACAAAGTAAGTCTGAGGCTTTGTAAAGGTATGTGTCATACTGAAAGGAGTATTTTTTGGTCCTAAGGGTTCAAGTTACGTCGGTATGATGTAATCATAAGTCAAGCATACAAGTGATGTCATTTTACAGTCATGAGAAGAAAGTATATGCATGATTTATCTTTGTCGAGTTGTAATGTGTGTGAAAATTTTGTCATGTGTCTCGGTGAGCCATCTTGTTGACAACCTAGTGATGTATGATGTAATTCTAGATCAAAGATTCTTTTCTCTTCTTATTTTTATGAGGACAAATATTATGGTAATATTGTGAAGAAGTGGGTATTATTTGGTTCAATATGATCATGTAGAGCAAATATTATTGATTTCGAGATACTTATTGATAGTATCTAAATGGTCCTCAAGTTGTTGCTCAAGTATGGTTAAGCTCTTCAAGACATGGGGATTTGTGATTGAGGTCATTATAGATGCTCCAAAGTGATTTTATGTCTTCAAAGGTATGAAGTGGATGCATGCACCTACGTTTAATTTTTTTAGTCCTTGAATGCATGATGTCATCTAGATATGACTCGTAAAAGACTAAAAAGGTGTTTAGAACATTGCAAAAGTTGCACCAATTATTTCCATGCTATGAAGAAAAGGTAATATGCTTAAAATTTAGCTATGATGTTCCATTACTTTTTAAATTTTGTTCAAATGTTATTGAAATTTATTTTGAGGGAACTTAGTCCTAATGTGATATGGAGAGCAAGAATTTGTAGAAATGAGATAAAACTATGCATAGAAAAAACTATAAAATTTCATGAATGAAAGTGAGAAGGTGTTTCAACTTTTATACATCATTGTTGGTATGTTCAAGGTGTGAATAGGCTCATGTTACAGTCGATTCAGTGATGTTTCTATGAAGTCTAAAACAGGGGTTGAGGTGAAAATTACTCATTTTGCATGCCTAAAAGGTGAAGAATGGTGTTTTTACTTCTAATAAGGAATGATTTTTCTTATTTCATGTTGATTGATCATGTTTATATGTTATTTTTTTCTTCTCTCGGGGGATCATGGTTCTTACATACCTAAAATGAAGTAAAATATGAGATGTTTTTGTGTAAAAATCTAGAATTCTAGCTAATATAATACCTTTAGTTTATGTTTCTAACTAGAGCATGCTAATATGAAGTTGGTCATTAATGTGGTCATTAATGTGTCCTAATAGGTGTTGTCATTGATGCAAAACCACATTAATGACCAAGTGAATGTTTAAGGATGATGACATGATGATTTTATTGATTCTAAAATATTGTTTCAGATGTACATCAGCTACTACATTGGTATTCGATGATGTGTGGATGCTCTAGCAAGCCTATACAGTGCTCAGGAGGCATAGCTTGACAATGACAAAATATGGATGCTTATGAAGCATGTTGGCATGATGTCTAGCATGATTTGAGGGTGCTTGAAAACTCATAGTATTTTTATGGTACTATTACTGGTGTATCTCTATGTTACAAGTTCTCATTGGGACCATGTATGCTTTCTTAGAGGTGTGACAGAGTGTTTTGGAGCTATATGAGCTCATGGAAGCATGCAATCAGGTATATCATGGCATATGAGGTATGTTTGGGTAATTTATAGAGGTTTCATGTTTTTTTATTATGATTTGAGATTTTATAGTGATGATTCATTATGCTCTCAAAAACTTTCAGTGCACATGATGTGAAATTTGCAAGATATGACCCGATTTTGTGAGACAGGGGGTGAAAAACAAGGCAAAATCCAACTTGAAGTGAAACTTCATATGCTCATTTTGAACATTATTATTTGCATGGGACCTTATGGATTATATGGATTATTCTAAGGTGATTTTATAAGGTTTCACAAAAATAATAAGTTCAGTTTATCGTCAAGTTTTTATGAATGAATGCTAAGAAAATAAAGTAGTCTAAAACCTTAGTTAAACCCTAGCTAGAAGCAGTTTGCGAGAGAATGAAGTATATTGACAAATTTTTATTGATTCATCAAAATTTATGAATTTATTTTCTATAGGACTCCTCAAGATTTCTATAAATGTATGGTTTAGGTCATCGTCATGAGTGGGTCCCACCTAAAAATAGCATTTTATGAAGAAGAAGGTATTGGGACAAGTTTTTCCAAATGCGTAGCATCAAAAATTAATCATGCATGATTATTGGGAGTTTTTATTGATTTCAATGGAGGTTTTAAGAAATTTTCATGTAGTTTCATGGTGTTTTGAGGTCCAAATAGGTTGACTGGTCAAAGGGTAGTTTTGGGGTCTCAAATAGCAAGGTTCAATAAAATGGCTATAACTTGAGCTAAAGGTGGATTTTGAGATGATTCAAGTTTTGTTGGAAATTAGATTCAAGGATATTTATAGTTTTATATGGTGTGACTCATGATGAGATCACTTGATAGGGTATCTAGGTAAATATTTGATTAATAATATTTTTGATGATTGAAGACAACATCTATTATGGTACAATTTTTATGTTGTTTGAAGCGTGATATGGATTTAGGGATACTTACTATAGCCTGTATGTGAAGAGGGATTAATTTGGAACTAAATGAATAAATTTAAAGGTATTTAATGTATGTAGAAATTATTTTATGAGCTAACCTTTGGAAACAACTTTTTGGTAGGTTATTTTGGTGAAGGAAAAAGTAGTTGTGATTTGAAGAGAAGGATGTTTCATGACTTATAACTTGATTATAAGTGTTTTTTTATTATTGGTAAACATTTTTTGAAAGGGACTATACCCTTGTATACAAAAAGGGCCTAGAAGCTAGAATAGGAATGAATAACTTGGTTATAAGTGTTATACATGTCCTAAAATTTAATTTTATTATTCACATGCCATGTTTTGGTTGATTATAAGTGATTTGGTGATCGGATGAATTTTCCAGGAGTCTTTGAAGGGTGCAAGAAACAACAATTTTGAGAAATACAAAGAGCACTAGGCCCATTAAACAAAATAATTTTATTGGTTGATATTAATTACAACCATTTATGATTTTTAAATGTTAATTTAAACATGTGTGGTGATTTATGGGTCATGAATAAGGATGTTTTTGAAGTAAGGGAATTTTTATCTTTGTGCCCATGGGGTTTTGAGCCATTTTTGGCACATGAAATGATGGTTTAGGCTAGGCCAAAATAATTGGGTCACTTGTGGCTGTTATGATTTGAATTTATAATGTTTCTATGATGCATGGGTCGAGACAAAGGAGGGAAAATGTTTGAGTTTGAATTTGAGCCTTGGAGAGGCTATAAAAGTGAAGTTATGGGCATATTGTTTCTAGCTTTTTGAAACCCCTTTTATCTTCTTTTGAAGAACCCTTTTTCTGCAAAGAAAACCATTTTGGCCTAGAAAATAACACTTGGAATATCATTCTAGGAAATCTTGGTTGATTTTTCATGAGGATAATTTGATCAAGTGCAAAGTTGGTGTTGTTTCTTTGAGAGTGAGTTAGAGAAGGAGGGAATATTTGGGTGCTTGTATTTGGATGTTATCTCCATATCATGTTGATGTAATTCTGATTTATAAGGTGTCTTCAGATATTATATTGAGTTATAATAATTTTGGAAGAAGTATATATTCTTGGATATTCATGTGACTATATTTCTCATCTTGATATATCTTTATTACACCTTGTTGATCTTTGTTGAAGGCATTACTCTTGTGATCTGATCTGAATATTTACATAAGTGTGTGGATATGATTTCATTATCAATATAAGTGGATTTATGTGTTTATCATTGTGATTCTTACATTGTGCATATTTCATTGAGAAGACTATATGCTTTGATGTGTTGTATATGAGCATGTGTGGTTAGGGTTTGAAGCACAAGTGTGGAAAAAGTTTTATTGGGAACTGAATCACCCCCCCCCTCTTAGTCCTTATCACATCCAATAGAAGAAAGGATTATTTTATTTGTATAATTTTATAGAATTCACAAATTTGGAGAATATAAAAATGTGAAGCACCAACCGTCATATTAGAGCTCAAAAAATTCAGAACAGGAGGAACCGGATGGGTGGGGCAATTGGGAAGGGCTAAGGGAATCCATGAGTGCCCTTGACCTATTTCTAGGTTTTTAGGTTTGTATAAATGCTCAAATAATATTTTCTTATGTGTCACAAAGTGTTCACCTTTTTCTCTTTTTATCGCTCAAATATTGTACCAAGATCACGGAGGTCACTAAAACCTGCAATGAAGAATGAACCTACAAAACCCTAAAATAGACATCAAATCCCAAAAAAATGAAAGATGCAGAATGAGGGGTTAGAATTTCCTTAGTCTGTCATAATGGTGAACTTACAAATGATCACTGCACTAACCCAGTGTTGTTTTGTGTGTGTATGGAATTGTGCCCTAGGTTGCTCTTGTTCCAATCGCACTTGGGTAAGAAAGTACCTACATATAATAATTTTGTGCATAGAATAGAATAAAATTCCCTCCCGTGAAGTGTGATGTAGAAAACCATCCCTTGTGATGGAGATAGATGGATGCAATGGAGCTCTTAGATTCAATAAAATCAAATTATTATTTTTAAATCTAAATGCAAATATCTATTGTAAATTATATACAATGAAATATAAATGCTAAAAAAATTATTTTATTTTAGTTATGAAAGGAAATGAGAGGGGTAAGGTACTTATTTTAATTTCATTTATCCCATAGTGAGTCTAGACTGGACAATGTGATGAAATAGAAGCATAGGTGTTGCAATGAACAACAAAATAATCGAGTAGAGCTGGAAATGGCTAGACTGAGGTTCCATGAGAGGGACAGGGGTACCCACAAGTGCCCTAGGCCTATTTCTAGGTGCCTAGGTCGGCAGAAAAGGTCAAAACCTGGTTCTGATATGGTTTTTAGGGCTTTGCACTTATTCACCTTTGGTCACTTATATGTCATACTTGAATCACCGACGCACCTGTAATCCTACACACAAATATCCTCCTACAAAACCCTCAAGAACACATCAAATCCTAAAAAATAAAGATGTAAAATGAGTGTTTGGATTTTCCTCAGCTATCACAATGGTGAACTTAGGATTGAACATTACACTACATATCAAATACAATGTAGTTCTATGTACTTGTGTTTGTAATAGTTCTCTAGGTCACCCTCACATCAATGACACAAAAGGAGTGAGAAATAACTAGATAAATTGTAAATGTGTGGATGGAATAGAATGAACTCCCATTCCTATGTAGTTCATATACAAAGTAATGTGCAAAAATGCACTCCCTTGATCTATGTAGATAGTTATCCCTTGATAGTAATTTTTGCCCATATAATAGTATGTATGGTATTTTTATATAGGGATATCTTGCTTAAATTTTAACACTTATGACCGACATTTGAGTAGCACCTCGGGATATGAGAGGTAAAACTAAAAAAACTACCTCAAATGTCAAAAATAAGATCAAACATAAAGATGACGTAGGAACCTAGTATGGAAAGGAGCACCTAACACTAGTGTCTACTGAGCGCTAGTGTCTAAAGATAAGTTACGATAAATGATGACAACTCAAAGACAGAGATCCCTCGACTTGACCAGAACTAGGTGTATGAGTGACAAGTGTGAAAGATAAAAGAAATAGAAACCAAATAGATAAGTGGATGGAATGTGGAATGGGTCATTTGTGAATAGTTTTCTTACGCAAGATCCATATATAAAACAACATACTCGATGGTGTAGTAAATAATAGTAAGTGCATGATTTTTGTGTCTTTATAAAATGTAATTTTATATGCATAATCTGAATGCAAGATTGTAGTAAATGAATAAAAATTAAGTATAGCAAAAATATACAGGAAAACTAAGAAATAAATAATGAAATCCTAATTGTAAAGAGAGGGTAAAAAGGCTTAGCTGATTCACAGAGTTCTAGAGAATGCACATGATTTGGAGAAAAGTAAAATGTGAAACCACCATTGCATTGGAGCTTAGAAAAAATGTAGAATTGGAGGAACATGTTGGACTGGGGCTCTTGGGATGGGATGGGGTGCCTGCAGTACCCTAGACCTATTTTTGGTGCCGGGTATGCGCAGAAATTCTCAAAACCCTCCTTTGAGGTATCATAAGGTGTTCACCTTTAGTCTCCTTTGATCACTCGAGGTCACACCAAGATCACTAAGGTCACTAAAAACATGTCATGAAGAATGTACTTGCAAAACCCTCAAATAGACATCAAATCCCAAAAAAGAAAGATGCAGATTAAGGGGTTGGAATGTCCTCGGTTGTCACAATGTTGAACTTACGACGAGTGTTGCACTAAATCTCAGACCCAATTTACTTTTTGTATGTGTGTGTAGAATTTTCCCTAGGTTTCTCTTTTTCCATTTGCACTTGAATAGAAAGTAAGTTCCTAGATGTAGAATGTAATAAATGTGTGCATGGAATACAATGAACTTCCCTCCTATGAAGTGTGATGCATAAAACCATCCCTTGTGTCCCTTGTGATGGAGTTAAATGGATACAATGAATCTCTTATATTCCTTTATAGATGCAACCATAGGTGGTGATAGCTGATGCTTAGTGTTTTTTCTTTTATTATGATCACATAACTTTATATTTATATAATTCCCTTACTTAAATTTCATAATTAACCCTAAAAATTCCAACTACCAAAACGATAAGATGCTCGAGAAAACTAGAAAGGAACTAAAAAGTGTGAGTAAATTACAAATAGGTAAAGGGAAACCAGAGAGGATGAGGGCTCCTAGTGCTTTGGCATCTTGGTTGAGCACTAGTGTCCAGGATGAAAAATTTTGAATAGTAAAAATGTAAACTAAGTAGGTAAGGGTGCAAGATTGAAAGTAACAAAAAAATCAAAGGAAGGTAACCAAAGACATGGGTTAATTAGTAATTTTCTTAATTAGGAATCAAATGAATAGTATTATGTAATCATGACTATATAATTACCCAAATTGCATGATTTTTTGTCTGCATGAGTTCATCATTGATCTCGCATGGTTATCGGTACACGTATCTTGTCTAATTTATGTTACCGATATTTCGATCACCAACATAAAGTGGGGAAAATTTAGACACAAAAACATGCACTTCAGGTAATTATCTAGTCCTAATTTCATACTACTATTCATATGATTCCTAAGTAAGAAAAGTACTAATCAACCTAGGTCTTTGACCACCTTTCTTTTTCTTCTATTGCCCCTTTTAGTCTTGCACCTTTACTCACTCATTTTTTCTTATCATACTCCAGATTTTATCATCCTAGACACCAACGCCCACTGTGACACTAGTGTTAAACACCCTCATCCCCTCTAGGTGCCCCTTACCCCTTTATACTTTACTCACACTTTTTGGTTTATTTCTTTCCATTTGAGCATCTTATCTTTTTGGTATTCATCCTTTTGGGGTTAATTATGAAATTCAAGAAAAATATAAATTTATGTGATCATAATAAAATACCAAGCACTAAGCATTAGCTATCACCACCTAAGATTACATCTATAAAACATCTAAGAGCTTCATTGTATCCATCTGAAGCACCATCACAAGGGACATAAGGGCTAGTTATTTTGCATACACTTCATAAGATGGAAGTTCACTCTATTCCATGCATGCATCTATTACATTTCTTTACATTTAGCTATTTTCTCGCTATCAAATGCAACTTGCATAAGAGCCACCTAGGGCACAATTTCACACACATATATATAACTACATTGGGTCTAAATGTATTACAAAGACTCATCCTAAGTTCACCTTCATCTTCATTCTTCATCTTCATTTTTTAGGATTTGATGTCTATTTAAGCGTTTTGTAGGTTCATATTTCATTAAAGTTTTCCAATGGCCTCAAAGCAATCTTAGTGTGACCTAATAAAGAATCGAAGGTGACTAACATTGAACATCTTGCAACCACCCTAAGGAGGTTTTTTTATATTTTTGTAGACCCAGAACCCATAAATAGTCTTAGGGAACCCATGGGTGCCCTTGTCCCTCTCCAAGCACCCTAGTCCATCTTATCTGTCTAGATTTTCATTTTTGGGTCTCTTTGTGACAATCTTTTTGTTTTTTTCACTGATCAAGACTTCGTTACTCTCTATATTTTATCTGTAAAGCATCTAAGTTCCTTCTTCTCCTCCTTTCAACTTGGGTTTCATAGTTTATTGCTTAGTTTTCATGATTATTAATTATTGTACTTAATTACATATTTATTTAATTATATAATAGCATTAAATTAGGCATAAATTCACATTTATTTTAATCATAATATCTCGCAAAAAATATCATAAAGTAGTAAACAAGATCAAGAAAAATGTATCGTATAACCATGGTTGCACATAGTCCCGCAAGGAAAATGCTACACATGAATCACCCGTTAGCATGTTAGAAAATTAAATATTATGTTGAAGCATGTATATATCAACAAAAATTAAAGTAAATGTAATGAGAATTAGTGAATAATTTAGCAATAGAATCAGAATGTGTAGAATGCGAGAGTAGTAAAAGTAGATGTCCTCGGGAGCCTCGTTAGAATGGTAAAATATATAGTTACAAGCATCATTGCATCATGTGAAAATATGTAAGAGACATGCATTCACCTTCAAAATCCAAGTGAATGTGAATGTTTGTATAGAAATATAATGACATACTAAGTACCGACTAGCATAATAAGTAAAGTGCAACATACAAGTATTATAAAAAATAAGAATAAATGCAACCAAGATATGCAGAGGGTGTATGAATGTGATGATCTGATATGTAAAATTCAAATATGGGAGGAATTTCATTTCCCCCTAGTGGATGTGCATGAAATGAGGTTCATTTATATATGCCCCCTCAGGATTCAAGAATGAATCATAGAACAAGAGTGTGTCATCAAAAAATGGGTTTGTCGTGTGTGAGTAGATGTTATAAAATATATATCATGAAGTAAAAATCATGAAGTTTATAAGGTGAGGTTCATTAATGTAGTTTGCCCTCAACATTCAAGTGTGAATCGTAGCACGAGATTATTTCATAGGGTAATGAGGTAAAAAAATGGATAAGATTAATAGTGTTTAAGATGCATGACATTGAGTGGATTCTTGAGTGGTTTGCTAAGAAGAGTGGTGAGGTGATATACACCATGTCCTAACTTATCAGTTATTATATAAGGTCTGAGCCAATTGGGTTTGAATTTACCTTTGACTGCAGCATTGGCATTAGTATTTTTATTATTTTCTTTTAGAACAAGGTTTTCAATATTAAATTCACGTGATCGTACTTTATTATTATAAGCTTGTGTAATGCATTCTTGATAAATGCAAATATGCTCGAGGCTTGCACCTGATGAGACTCAATAATTTCAAGTTCATGTAGTCAATGGTCATGATATCCATTATATTTTAGAATTCCTTTGAGGGATACGCATAACGAAGGAATTTCAAGCTCTAAAGGAATGACAACCTCAATGTCGTAGACAAGTGAAAAGGGTGTAGCATTAGTTAGAGTGTGAATACTTTGGTATGATGAGCCTAAAGAGTGTATAGAACTTGATTGTAATAGTCACTTAAGAATTGTGAGTTTTGCATAAGATCTTGACAATGGTTTTATTAGTAGCTTTTGCTTGGCCATTTCCCTATGGGTAATAAGGAGTAGAAAAATATTTCTTGATTTTGAACTTGGCACAATTTGTTTAACATCCTTATTTTTAAACGGGGTCATTATCTTTGGTGTAATTATGTGAGTAGTCATGAACTAGCATATGTCATCACCAGTGGTGGATTGCTTTGACCCATTTAGTAAAGTATTGAGAGAGTAATGATGAACTTATGACCATCGATGATTCCAGCATTTATTTTTCTAATGAGTTCGGAACCCCATATGGAAAATGACCATGATGAGGCAATGGGTTGGAGTTCATTTGCAGTATTTTGGTGGAGAATTTTTTATTTTTGACACATTTCACAACATGTGGCATATTCCAAACAATACTTTTCCATGTTGGGTTTATAATACCCTTATTGTAAGATATTTTGAGACATTTCTTTTCTTGAGAAGTGTCTACCACAGAGGTTATGTGAATCTAGGAAACATCTAAAGGAATATCATTGACACCTAGACAATGTAATAAGTGACTGTTGAATGCTCATTTTAAAAGTGAGGCTCTAATGATTATGTAGCGTGTGGCTTCCTGTCACATTCAATGAGCTTCATGAGGCTATAGGTTTTCAGGATGGTTTGGTGATATAGGAAATTAAATATCGTGGTGAACCATTTAGGGGTGTCATGACTGATGTAATGTTGCAAGAATCCAAAACCAGACTATCAGTAGAGGGCTAGTGTAAATGAAATATTATGAAATTGGATAGATCATCAGTGATATCTTGTGGAATAAAAAGGGTATCATTTTCCATGGCTCCAGATGATGATTTCTTTGTGAGGAATGGTGGTGATAGAATATGAGTCAAATGTGGCCAATATAGATTTTACAAGGTCATTGTAAGGGATGAGTCACTCTTCTTTGGTTTGGTATATGTCATTGACTTGATTAACAACTAATTGAGAGTCACCTTGAATGTAGATATTATGAATAAGCATCTTATGAGTGAAGGTGAGGCCAAAGATTAGAGCTTTGTATTTAGTGATATTATTTGTACAAGAAAATCCTAACTTATAAGCAAAATGGGTATAATCACCATAAGGGGTGATAAATACAATGTCACCTCACGGTGCCCAAGTGCAACGATATCCATCAAAATACATGGTCTATGTATCATGATCAATTGTGTAAGTGGTGAAGTCATCACAAATGGGAGAAGGATCGAAAAGAGGATCATATTCTAATTGTTCATTGATAACATGGCCCTTGATGGCTTTTTGTGGGTTAAACTTGAAAAAAATCTATAAGTAACATGACCCACCTAGCAAGGTGATTAGAGATATGTGTGTGAGATAATAAGTATCGTAAAGGGTCAACTTTGGTGATAATATGGATCTCATGATTGAGAATATATTGGTATAACTTATTAGTGACAAAGAAAAGTCCTAGGAATAATTTATTACTATAACTATAATTACATTTATAAGGGAGTAATGTACAAAAATGTAATAGACAACCCATTCGTGGTGAGCATTATTGTGTTGCACAAGAAGGGATCCCAAATCATGGAATCTAGTAGAGAGATATAAGAGGAAAGGCCAATCAGCCATGGGAGGTACAACAATTGGAGGATTCAGCAAATAAGTTTTGATATCTTTGAAATAACAAAGTGACAATGATCATCTCAAACAAACTTAGTGTCTTTTTTCTTGAGGCACATAAAGGGCTAGGTTTTTTCATCTAACTGAGTGATGAAATGGTGGATAGCTTGGATTTTTGCTTCGAGTGACCATAATTTATGGATATTTCGTGGGGAGGCATATCATCTATAGCATAGATTTTTTTAGGATCAATCTAAATGATGCATTAAGAGTTGATATAACTAAGTATTTTTCCATTCATGACCCCAAAAAACATATTTTTAGGATTTAAGCATACATTATATTGTAATTTTTAAAAGCGTGCATAGATCATCAACATGAGTGGCCCATTTGTGAGATTTAACAATTATATAATCCACATAATCCTCAAGCATTTTTTTATGTGATCATCAAAGATGTGAATCATTACACATTGATATATGGCACCAACATTTTTAAGGCCAAAAGGCATAATATTATAATAAAAGGTACCCCATGGTGTAGTAAATGTTGTTTTCTCTTGATCGATTGTGGTTTATTTTAATGTTACTATATCCGGTGAAGTCGTCCATAAAATAAAGAATGCCGTATCCATTCGTGAAATCGACTATAGCATCTATGTGTAGTAAAGGGAAATTATCCCTAGGTAAATATTTATTAAGATCATGGATATCAAAGTGTAGCAATGGATGTTGTCATCTGGTTTCATAACGGGACAATATTAGAGACCCATTTAGGGTGTTCCACATCGTGGATGAATCTTGCATCCAATAGGTTTTATATTTCCTCTTTGACTAATAGAGAAAATTTAGGATGTATTTTTCTTATTTTTTCTAAACCTGGTTTGTCTCAAGGTTAAGGACTATATTATGCATGACAACAAAAGGATCTATTCCTTTCATATCACTATAGTCCCATGCAAATAGATTAGAGAGTTCATGAAGTATGTTTTTATGTCATCATGCTCTAAAGGTGTAAGAGAAGAGTCTATGATAACAACATGAAGGTTGTCTTGGGTACCAAGGTTATATTGAATAGTTTCTTCATTTAGAAGCACAATGCGGTCTTTGATATAGGGATCGATAGAAAAATTATAAGGTGTATCAGTATTTACAATGGGAGAAGTGGATTCACAAAAATAAGTGGTGGAGTTAAATAAAAATGGAGAGTATTTTTAAGATGATTCCTATGTGTTCTAATAAAACATCATCAAGTAATGTATCTAATGTAGGCCAAGTGGAAGAAATAGAATCATCAATGAGCTTAGGATATAGTAGAGTGAGGTGATGAGTGTGGAAAACATTCTAAACTTCAGGGGAATATGGGGCAGTATAGTTGATGCCTAGCTTGGCGGACTATATGGGGATGGGAATAGGCTGCATGATTTAATTTCCATATTTTCCTAGCATGGTGCTAGTGAAGCCATAACAAAGCATATATTGATATCTAGGACCATATTTAGTAAAAGTGGGTGAAAATGTGTTAGGAGGAGGGGTTGCAGGTGAATTATCAATGATGTTGTAGAAGGAAAATGGGTAGGGATTAGCTAAGGCTTCATAGACCACACCTTGATATAAAAATTTAATTTATGTATGAAAGTTTGAGGGAACTGCATACATAGCATGGATCCAAGATCGCCCAAAAAAAATGTTACTATTAAGAATATTGGACATTACATGAATTGATATAGGAAAAGTGCATGGTCCAACAATAATGAGGAGGGTGATTGCGCCTAAGACCCATTTGGGTATCATATCAAAGCCACGGATAGAGACAGATGAGGGAAACAAGGTGGCTTCGAAATGCCAATTTGGTGAAGGAATGCTAAATTACAAAATATTAAGGCTGGACCCATTATCAACTAAATCTCGCTTAACCCCCATATTATTGATGTAAACATGAATATAAAGAGGGGGATCATTATCTAAAATAGATTGAGAAGGAACTTATGTAGATGTAAAAGTAACATTTTCTTCTTTAAAAGATAAGGTTCTAGTAAATTTATGATATACATATTTAGGAGAAGTATGCGGATGAATATAAGTGTTGGATAGAAAAGATTGGATTTTATTTTGACATTCACAGTTGTCCCACAAAAAAGAGGGGATGGAGACATTCATGGTGACAAGAACATAGGGTATCAAAGCTACCAACAAATAAGGAATTAATAGTGTTCGGAAGAAGATATGGGTTCACCAAATGATTTAATGTAAATTGAATTAAATCTTATTTTAAAATTAACTATTGTACCTAATGATGTGAAAATGCTAAATTATACAAGAAACACAAGTCATAAAGCATGTGCAATATGAAATCCTAAGTAAGAAGGAGAGATATGGGGAATTATCTTATTTCGAATGAACAAGAAGTGATATGGGAAAATAATGAAACAAACTAAGAGGGGTGTCACAAAGGCTCACTAGAGGTTCTAAACTCTAAAAATTCATAGGACAGGAGTGTGTGGGAGAGGACAGAGAGCCTAGCACTCGGTGTCTATATCTAGGCATTTGTGTCCATGTAGATGTTATGGATATGGATCTTTGAGTCCATAAAATGTTTTTGTATATTTTTATATGTCATTATAGACTCATTATCTGATCTCCGACTGTACTTATAACCTGTAAGAAAGAATTTCACCTTCACACACACACAAACCACATCAACCCAAAAATGTAAAATACAAAATAGGAGTCGATCGACTCCTGGTGTTCACCTAAAGAGTGAACTTATGACCGAGTGCTACACTACATCTTAGACTCCATGTAGTTCTTGTGTGTGTGTAGAAATGATGCCCTATAATTTCCTTGTGTAAGTTGCATAGTGATAGTGGGCTAGATCTAGAATGTAGATTTATAGAATGTGTTGGATGTAATATAATAAACTTATGCTCCTATGATGTGTATGTAGAAGTGATATAACCCTTTTCCCTTGTATGAGTGCTAAATGGATGCCTTTTATTCTCTTGTGGCTTTGAATGCAAGCTTAGGTGGCAGTATGTAATACTTTGTTCTTGGTCCCTCATTTTGAAAGTATAACTATGTATTTATATGATTCCCTTGTTTTAATTTCATAATTGGAAACTAAAAGGATGACCAAAAGTAGTAAAAACTAATTAAGAAGTGAAAGGGGTCCAAAATAATAAGAAATAGCTAAAGAGGGTCATGGGCACCCAGGAGGACAAGATCACATCGAACTAGTGTCCTAATTGGGTGCTAGTTTCCAAGGCCATAGAAAGATTAAAAAAATTCAAATGCTGGAATGAGTGCTAGATGTATAAATCCAATAAAGGTGTAGAATCCAAAGAAAAAGGATAAAAAGAGTTGTCAATTACTAGTTTCTTTCTTAGGAGTCATGTAAATGTTAGCATGCTTTTAGGACCTAGAAATGTACCCAAGTGCATAGATTTTATGTCTATAGTTGAATTTTTGTTGACATTTAACACATTTTTAATATATGTAAAAGAATATTTGTTAAGGGTGGGCCAGTAATAGCCCATATGTAGGACATGTTTAGAAATACCCAAACCATGAAGTGTCCACCACATATATCATCGTGGACTTCTTGGATAGCTTTAGTGGATTCATGAGATTTGAGGCATCAAAGTAGGATGTCGTCAAACCCACATTTGTAAAGGATGTTTCCTATGATGACATAGAAGTTAGTGCATTATATAAAGGGTCTTTTATCATTTTTAGATATATCGAAGAAATTTTAGATTAAGAAATATATTCATAGAATTGAATGTACCAAATAATAGATTGATTGTTTTCAATAAGATTAACATGACTTTGTTGGTATGAGATGGTTGATCAAGGTTGTCTACAACAACAAATAACTTGGAATATTCAGTTGATAAGGGGATAATTTTTGTAAGATAAGCCATAGTATCTATAAATTTTTAGATGAATGAGGAAGCTGTTTCAGATTGTATAGTGATAAAGGATCCAAGAGCAAGTTGATGATATTTTTATACTTTTGTAAGGTTTCATTTTTACATTGATAAGTTCCTTTGATCTGATTTAGTATAAGTTGGGAGTCCCCATAGATGTCAATGATTTGAACACCAATCATGACAATGGTTTAGAGACCCAAAATGAGGGCTTCATAATTATCCATGTTGTTAAAGAACTTAAAATTTAGTTTCAAATATAGAGGAATAGGAGTCCCCTAAGGAGGTATGATGATGATATTGACACCTCCCCCTATCTACATTTAGAACCATCAAAGAAGAGTTTCATTTTGAGGGAGTGTATTCTTGATTGATAGTGTTGATAGATTCATCAAGAAATTGTTCATGAGGTGGTTGATTATTAGGGAGGGGAGCTTCTGTGAGTTGGTTGGCGATGGCTTGCCCCTTGATATATTTATGTGACATGAATTCTAGGTCAAATTCATTCATAAGCATGAGCCATCAGGTGATGTGATCATTGTGATATGGTTTAGAATGCATATATTTGAGAGGATTGAAGTTGGTGACAACATAATTCTTATGGTTAAGGAGATAGATATGAAGCTTGGAATTCATAAAGTACAAGGAACAACATAATTTTTATTCTTCAGTATAACAAGTTTTAAAGTCATTAAGAGTGTGACATACATAATAGATGGCATTCTCTCTACCCTACTCATCTCAATGTGCTAGTATAGCGCCTAAGGCATGGTTAGTGGAAGATGCATATAGATAAAATGTCTACCCCTCGCATGGAGGTGTGAGTATGGGTAGTTATAGGAGGAATTTTTTTAGGTCTTTAAATGCATTTTTATAGTTTTGATTCCACTTGAAATGGAAATCCTTTTAGAAGAGATGATGAAAATGCTAACAGTGATCTAAAAGATAATAAATAAAGTGTTAGACCTGATTAGATTCTACCTTAAATACTATGAAGTTATTTGATATTGGAAGGAGGGACATCTTGATGATGTGTTTTATCTTTTGGGGTCTACTTCAATGCCTCAAATATATACGATAAACCCTAAAAATTATCAGTTAGAACATTGAATACACATTTGATCGGAGTTAATGCAAAGAAGTTATTAAATAAGGAAAGGAAAGAAGATGTCGCGGATGATGAGATGGTCCCTTTGGTGTTTGGATTTTCCCAAGATATCATCAACATACTATTCTATGGTTTTATGGATGATATCATGGAATATATATTTCATAGCATGTTGATAAGTGGCCTCTACATTATTTTGTTTAAAGGGCATAACTCGGTAGAAAAATTTCCCCCAAGGGGTAATGAAATATGTCTTATGTTGGTCATCTGACACGATGAGGATCTGATTATACCTAGAAAAACCATCCATAAGAGATAACATCTCATGGCCTATTGTGTGGTTGACAATTTGATTGATGTTAGGAAGAGGGAAGTCATCTTTAAGACAAGCAAGATTGAGATCTCGGAAGTCTATGAAAATATGTAACTTTCTAGAGGACTTGGTTACAGTTATAATATTAGATACCCATTATGGGTATTCAATGGGTAAGATGAAATTAAAAGAGATAATACATTGTAACTCTTGTTTTATGAATAGGGCTATGAAAGGGTGCATCCTACATATCTTTTTCTTGATGGGTTTGGCATTAGGAATTTTGATGATGTTGTGGATAAAAATGTTAGGTTCGACACGGAATGTCATTACATGACCATGCAAATTCCTAATTATGCTCAAAAGAAAGGTGGTGAAGTCCTTTAATTCTTTCGAATCTAAAGACTACATAACTTTGACTACATGAGATTCTTGTGAAGTCCTTATGTTTGCATCGATATTGGATTCAATAAGGAATGTAGATGTGTCGGTTGTTAGATTCATTTCAAAGTAATAGTCCTCTACCCCCATATATAATAGGATAGATTGGCCATTGTGGAATTGAAAATTTTCGATGGTAGGGGAATATTCCTCTACCATTTTATGTAATACAAGAGGAAGGGTCTTCATCCCATCATTAGTCTCGATAAGTGAGTCATCCTCGGATGAACGTATTGATTAAAAAAAAAGTTAGGAGGAATGGAAATGGTTTTTCTTGTTTCCATAGAGTCATCGAGATGAAGATAAAGAGGATGGATTATTTCTGCTACTGATTTAGGTGTGTTGGTTGTGAAGGTGTCTAAGGAAGGATTTTCAAAACCCGGTCTCAATTTCTCATGATGCTTCCAAGAGTGGTCAAAGACCAAGTCATGTATGCCTTGTTCGTAATGTCTTAAACCAAATCCTTCCTACACACAAAGCAATGAAGATAAAATTTTGTAAAGGATTGATTTCATAAGAATGATAAGTCATATCTGAATGGTTTAGGATGATATTGGTTGTCGTGGTGTGAGGAAGGGTGATCAATTCCTCCATAAATGAGGTTGGTTTTAAGATGGGGAGGACCAAATGAGATTATGTCTCTAACATTTGGTTCATACAGAGGTTTTTTTCAGGTATCCCATATGTTTTAGGTGTAGGGAGTGAGTTAAGGGCTAGAAGAAGGTACACCCCTAGTGATAGGTGTTGTATAACATCCTCAAAAGAGTTATCATTTGGTAGATTAAATGAAGAGATGGAATATCTTGTATAAGCTTTGTGAGAAGAGGCTAAGTTTATCTTAGGAATGAGAATGTCATTATGTCGTATGTCATGTTACATACTTTGAAATGGTTTGGATTGATAGGATTATATTTTTTCCTTCGTGTTCATACTTTAGAAAATGGTGTGATATTGATGAGATACAACACATGGTGAGTTTCCAAGGTCATCCTAACAACATGTTAAAGAGTAACTCTTATTATACAAGATAGAATTGTTCATCAAGGATTTTAACGCCTACCTTGATGGGTAAAATGATTGTGCCTAACGTGGGGTGATGGTGTCATTAAAGGCATGAAAAATGTCAAGTGACTTGGAAATGATGGTGTTAGGTAACTAAAAGTATTTGAAAGAATGAGATGATATGATGTTTATGTTTGTGTCATTTTTATCATAACTCTCTTGACGAGAGTATCGTTGATTTAGGAGGTGATAAAGAGTAGAAGGTCATGGTCTTCAGGCTATAAGGATGGGATTTCAAATTCATTGAAGGTTATAGAAATGGATATTTTAAGATTGTTGATAAGGTTTGTAAATGGTTAAGGTTCATCTAATGGTACTGATATTTATTGGAGAGCCTCAATCATTAGTTGTTAGTACTGTGGATAATTTTAAACAAGATTGTAGAGGTACATCTTTACAGGAGCTTGGTGAAGTTGCTTAATGGAAGTGTTTTGTATAGATGTGCTATATTGGGTGTGTGGAGTGGCAAGGATAGACCCCTTGGCCTTATAATATGATGGATTAGGTGATTCATAGGGAGCAAGGGGGATAGATACATTGTGACCATTTTTATTTGAGTCCTTCAAGTCTTGGGCACATTCTCTTGTGGTTATTTAAACAAATTCTATCTGATAGAGTGAGGTCTTACTATAATAATCCCCACTCTTTTTGGATGTGGAATTAGTGTTGGGTGATGGTTTAGAAATAGTGGATTTAAAGGTCTATCGACTTGGTTTGTTTTGATCTAGATGTTTTAAATTTATGGGAATAATTCCTTTGTTATTAAGGCTTCAAATTTTCATATAAAGGGATTTATAGTCCTCGGTGGAGTGTCCAAGTGTCGATGGTATGCACAAAATGCTTCATAATTATACCAAGAGGGATTCCACCTGTAGGATTCACATGACTTAATAGGGGTAATATTATGGTAGATTATTGTTTAAGTTTTTCAGGGATGCTAGTATAGTACCTTGTCATAGTCATCTAGGATGATTATAAGGATGGATATATCGTATATCATTTGATGGTTTAAAGGTTTAAGTTAGTGGTAATTGTAATCATGAATTTAGATAAGGGATGAGGCCCTAATATAGAAGGAAAGGGTTGTTTATTTCATGGTGAGGTTGTATGAGTATTGGGTGGTATAGTTTCTATTTTTATAAATGAATTGTTTGTGGATTTTTTATTTGGACTAATGAGATTATGGATGTGGTGTCAAGTGACATGGTCTTCGAAAGATATTTTTTAATTTCTATTATAGGTTTCTTTTATGAGGATTTGGAAGAGACAATGGGTGGATCTAAAGAGGATTTCCTAGATGTATGAATACTTGTGATCTCAACAATGATAATATTTGAAGAGTCGACTATTCCCGGATGTTGTTTACATTGCAGAAACACTAGGTGTTAAGGATGTGAGAGTGATTAAGAAAATATTGGAAATATATTCCTAGTTATGATTACTAGATAGTAGTAAATAAATAAGCAATTAAGTATAGAAATGACCCAAACAAATCATTCTAGGATATAATGAAACCCTAGTTGCAAAGAAGGGATAAGAAGACTTATTTGATTCAAAACCAAATTGAATTGTGTCGAAGTGTCTTGACTAGGTGAACAGAGAGAGAAAATCACCACAGAGAGCCTCAAAAAAATTCCAAGTGATGATCTACCTAGACTGGGGTGCCTAGAAAAGGGGTAGGGACACATGGAAAAGGGGTAGAATCACCCTGTAGGTGTCTTAGACCTGCTTTGGGATCCTATGACTACGAAATGCTCGAAAAAGATCTTTTATAGGTCAGATTTTTTTTTATCCTCCTTTGATCACTATTATGTCACACAATGATCGTCAAGGTTGTTAATAACCTGCAATGAAAAATTGACCTATAAAACCCTCAAGATCACATGAAATCCCAAAAATAAAAGAATGCAAATGAGGGGTCGAATTTCCTCAATTGTCAATAAGTGAACTTATGGTGAACATTGCACTACATTTGGACCCAATGTAGCTCTAAGTGTATTCGTGTGGAATTGTGTCCTGGTGTCTCTTATGCATGTCACACTTCATAGTAAGTAAAGTAGCTAGATGTAGAAGATGTAGGTAGATAAGTGTATGGAATAGAATTAACTTCCCATCCAATGAAGTGTATGAAGAATAATGTAGTCCCTTCCTCCTATGAAGTGTATGTTTGTATGCTCTTGAATAACATTTGGATGCAACCTTAGGTGGTGATAGCTAATTCTTAGTGATTGGCCCTTAATTATGATCACATAACTTTATATTTATATAATTCCCTTGCTTTAATTTTTGTAATTAACCCTAAAATGGTCAAATACCAAAAATATAAGATGCTTAAATTTATATAAATGATCCAAAATATGTGAAAAAAGTTTAAAGAGGTCGGGGGCACCCAAAGGGGATGGGGGCGTCTAGCGTCGATGTCCTAGTTGGGCATTGGTGTCCAAGATGAGAAATGTCGAGATGTGAAAAGATAAAATTGAGCTAAAAGGGTCTAATACCAAAGTGGAAATAGGAAGAAAGCAAATATGATTAAGGACATGGGCTAATTAGTACTTTAATTACTTAGAAATATATGAATAGTAGTATGCAATCGGGACTAGATAATTACCCAAAGTGCATGATTTTATTTCTATATTTCCCCTCACTTTATGTTGTTGAGAAGATGATTGATAACATAGAGTAGATAAGATATGCATACCTAATAACCATGTACATCGATGGAAAAAGTGTCTTTGAGAGACGAGTAAAACAGTGGAGTGATAAAAATGTTAATTGTGGAAGCTAGAGAGGAGAAAGTGCAAAACGTGATGATGAATAGGACCCTAGGGTGGAAATGCATGTTTATATGTAGTCATTATACTTTTTTTGATGGTGATGTTGATCGATTATTGTTGTTTTATTTTGTTAATGTAGGATGATGTTGACTACCACTTCCTTTAAGGATAGACCTACAAAAGAGAAGAATGATTAAGTATTCAAATATACATGTATATGGTCAACATGTGTAAAACATATCTAAGAAAGTATGTAAAAATTTTAAAATGTGAAAAGGGAACATGTGCACCTAATTCATGGAGAGTTAAAAGTGTAGAAAGGATCCTGAATGATGATGTTGTACAAGAATGAGTTTTTCATGCAATCTCATACTAGTTGTGATGGCTGTAATTTTTTTGGGTGATCTCACACCAACACTAGAAGAAGTGTAGGGAGAAAAATCTGGTGTCATCCTCCATCCTTTAAGAACTTTCCAATGTATGGAACACCACTACAGATGGTGTGTAAAAATCTGATCGATTTGACCATTTCCAACCCAATGTTGTGGAAAAGAAAAGAAGATGTAACATATGTATGATGAGAGCTAAAGGACTATTTGTCCTGTCAAAATATATTTTGGAGTTTTGTAGACTGTTCTATACTAAATAATGTTGTGTAACTACCCCCTAGTCATAGGCGTCCAAGAAGGGTCAAGGGTGCCCAAGTGCTCTTGTCTAATCTAGGTGGTTGTGTCTATGATGTGTTAAGGACCCAAGTTTTATTTTGATCCTTTTCTAAGTCTCGATGATTTTGTTTCTTGTACTATGATGTGTTGAAATATATTTATATAATTTTCTATAGGGTGATCGATTCACCCAAGTGATGCCCCCTCATTTTGGGTGCATGCGACGTCATTGAGGAGTATGTGGCCCAAAGGAGGACCGACCGATGTGATGAAACTATGCCCTACATGGGGAAGGGATTTTTCTTAGTAGAAACAAAAGAACATATAAAAAAATTGGTTAGGATACAAGTGTTAGTGCAAGAAAATAAAAACATGCATGTACTGATGTAAGCTAACAACAATCAATCGACAATGTGTAAGCTAAGATGCAAGAAGACAATAAATACCATGAAAATGGGTTACAAACATGGGACACCACTCATGATTTCGTAAGATAATCAAGGCCGTAGTGCAAGAAGATAGTGTGCACACAAGAAAAATGGAAAATCTTACAAATAGTGGAAAATAATGACAAGCAAGAGAAAGCAATGTAACAAACACTCATGGAAGAAAATAGACCTGCAAATAAATTTTGCACATGAACCACTCATTAGCATGTTAGAAAGGATGAAAATTATGTCAACGCATGTATAATTCAATAATAATGTGCTATGATAAATGAAACAATAGGACTGTAGAGTGTACAAAAGTGGATTCCCCTATAAGTTGTTGTGGGTCTAGTAATAGGTATTGCGTCAAGCATCCATGTTGTTTGTATCGATATGTAGGATATGAGATCACAACTAGAAGGAAAGTTAACATACATGTGTATATGATAAAGATAATGAAATACAAGATATCTATCTAGCATGTGTAATAAAGTGTACATGTAAAAGTATAAGAAATCAAGAGTAAATGTGACCAAGATATGTAAGATGTTATGGATGAGACAGAATGGAATGCAGTGTGTGTGATAGGAGCCACATTCCCTTTAAGTATAATGTAGAGGCTATGGAAACCTATGCGTAATATATCGGGTAGATGGTGGACACCTATGTGTGAAAACACATAGGTGACTAACACCTATGTGTAGGAGAACATAGAGGTTATAGACACTATGTGTAAGAGAATGAGGTGGAGATGTATATCGATGTAAAGGAGCAATGTGAGTAGTGGACCTAGACTAATGTGTTGGGCTAGTAAACCAATTAGAGCATATAGTTTGTGTGTAAATAGCTGAGCTAGGAGAAAATTGTGCTTTAGATCTAAAAGGTTGCGATGACCTAGATGATTTAGTATGTGAAATGGAAACCTCAAGAGGATGTTTTGGCCACAGTGACCAGATAGTTGAACACCATTTATTGTAATTACTTGTTTGTTGTAAATGAAATTTAGACATGAGTGGTTCATGGAAATGACGACCTACATTTTTTAGAGCTAGGAAAGACCTAAGAGGATGTCACACCCTTTGATTCCCAGTCTACAAGAAAAGGCACAAACATGGTGAGAGGACTGACAGTGACCAAAATTTTGACAACACCATATGATTTAGGGAATTGATACAAAATTTATAATAATGGATAGCGAATAATGACAAGGAGTGCAATAGAACATACATTGATGGGCCATGATGGATGAAATCTAGTGTTATTGATAGTAATGGAGCCAATAGAGGTACTAATATGTAAATGATAAGAATTGAATGTAGTGTGATAATCATAATAGGAGAAATTAATGAGAGGTGGGGATGGCTTAGTGTTAGTAACTAGAAAGTTAAGATCCCCGATGCAAGAGGAGGCACTGCGCGATATGTGTGATTGCAAGGATTTAACCACTTGTTTTTCATGTTTTGGAAGAGGATTATTAAAGATCTTGATCTTATGATTTTCATTGATAGGTGTAGAATCATAGGATCTGGAAGCTCAATTGCATTATTATCAATCAGATCTTGAATGATATTGTGAAGTTTGAAACAATGATCTATAGAATGTCCAACACATTGATGATAGTCACATCTAAGCTTTTCATCATAATTATGACTTTTAGATGATGAGACAGATCTAAATCGAGTGGAGGAAGAAGCGTAATAAGGTTGTTATCAATAATTTGTGGAGTAAAATATATAGAGAAACAGACAATTTTTGTATGTACACTTAGGTGGTTACCATTGAAGCTCCTTAGTATTAGATACAACATTAACACCGATTTTAGCTTTAACCAGATTTCGGTGAGGGTTTGAAATTTTCTTTACTTTGAAATCAAATAAAAGGTGAAGCTTGTTCGATACTTAATCTTTCCTATAGATAAGATTTTTATTTCAAGTAGCTTAAGAGTATGGCATAGTTGATCAAATTATGGAGAGATCTCAAAGATAACACTCTACCAAAGAGGTGACAATATAATTCATACAAATAAATCTGAAGTTAAAATTCGCAAGCACATTGGACATCTTAGCTAAATTATTTTTATATCGCAAGACATAATTCACTAGATGTTTATTAGAACCTTGTTTAATCTAACAAAGTTGAGCGTAACAAATATTAGAGTCGATATTAATAGAGAATTGAGAGAGAAAAGCATCAGAAATATGTTTTAAATATGTTACTGAGTGGACAAGTAGATCATAGAACCAATGAATCACATAATCATGAAGACTGCAAGGAAAGAGCTTAGCTAAAATAATATGATCATCCAAAAAATCTAGGCATGCCACATGCAAATCTCGAAGATGTTCATAGGAATTCGCCATGGCCATTGAAAATGGGAAGCTTAGGGGTGAGGAAATTAGGTGGAAATTTGAAATTTGAAATTGCTTGTGAAAATGATAATAAAGGATTAATGTGGAATCCAAAGATAGACATGCACGAGAAGTAGCATGTTGCGGTTGCTGAAATTAAACTTTGAGATCTTGATAAAGGGAGGCTAAATCTGGAGTGTCATTAGAAGAAACTTGTCATGTGTGAGAAACAATAGGTAGAGTGAATTTTTTTGTGGGATTAGGAACATAAATGGGAATAGTAGAGGTCGGTTAAATATTGGAAGAAGGAGGTTGAGTAGAAATGAAATTAGGGATAGTGGTGGAAACATTAATCTCGGTGAGATAGGTGACCTCCTCACGAGTAGAAAATAAAATAAATTTTAGATCCTATAGATGCTCAATGATATGATTGTTAAGTTCTTTAAGGTGATCTTTTGTGAATTCATCATAATATTGAGCCATAGTGATAAGTGGATAAGATCCCTAAAGAGAAGGTGGATTCGAGCGATGGGTTCACCAAAATGCATAAGTGAATATTGGAAATAGATGGAAAATTCTTATTGCTAGATAGTTGTAAATAAATTAGTAATTAAGTATAGAAATGACCTAAGAACATTAGTCTAGGAAATAATGAAACCCTAGTTGCGAAAAGAAGGATAAAAGAATTAGTTGATTGATTTACAACCAAATCGAATTGTGCCAAAGTGCTAACTAGGTGAAAAGAGATAGAAAAGTGCCACATAGATCCTTAACAATTATGTGAGTTGATGATCTTCCTAGACCGGGATTCCTAGAAATGAGATAGGGGCACTGCGGGTGCTGTGAATGCCAAAATGCTCATAAAACTATTTTTTAATGGTCACACGATGTTTGTTGTCCTTCACCTTTTGTCATTAGTATGTCGCATAATGATTGATGAGGTCACCGATAACATGCAATGAAATATTGACCTACAAAACCCTCAAGAGTGCATCAAATCCCAAAATAAAAGAATGCAAATGAGGTGTCAAACTATCCTCATCTATAAAAAATTGAACTTTCTACGAGCAACGCACTAAATTTTAGACCAATGTAGTTCTAGGTGTGTGTGTGTGTGTAATTGTGTGGTAGGTGGCTCTTGTCTGTGTCACACTTCATAGTGAGAAAAGTAGCTAGATTTATAAGATGTAAGTAGATGTGTGTATCAAATACAATGAAATTCCCCTCCTATGAAGTGTATACAGAATAATGTATTCCCTTGCCCTTAAATAGATGCTAGAATGGATGCTTGAATTCTCTTGAATATCCTTTCGATGGAACCTTGGGTGGTGATAGATAATGCTTAGTTCTTGGTCCTTTATTATGATCACATAAATTTATATTTATAAGATTCCCTTACTTAAATTTCATAATTTTGCACCCCTAAAATATGCTAAGTATGAGTGGCGTGAAATTTTTCGACGTGTGGAAGGTAGGCCTAAAGGCATGCGCAGAAGTAGAATAGGAAGCGCATGGAGGTTTTCTCCCAAGTGAACACCTTCGGAATTATCCGTATTTAGATCCACAAGATGAAAGTGGAAGATGAACTGTTGAAGTGATGGAAAAGTAATGTTTTGAGATTAGAATAAAGCATGGATAGTTAAAGTGAAAGCAAAGTCTATTTTAAGGAATATCACATGTAGAAATAAGATAAAGCGCTATGTAGAGTTTGGACTAATCATAGGATTAGATCTATAGTTAAAAATAGAATATTACCTATCATTAGGTGAAGTTTACATGTTTAATTACTTATTTACCTATCTTATAATGCATACATGGATATTTATGTCATGTGGGCTATTTTGAGAGTGCATGGGTGGTGAAGGGAAAGTCTCCACCTCCTATATATATGCATTGATTTGCACTATTCGATGCATAGGATCGTATTAAGGTTATGTTCTTGGTATGTTTAAGCACATGATCTTGTGATGATACTCTTAATGTATTTAGCCACTTGTGTTATGATGTATTAATATAATGGATCATTGTGGATGGTTTTTGGTCATTTATGTCTCTCTAGATAGTTATTGTATGGTAGATCTCATATTGATCCTTGTTTATTTCATTATGCACTATGGTTGTGAATAGATTCTTGTTATGATTTACTTTAATCACTTGATATGGATATGGAATATATGAATGATTATGCTAACTTCTTGACAAACATGGTATAAAAATAAGGACCTGGTACCTTTGCGCACTTTGGGTGAGTGCTCGGATGTGTCTCAATGTATTTAGGGTTTTGAGTGGGAAAACAAGACTAAATTTTGGTTCCATTTTTAGGACCTCTTTTCAAGATGTTGCAAGGATTTTTCATGATGAATACATATTAGTTGACTTTAGACAACATTGAGAGTTTAGTTGTAGACTTAGAATGCCGTTTTATCATAGATATAATACTAGACCCGATTTCAATACTCACACATGGGTTGAAGAACATTTGTATCATGAACTCTATGAGACATTCTTTTTGTTGTTTTCCTATAGAGTTGTACAAGTGGCTGGTAGCATATGCATCAAAGAGAAATTAGAGGTATAGATCAATTGTTTGGACACAAGAAGATTACCAAAAGTTTTAATATGTTGATGTGACTTGGACATGTGATATAGATCATTGTTGGAGTGGTGTTTTGCATAGTTACACATTAGAGTACATTGTTTCTACTTATTATTGTCCAGAGGTTTATGAGTTTTAGTTATTTCATGAACCTAAAGGATCTTATTTATGTGCTATCACTTTAGCAATTAAGATCTCATTCTAACTCTGGATTTGGAAAAGCGACCTATGCCAAGCTAAATCTCCATCATGTGCAAGGAAGTACTAGGTGTCGTGAAAGATTACGAAGCTTATGGTAGAAAAGGAAAGAGATGAAAGATGAATTTAGTATAATGAAGTGAAAAATATGGAATTAGCAAAGAAGCATAGTATTGAGTAGTCTATGGAGTTATTGAGATAGGTTATGCATGAAGGATTCGAGGTTCATGCAGAAGACGTGCAACTTGAGCAATCGGTACTCCCCCATTTAGGCAAGCAAGAAAGATAATCCCCTTCAAATTTAGATGAAAATGTGTTAGAAGAGGAAATGATAAGGATCACAAGTGCACATATAATCCCATCTAGAGACCCTGCCCTTGCACTTAGTGTTCCATTTTCTAAAATAGTTATTGAGAAGCGAGAATAGTGTTGGTGATAGGGTAAAAACAGGTAGATTTAATTTTCCATTGAGTAAAAAATCTCATCAAATGACACATTCATCTATGGCAGCATAGATTACTTCCTTTTTGGTGGTCCAATTGGTGGCATATTTTTTAGTGTATCATCAAAATAGGGTGTACGTTCATAGAACATTGGTAATACTTTTGTAAGTAGCAAAAATTTACAGACTGTGGGGGTTAAGTTTAGTAAAATAGTTGAAACAAAGAGTAGCTCATCCTCTGGTCAGTTTCCGCTACATAAGGTGTATTAAGAGGATCTAGAGGCTCGATATCTAGTGGATATGATGATTCTAGAGGTAGAGGAAACACTAGGGGTAATATAGATTCTGGGTTTGGTGGGCATGGTCCACACCATCCACAGCAAGTTATTTATGATATGTCTCTTCACCTTCCATAGTACAGAGGAATTGAGGATGCAGCAAACCATGTGCACATGTGTGAGATATTATGGCGGGCTAAGGGAATCACAACCCCTGAGCGTAAGGAAATTCATTTTTCTACTACTTTGTAACAGCATGCACATAGTTGGTACAAAAATCATGATTTGAACCATATTGTTGTATACTACAACATGTTGCATGATGCTTTCTTGGTTGAGTTCCATACATCTGAGTTTGAACAAAAATCATCGAGTGTGCTTGAAATAGATAAATTAGGGCATGGTTGAGAGCATAATGGAGTATGATACATGCATTAAAACCTTTTTATCAAATTTGTCTTATGATATTCACCCTAGCCAAAGCATGCCTGCACAATGGTTTTTGGTAGTATGATAACACCTTTTAGAAGGGTTCTCTCTCATAAAAAAATTACAGATCTGCGTGAGGATTTGGAGGCATCCTTGCACGTTGAGGCCATTGGAAGCATGACACTGGATTTATCCCATTCTTGGCGGTGAAGATGGCATCTATAGTGAAATAGTTGGAGAAACTATCGGCCAATTCGGCTCATGAGACACACAGTGGAATATAGTCTATGGATTGCAAGGTGGAAGGACATACTAAGGATAGTTGCCCTCATAAATTGGTGCTCACCATGTTACTAGATTGTGAAATCCATCACTTAGATCATGATTCAAGTAGATTTCCTCTATTTTAATGCATGATCCGAAGAGTGTGTTTTCATCTTTGTAAGATTTGTAATCCTCATTCACGATACGAGAAAATTGTAGATCGAATGATTAGATTCATGATACCATTGAAACCGGCATGTGTCAGTCTAGATTCGCAAATAATTCAAAGGAGCAGGAAGAATAACATCATTAAGGGAACTTTTATGGAGATGGTATAAGTAGAGGTTACCGAGGAGGATATAGAGTCTGTGTTCATGGGAGGTGGAAGAATTTATTTCTCCCAAGGAACCAGATTAAACATGTGAACCCCCGATCATTATAGGTGTGAATGCCCTCGTAACGTAGTCTTCTCATGGTATAAGAAGCAACATAATTTTGAAGAATGTGTTGAGTTACATGAGCACATGAGCAAGAACTATAAGAAGAATGAAAATGGTGTGGGAATGATAAAGGTACAACATGCTATGGAAGATCAATAGATGTCAAAGTTAGCGCCTGATCCTAAGTTACTTCCTATGTTCATGACTACTGTCTTTGAGGCTGCACATGCTCGTGAGATTCCAAATAAAAACTTGCGATTACAAAGCAAGAGATGATAAATTTAAAATATCCAGATCCTTCCCATCAGAAGGAAGTTTATCAGGAGACTATGGAGGTTATTAGGAACTTATAGGGTGAAATTCAGTGCTTGAAGGAGCAAGCATGCAAGATGGAGTAGGAAAAGAAGGTTAAAATTCCATGAAGGACATAGATGATTTAAAGGAGGTATGTGAAATGTTTTGTCAGGAGAACATAATCCCCTTTTTAGGAGAGTGGTTGAGATAAAAATTACCACGCATTGGTAATGAGCATGAGAGGTAGATCCTCCATACAAATCTGCCTCCCCATAATCATGAGTATGATAAAGATATTACATTGAATGTGGTCATTGATGGGTGGCTTCTAAGAAACATTCTGATATATACAAGTGTGAAAGTTAATGTACTCATGTTCGATGCTTGGAATCATATGGGCAGACCACCATTGTAGCCTTCCTCGAATGTGTTGTATATGGAAAATAGAACTAGAGCTAATCCTATTAGAGTATTAAAATATGTGACTATTATAATTCAGGATCCAAGTTCACTTGGGAATTTGAACTATTGGAGCTTGCTTGAGTCGAGATAGTTTCCCAATGCTACTTGGGTTCCCTTGGTGCTATGTTAATAATGTCTATATGTGCTTTAATAAAGGATACATCAGTTTTGAGAGAAAAGAAGAAAGAGCAATTATGTATTTTACAGATGCAAAGGTTTCACCGTATATAGAACCATTGAGTGAAGAGGATATGAATAGGATATATGCCCACATAGGGATCCTAAATTTATTGAGCCATCTAAAGAAGGTATTATTCAATGGGATGATGCTTAGTCTATGAGTGATACAACCAATGTTTCCTATGATAACTAGGTACATGGAATGTATGAAATGGTAGGGTGATAGATCAAGAGAACACGAGTTACTCACATAATTAGACTATGCATTGTTAGGTACTTGAGTCATAACCAAGTACCTCGGTATATTGGTGAAGGAAATCCTGAAGTATTCATCCACGTCATGGAAGCTCAATGGAAGGATGAAGGTGATAGAAGAAATATTCTAGTATATGCCTTGAGTGTAATATGACTTCATGTTGGTGGATTACACACAGAGATAACCTTTTGGAGTGGTGAGAGGTGAGAATCACCTTCTCTACTAGGTTTCTTAGGAACAATGTACCTTCTCAGATATGTGAATTCCATGGGAAGGATTCTTCTTCACACCACATTCAGAAGTGTGAGAGACTCTGGATGGAGGGGCAAGAGGCCTTGCCACCATCACTCTAGGTACATAAGTTCTACGCCACCCTAAGCGGTATGTTCATGCATAGTTAATTAGGGAAATAGTTAATTAGAAGGAGATGACCTTAAGTATGATTTATACCTTTGAATTTTTTTCTATGAAACCTCCAATGAATGAAGCGTTATAAAATATGAAGTGTCTTACTTTGGGATATAGATAAAATTCTAAGGAGCTCCTCTTATATATGTTTGGATATTTGGATTTAGATGCACACTTTGAGGAAGAAGAGACAAATGAGGAAAAACTTTGTGCACGCCTAGCTAGAAAAAGAAAAGGGTGAGTTGGTTTACACGATTGATGATGATGAAGTAGAGAATTTGGATGTTGATCACATTATAGGTACGTGTTATGTCTTAGATGTTACTGATAAGAAGGTGCATGTTTATCATGAGCCTATGAAAATAAATAAGGTCAAAATTGGGACAAACGTAGAGCCTAAAGAGGCAATTATTGGTGACTGTTGGTCCGAACAAGAGGTGGAAAATATTATTGATTTGATGCATAACTTCCAGAATTATTTCTAAAAGGCTATCATGAGTTAAAATTATTACATCACTCTTTGGGTGAGATGAGGATAAATGAAAAGGAAGTTGCAAACCCGGTAATGAAGAGGCCTTATAGGATGAATCCTAATCTGCATGTCAAGGTAAAGGAAGAGATTGATAAGATGTTGAAATATAGAATCATTGAGCCCATTGAGTAGTCAGAATGGGTTAGCCCCGTGGTGATAAGCATTAAGAAATATGGTATGATAAGGATCTATGTGAACTATAGATAGTTGAATGATCCTTGTTTCATAGACATTTTTCCCACACCTTTTACTAAGGAGATCTCGAAGGGCATTGTAGGGTGCAAAATATACTCATTTACTAAAGAATTTTTTGGTTATCATAAAGTGTGGATTTCTAAAGAATACCAAGAAAAGAAAAATTTCACCACTGAGTGGTGAATTTTTTCATATACCATTATGACTTTCAGATTGAAGAACATGCCTACAATATTTCCACGCATCATTGTGCAATTATTTCAGGACCTCATTCATAATTTTTTACAAATCTACTTGGATTATTAGAACTTATATGGTTTGGTAAAGGATGACTGCAAAAAATTGAGACTTATGTTTGAGAGGTGTCAATAGTTGAGCATCTCTCTCAATATCTTATCTACACCCTTTGGGACTTTTTGGGACACATTATATGCAAATAAGGTTTGTTGGTAGATCCTACTAAGGTTACAGTTCTCTTGGGCTTAGAGGAGCCTACCAATCAAAGTGAGGTGCATAGGGTTTTAGGAAACATATGTTATTACAGGACGTTCATTAAGGGATATGCTAATATTTTTTGCCCTTGGAAGAATTGTTGAAAAGTAAAGGAAAGTTTCATTTGGATGAGGTACAACAGCTAGCATCTAAGACATTGAAGGTCTTATTTATTTCTATGCACATTTTTCACTTTCCTTCTTGGGAAAAATAGTTTCATGTACATCTTGATTCTTCTATTATCACCATTAGCACATTGTTAGCACATCTTGGTGAAGGTGTTGTTAATCACCCTATCTTTTTGTGAGAAGTAATTTGACTCAGTGAGTAGAATTATACAACTATAGATCGTGAAGCATTGTCAATGATTTACACATTGCAAAAGTTTAGGAAGTACTTATTCACAACCCTATTTATATTTAATAAAGATCACATGGAGCTTAAGTACTTGGTTAATAATCCCATTTTGTAGGGGCGCATATGTCGGTGGATTCTCTTGTTTCAAGAATTTGAATTTATAGTGGTGGTAAATCTAGGAAAGAGCAATTCCAAATCAGATCATTTATCAATAATTAACTTAGGTGAGCATGCGTAGAGCATCGAGGACACGATGGCGAGATGCATATTTATTTAGATTGAACCACACATCCTATGACTTAGAATATATTGTTGTATTTTTAGTATTGGTGTGGTGCCTGAAGGGATGAAGAGCTTAGAGAAGAAACAACTTTTCATATGTGACGTGCCTTACATGTTAATCATCAGATATTTATACAAGCTAGGTTGTGATGAAATTTTACACCACTATGTCTTTGGAGCATGAGCGTGAAGTTATAATAGAGGAATCTCATGGTGGGATTCTGGAGGACATTATGTAAGTAGTGATACCATGCACAAGATTTTATTGGTTGGCCTTTCTTTGGGAAACACTATATAAAGATTGGAAAGAGTATACCGGGGCATGTGATGATTTTCAATGCCTTAGGAATCCTAGGCATAGAGATGAGATTTCCTTGAGACCTATTGAAAGTTCAAAACCTTTTGAGAAATGGGAAATTGACTTTATGGGTCCTATTTCCCCACCTACACATATAAATGGATCATGTTATATTATTAAATGTACATATTATCGCATCAGTGGGAAGAAGCGGTGCTAAAAATGATCCTAAAGACAATAGCTATAAAGAACAAGGTTCTTATGGGAAAACATTATCAGTAGGTATGGATGTCTATTGAGCATGACCAGTGATAGTGGCATTCATTTCCTTTATAAGACTATCGAGACTATTATTGGCGAGTTTATAGTGGCACACCATAAGACAACGCTATTAACCACGAGTTAATGGGACTACTAAGGCTTTTAATAAGATATTGGGACATATATTGACTAATATTTTTGATGTTGGAAGAAAATCTTTGGGATGTTAAAGTCTTTGTTGTACTTTTGGCATACAATAGTACTTACAAATGATTGAATAAAGCCATACCCTTTCAATTGGTGTTTGGCATGAAGGTTATTTTACCAATTGAATTCATGTTACCCTCCCTATGTATTGCATGTGCAGGTGGACTAGATGATGATAAATCACTTGAAGAGTGCATAGATAAACTAATGCAGTTGGATGAGAGGAGTTCCATTAGATGATAGATCTAGAAGACATAAAATGCTAGGTAGAAGGCATGGCATGATAGGAATATTAAGAATAAAAAGATTGAAGTTGGACAGATGGTTATTCTTTATGACTCCAATTTTTGCACAAACCTAAGGAAATTGAAGGTGCATTGGTTGGGACCGTATGTGGTGACATATATACTACATTCAAAGTGCTTGTCGGTTTTAGGTCTTGGATGGAACATGATTACTGGTTATTTCAATAGGAATAGGTTAAATCCATACTATAAATAAGTCTTGTTGGTGTTTAAAATAAGGCGTTCATGCCACTTATATTAGATTTCCTTTAATGAATTTTCTTTATATGTGTTTCTTTTTACCATTTCAATGTTTTATCAATTTATTTCATTGTTTTTGTAATAAGCATGCTTGCAGCGCTTAGTAGCTAATTATTATCTAAGTGAATTCATGTAAAGAGGACTACATATAATTTTAGTGTGGGGTGGATCAAATTACGAGATGAGAATTTTTAGCTCCTTATTGATAAAGGTTGGTTTGCTTAAAGTTATCCTCGAAAAGCTAGCTCGAAAGAGGAAAAGGAGTTGTAGTTGTTGTGTCTAAAGTGTTCAAGTAATTGAGTTCATTAAAGACCATGTAGGAAATATTATCATGCAAAAGTGTAACATGAGATAGGCATCGCATTGAGAACCGCTTGGTTTATGGCATAGAGGTTTTGTACTTTTATGCATGGAGGTGCATGGAGGAGGTCTATGGAAAAACGTAGTATAATGCGCCAAAAGGTTATGATTGCAGCACATGAAGGGAAGTCATGAAAGTGGAAAAAGACATAAAAATTACTTTATTGAAAAGGTGACTTAAAAGCGTGGGTTGAAAGTACAATTTGGACCATTGTGGGTCGTTGAAAAAGTATAAATAGGGGTAAGGGGTAGTCATTTTACTACCTTTCCTTTGATGAGAAGTTTGAGGAAGAAGCTACCAAGTGTGTGAGTGCAAAGAGGATAGAAGTCCTAGTATGAACCAGAGGTGCATGGAGACTTAGTGTGAGTACTTACATAAGGGTGAGTTGGAATCGACAGTAGAGCACAGAGGAAGAAGGTTACGTATGATTGAAGTAGTTACGGTTCATAGAGCTCGAGCAGGAGAAAATATTTTAACAAAGAGAACCAAGGGCATGCAAGTTATAGAAAAATGGTAGTGAAGGGATGGAAATTGAGGAAAAAAGGACTAAGGTTGTTGTAAAAGAACCCCCTGAAAAAATCTATTCATCAATGTAGTATCCCCTAGTGTGCTTAGGGTGGATATTTGGAAGTTAAAGCTCACCAAATGCAAAATTAGTGAATATAATCATCGTACTAGAGGAAAATGAGAAGAAAATGAAGGTATATCTCGGAGAACATACTTCTAAGAGGGGATGAGGTAGGAAATTCTCTAGTTGATGACTCTATGAGGTGGAAGTTAGATAAGACTAAGGTGTTATAGTTGTATGAGCTCCCCTTCTTCATGAAGTTCCCACATCTCTACTAGTGGCTGATGTCATGGGTGCATGAGGACTTCTTCTACTTCTTTAAAAGGAGGATGCATCTCATGGCTAAGTTAATTGATCATGTTACAAGTCTTTGAAGCATGAGGAAGACATGGCTTTGGATTTTTGCATTACAGCAAAGATAAAGGAACTAGCCACTAAATTATGTTATCAGAAGGGTGGTAAGGCAATGACCATTACGAACCTAAACAATCCTACACTTAGGGTTGCCTTGATACTAGTAATCATCAAATTGGGGGTTCTCGAGAGCTAGATAGATGTGAACAAGAAATTTTTATATGTGGCACACATAATTACAAAAAGGGCACACTACAACATTGCACAATTTATTACTAACGGATCATAGAAGAATACGGTTGCGCAGAATGAGTAAGGTGCCAAGATTACGTGGGGGTCAATATTGTTGCTTATCATGTTTTGGGAGATCAGGGTGCCAAATAGACCTAAAGATAATATGTGGGTTTACCCACCATTGCATCCATCCCCCACAGTATAATTTGTAGGGTACACTTGTGATGGCACTATCACAAGAACATACAAGGCATGCATAAACAAGTGGTATGATATATTAAGAGGGGAATTTAAGAATGAGTGGCACATTCCACATGAACTACCCATGTTGGTTAGGTAGTAGGTTAAATTTTTGTTCATGCAACACTTTAGCCTTGCATGGTTTAGGATGGCGAAAGGTGAGATGGGCCCCTAGTGCAAGCTACCATTTGTATTTCCTGCATAATACCTTAAGTATTCATATCTACAAGCTACCTGGATCAAGGATGTGTAGAATTTAACATTTGATGTAGATAAATTTGATTCATATCTACATACATTGTGCACGACATATAGGTATAACTCTATACCAACGTACTCGAGGTATTAGAACTAGACATGTTGGACTTGCACCCCCAAGTTAATGTTATTATCAAAATATTAATAATCAAAGTATTTTTACAATTATGACCTAATTATTAGGTAGGAGTCGAGTGGAGGTAACATCCTCCACCTTCCCACATCCTAAAGGAATAGTTGTGCCACCAATAAACAAGGTGATCCATAAAATTCTACTTTGGAACTCTACGAATCACACACTTATGTTTTTCTACTTTCAACTTTGTAAAATGACATATTTTCTTGAAGATTAGAGCTTAGTCATTGAATTACTTTGTCCTTAGAACAAAATATCGAGAGTGCTAATGATTTAAAACACACAACACAAGATTTTTATCCTAGAAACCCCTAATGAGATAAAACTAGTTAGGAAGGGGAACTACCTATCTTCCCACTTATGTTGGCTAATTAATCAAATTTACTGATTACAATAAGTATGAAAAGAAGAAATAATGTAAATCTTCTCTCTAATTACTTCCTTTTTACTTGCACCTTTCTCCTAAAAATCCACTCTAGCACTGAAAGTATTTTTCTCACTTGCTTTCATACAATTAAAATTTTCTCTTGATCTCTTTAGATCTTTGAATGCCCATTTCTCTTGCTCCTTGTATTTAAATACTCCACCATGTCCTCCCATGCACTAGAGAATGGGAAATTTCAGACGGGAAGAGACATATCCCGAGACTCTTCGAATCTGTGGATGTTCATGCTTAATGTTTATTTTTCAGTCAAAAGTGACAGGACCGCCACCCTGTTCGGCACAGTGGTTACAGGACCGCCACCCTAGTTAGGTGGCAATTACAGGACCACCACCCAGGTTAGGTGGTAGTTCTGAAACCACCACTCTATGCGCAGAGTGGCGATTCATTAAAATGTTGTCAGAACCTCCTTTTCCTCATTTTTCTTCACTTTTCCTTCTTGGTGTTGATGGATCTGATGGAATGGTGTGTTTTTGAATCCCTATGGATCATACCTCCCCTACTTATGAGGATTTTGGTCCCACAAAATCTTAGTGGGGGAGTGGTAGAGGAATCAACTCCCTCTCTTTCTCCTTCGAGTACCATCGGGTTTCCCTTAGCGTCTTCTCTTCTCATCTAACCTGCCAAGACTCTTGTGGATCTCTAGTTTATTGATCCAGTGCTACATCCTCCTCTCAGTTACCTCAAGTATAATCTTCTTTGGAAGGAAGCTTATGTATGTTTTCTTTATCATGCATAGATGACCCTAGTAGGTGTGATCTCTTGCAACTTGCTACCGAGTGCATCGCATGAAGTGTGGAAGACTTTGTCTCTTGAGATGGATTTGTCAGATCCTCTCTATGTGTGTTGCTGCTATAGTCACCATTGTTCTTTATATCTCCTCATCTTCCTACTTCCATACTTCCAAGTCCGGTGAATCAGTAAGTAGATACAATGACTGCATAGCAGAATTTTTATTTATCCTTAAATGAGCAGTTCCTGTGGTGGCTTGTTCTGCAAAAACTAACAAGTTCTATCCATATTATTCATCCTTTTGTTAGAAACATTTTTCTCTCTACTCCATTTTTATTTTCTTCCAATGAAAGTAAACAAAACTGATGATTTTCCTGAAGAAATATTTGTGATTGGTTGGCACTTACCATAGCCATCTTTTATTTCCTCTGGTGTGCCCGGATGTTGAAACCAACTCCGTCCTTGACCCATATGTACCGATTCTCCTCGTTGTGAATATAACACCCTTGACATATAATTAAGGACATCCAAAGACAACATCAAATGCATCAAGTAGAATAATATCATCCTCTAATAGATCTATGTATTAGGAATTTATCCCAAATCTGAACTTACACTTTCTTGTTACTTAGATTTCTACACCCTTATTTACCCATCCCAATGGGTATGGACATGGATGCTCGTAATTTTATATACCAAGATCTTTTACAAATGTATCAGAAATCAAATTTGATTAAGAACCAGAATCTACTAAAGTGTTTACCTTAGTCTGCTTGATTTGGATTCTGATTTGAAATAGCTTACTCATCTCTTCTTCTTATTTTCCCATGTACATGTTAGTGGTTGTGCATCCCAGCCTCTCATATACATCCAAATCATCCTCAATATCCACCTCTTCTTATGTTTTCACAATGGCCATGGATTTCTTAGAGTCCTTGGTTTGGTGCTTTGGGTGTAATTCTGGATATATCTTTCAACATGTGGTGTCAATGTGTCCATTTATATCACAATTCTTATAGAAATTCTTAGGATATTTGCAAGTATGCAAAGAAGTGGCGGTATGTTTACCTTTCCATTTACCTTTATAACTTGTTGATCCCTATTGTTTTTGTTATTAATTTGTTGATTGGTCTTCCTTTGGATCTACTTCTCCTTGCTTTTTCTCATCATCAATATAGTGTGCTTATACACAAGCTTCTTTGATATCCTTGGGCTTTGTGGAGATTACCTTCCTTCGAAGGTGAGTATGAAGTCCTCCCAAATATTTGGTCAGAATTTCCTCAACCTCCAAGTCTATATTAAGCAACATGACTTATCTCCAAAACTCCATAGTATAGTCTTGCTCACTTTGATTGTGCCCTACCTAAAGTAATCGCCACTCAATCATCTCATTATTCTTATGTCCAATAGGATAGAAATTATCTCTAAGAAAATATTTAAAACCTTTCCAATTACTAATAATAGGATGTTTCTTCCTTTCACAAGTGGCTAGATGGGTTTCCCACCAAACCAAAGCATGACCTTCCATTTTGAGATGTGTAAAGGTGATCCTTTGTGCCTCAATGAAATTATGCACACTAAAATAAAATTCCAACTATTTTATCCATTTATCCAATAATTATGCATCTAATTTTCCTTAAAAACAATTTATTGCAAATTTTTTTGTGACTTTAAAAGGAGTATGAGCATATTTTACCTTCTTGCTTACAATTGTAGCCTCTTCTTCATGCCCTTCTAAATCTTCCTCATCGTGGCTCCCTCTATCTGAATTTTTTGGCTAGTGCTTGAACCACTGAGTTCATGGAATATTTCTTAATTGAATCCAGATTTTGAATATTTGAAAGCTCTTGTTGTTTTCTATGCAACCTATCCATCATGGTCTCTAGCATCTCGAATCTATGAACCAAGTTGTCTTCCTCCATTTGAGATCAAATTCTCTATTTCCACTTATTTTTAGAAGTATCCGGCTCACAAGGTAAAACTTCTTCATGTTTGGACCTTATCATTGTCATAAAAATCATAAGAAAGAATCGAATACCACAGTCTTGGATATATAATCAGCTCTAATAACAAAATGATCCATAAACTTCTACTTTGGAACTCTATGAATCACACAATTATATTATTCTACTTTCAACTTTAGACAATGATGCATTTTCTTGAAGATTAGATATTAGTGACTGAATTACTTAGTGCTTAGAAGAAAATCTCAGAGAGTGATGATGAATCCAAACACACAACATAAGAGTTTTTATCCTAGAAACCCCAATGAGGGAAAACTCGGTTCGGAAGGGAAACTACTCTTTCTTCCCACTTATATTGGCCAATTAATCAAATTTTACATATTACAATAAGTATGAAAAGAAGAAACAATGTAAACCTTCTCTCCAATTACTTGCTTGCTCTGTTTTCTTGCACCTTGCTCCTATAAATCCACTCTAGCACTGAAAGTATTTTGCTCACTTTCTCTCATACAATTAAAATTTTCTCTTGATCTCTTTGGATCTTCGAATGCCCATTTCTCTTGCTCCTTATTATATTTAAATCCTCCACAATGTCCTCCTATGCATTGGAGAATAGGAAAGGTCATGAAGGGAAGAGACATAGCTTAGAATCTTGGAATCAGTCATTGTTCGTGCTTCATTCTTATTTTTCCGTCAAAAGTGACAAGACCACCGCCCTATGCAACCGGGTGGTTACATGACCTCTGCCCTAGCTGGAAAATGGTTATAGGACCATCACCCAAGTTTGGTGTTGTTTCTACAACCACTACTTTGAGTAGAGTGGTGGCTCTGTTAAAATGCTAACAGAACCTCTTTTTCCTCATTTTTCTTCACTTTTCCTTCTAGGTGTTGATGGAACTGATGGAATGGTGTGTTTTTCTAGATCCCTAAGGATCACAAGGCACACTAGGAAGAATCCCCTAAGAAGGAATAAGGAGATGAAGAAGAGGGGAAAATATACCATTCAAGGAAAAGAATGTACTATTCTTCATGGAGCAATAGTGGCACAGGAACCTCGTAATAGGGTAGAACAGAGAAAGAAAGAACTAAGTGTGCTAAGGTTATACTTGTCTCTAGTTCAAAGATAGAATCTGAAGAAGAGATGGAGTTCACCTCCCTAAGAGAGGATTTAGAACAATAATTTGAGGGTCAATAGAAGCAGGAAAAAGAAAAGGTAGTAGAGTAAGCTCGGAAAATAAGAAGGTGCCCATACATGAAGAAGGTAATAATATCCTGGTGAAGGAAAATACACCGGTTCAAATGGGAGGGCATGAGGGAAAGGGTACTGGTGAAACTTTTTTCATCTAGGAAGATACTAGTTTAGGGTTAGGCAAGATCATAACCACTCCTAAGAAACAAAGGACAAAGAGAAAGGCGTAAAGGAGGTGGTGGACACCAAGGTCACTTCACATAGAATACATGGATGACCCCACGAAGATATTGCAGAATGCTTTTCAGAGCACAATACCAATGGAGTAGTTGTATGCTTGGGATTTTTTGGGTCAAGATAAGAGGTTTCTAGAAAAGGAAAATGTTGAGTTGGAATTTACATAATCATTCGAAGGAACTTGAATTTGAGGTAAGTGAGCATTCGATTGAAATAATGATATTGAAGAATAATCATGGAGAGAAGTACAAGGCCATAGACCCCAACCATTTGATATATGAGTAGGTGTGCAATGCCTTAAATAAGATGGCTTCTAAAGTGGTGAGGAGAATTTTGGATGTTATCTCCATAGTTCACACCTTGGTCATAGATAAAGAAAGAGCATGAAGTCGATAGACTACGGAATGGATTATCAGGAGAATAGAAAAAAAAATGAGGCATATGATAAAGTTGGCACACTTATACAAAAGATCTTGGAGTAATTTCCTTCTTTAGTTAGCCAGGCCATAACTGATTATGAGGATGAGATGGTGTATCTGGAGGATTTGGTTGGAATGCTCCTGGTTAACATTTGAAGTGGCACAGGGCCATTAGAGGAAGAGATCATGAAGGAGAAGGAGAACAATAAAATTGATGTTGAAGCCAAGATCACTGAGCTAGAGGAATTGTTCACCAAGCTCAAGGAGGCAAGCATAAAAGTAGATATTGGCTTCAATAGGTGTAAAAGTGGGATTCGTACATCGATGTTAGGTTGGTGGATGAAGAATCTATATTGAATACTATCCAAGAAAATACCCCAACTAACAATATTGAGCACACACAATTAATTTCTAAGACCACAACGTAGAATGAAAAGATTAAGACAAAGCACAAGAAGCTAGAAAAACACATTAGTGAGTTCCATAACTCAATATTGGAACACATGGATGTCATTGATGCATGGAACTTATGGTCATGATTAAGGAGTTAAAAAGTAAATTTGAAGAGATCACTCCTAATCAAGTGTCGACATTGTGAAAGTTAATTAAGGGAAAGCTTTGAATGAGTTAGAAGAATAGAAGAAGTTAGTAGATGAGATAAATTTAGAATTTCAAAATATCCTCCTTTCAAACTCTCGCATAGGTAGTTTTTGGGTATAATGTTTTTGGCCCTTGAATTTTTGTTATCTCATTCACCAATTTTTGTTTGATATGATCAAATATTTTTTGGGGATGGCAATCTAGCTAGTGTGTGGTAACATTGTACCCTTGAAATATGCTAATTTTGAGTGGTGTGAGAGTTTTATATGTGTAGAAGATAGGCATGGATGCACGCATAGAAATAGAATAGGGAGGAGGGCTTGAGGTTCGCGCCTAGGTTTAACAACTTTGGGACTTAGTTATATTTTGAGCCACAGGATGAAAGTGGAAGATGAATGGTTGGAGTGGCAGAAAAGTAATGTTTTGAGATTAGAATAAAGCATGGAGACTTGGAGTTGAAGAAAAGTCTATTTTGAGGAAGATCACATGCAGAAAGAATATAAAGCATCATGCAGAGTTCGAATAATAATAGGATTAGATATAGAGTTAAAAATAGAAGATAACCTATTATTAGGTGAATCTTATCTTCATTGGGGTTTGCACTTTTTGATATGCCTTTAAGTCACTTAAAAGTGACTTTAGAAACATAATGTACATTAATTCGCCTTGCTATTATAAAAGGGACTTTAATATTTAAAGTGGAATATGAATAGTCTTAAGTCATATTAAGGCATATGGAAGGTCATGAGGAAGATGATAAGTCACCTCTCATTCTATAAATTGTAACGTCATTCCCATTGGAAAGGGTTAGCAATTGATCTTGTACACTCAAGAGTGCATTATACCTAGAGAAAGCAAAGGAGATAGCCATATAGTTATGAGGCTATAAAGTTACATCCACTATATGATTCCATGACACCACATGTCCTTTGATTGAGCCTCGAGTTGGAAACGTAGTCGACAATATTGCATAAATTATGAAATGGCTAACTGTGAATCGAGAAACTTCCCTTCTTTCCAACTACTATCGAGATCTTGCCACATTTCCTTGTCATCATGCTTCCGAGGTGAAAGTGTAATTCACATGATCGCAACATAACCTGCAAAGTTGCAAACTGCAAAACTACAATGTTGTTTTTTCTCTTGTAACATTGATTCCCTAAATATTTTTTTAAGACATAGGAAGAACTTACAAGTTGCAAATCGATATCAAATTTGAATTTCCAAAAATGTTAGCAAAAAAAATAATATTACTAGAATATTCCTTTGTCGAGGCTCAAAATTAAAATATTATTTCACAACTTAGCAACAAATGCAAAATTTATTTTAAGACTCCCATACCCCATACGCCTGAATATTTCTTTTGTTATATCTTGGGGCCAAAACTATAGTTTCCAAGCTTACGTAAATACAAACTTGCAAAACTACAAAATAATAATTTCCAAAGGAAAGGGGCCTTGTTTTGAAATCTCGTATACACGCATAGGATTCTAATAACATCACCTACTCCATTAAACCCGTATATCATTGAAACAAAATGGAACAATGGAAACATTAAGGCATTAGAAAAACATAGATAGGTTAGTTAGGATCACGACAAGGTTTTATTAGTTTGATCTCGGGAGAGCACGAGAATGGCATGAGATATTAGATAGACAACAAAATGACCATGCCACATCAACATTTATAGGGAGAAGCATAAACCGTTGCATGATTCTTGACAAGATCAAATCATGCACCAATATAGGTGATTTAAAAATAATATCCACACCATTACCCTTGAGAGTAAGGCCTATTATGCTAGCAATGATAATAATTCACTTCATGGCAATCCTATTCCTAAAAATATTTATAATTCAAATTTCCCTAAGGGTTTTAATTTTCCTACCTTTACACTTTTTGATGGAACGAGTAATCCTTATATGCATCTCAAGGCTTTTAGAGTAGCTATGGCTTCACATTCTAATGATAGATTACTTCTCAAAGCATTTCCTAGTAGTCTTATTGATATTTCTTCTCATTGGTTTCATCATTTTCCTAGTGGATCTATTAGTACTTATATTGATATGGAAGAAGCATTTCTTAGACGTTTTATTTCTAATAATGGTCCTAAAGTTACATTTGATTATTTTCCTTCTTTACATCAAGGAAAAAATGAACATGTTAATGATTATATCTTACATTTCAAATCATGCATGCATCATTTACTTTATCATCCTATTGATCTAGAAATGTAATATATATTTTGTCATGGCTTGATTCTTCCTTTGAAAAAAATTATTGTATGATACATGTGAATCTTTTACACTTCTTTGTTTTAAGGTTATAGCTTTAGAATAAGAGATTCTTAGAGCCATACTATTGCTCATGCTCTTAGTTCTTCTACAACTTCTCCACTTACTACATCTTCTCTTCCTCCTATTACACCCCCTTCATGTTCTCCATCTCCTATTAGACACACTCATGATCATTCATCTCATATTCATAATTATCCACCATGTTCCATTCCCCTCCTAAGAGGGGGATATTATACTTCTCACATTTTGTTAGGCCTCATGATATTTTACACACTTTTATTGATGAGAAGCTGATTCGACTACCTTCTAATGAGTATCATCATCCTCATCACTTACGTTGAAGTCGTAATTGTTCATTCTTTAATATTTATAAGATCAATGGTCATAGAGATAATGATTTTTATGCACTCCATGATAGAATTCAATTATTTGAGGATAAGGGAGTCATTTTTTTACACACAATATGCTTTGATAGATCACATTCTCTGGTGCCACAATGTCACATGCGCACACCTACATCTATTACTTTGACTACTTATTTTCCTCCTAAGAATATTTTATCTCCTTCTCCCTTAGTTTCGAATACACATGAGAATATTCCCCACTTATCACATACTCTAGACCTAAGTATGTCCTGAAGGAGCAATATTAACCATTTTATGAGTCACACCCTTTTAGTGTTTTTATGATCACTTTGGTATTTTCATTCGGTACATATGCACCTCATACTTTAGCAGTTCAGCCACTTGTGTGTAGTCATCACCTTCTTTCTCGTTAGATTCCCTATCCTCTTTAGTGCTACATGATTACATGCTTATTATATAGTCGTATTTCACTACACCTATTATTACACTTGATTAATTCTTTATTATTGCCTACCATAATTTTGAATCAACAATCATGTTACATACATGCCTATTCTACCATCTATTCTATTATCATCACGATATGATATTCTCACACATATGTTATCTTGTCCTATATTCTACATTATCAACACATCTATCTTACATTACCACATTAAATTTGTACACTTATATCATAATCACATCAACAACATACCATATCAAATAAAAATTAAATACTCAACTTATCATACAACAACAAAAATACACATCATCATGCCAAAAATGATCTCATTATATTATATACATCTCTTGAAAGTTTCATAATACAAAATCAAGGGAAATTCCCACTACAACATATATCATACATCCTCCTCACTACTATTAGAGTTGTATAACTTGGCACCTCGCCACTTGATCTTTGTCTCCTTGCTCGAGATTATTTCTCCTCTAAATGAGTCCATAGTGACGCTACCTCGGCCACCATCTCTCGGATATCATCCCCGAAGATCCACGTATCTCTTGAACATCATATGATCTATACCACATCCTCCAACTTCCTATTTCAATAGTGAAATTTCCACCCTAGTCTCATCTTGCTCGACTACAATATTGTACATATAACCGCCACCACTACCACAAGATGAAACAAATAAACATGTGATTATACTAAAATGTAAAATAATATCCTAATCTAATGCAAGTTTTGGTGAATAAATGAATACTAAAATACTAAAATAATACCCAAGAAACTAAATAATAAAAATATGAAACCCTAATTATAAAGAGGGTTAAAATATCCTTAGCTGATTCAAATAGGTTGTTGGTGTAATGGAATTACTTGTATAAATCTGATTATTAGCAACAATATGAAACCAATGAACACAATATTTCAGATAAATGATCTCAATGTGCAAGTAGAATAGCTTAGCCACTTTGAGGGGGAAACCTCCAAACCAAAAATAAGACTCAAATGCTGAATATGATGATCAACTACTACCTACTAACCCCTATATATACTATTCCTATGCTATGGCCAACACCAAGGCCGACCCACTAATGAAAATATAACATATATGAAAGAGATACATAATGATAAGAAGTTATGATAGCCACAAATCGGATATATACATCCAATATAAGATATATGATTAAGGGCGTAGCATGCCCCTCCCCTTCAAAGAAAAATTGTCCCCAATGTTGAGAAGATCTGGATGTTTTTGCAGGAAGTTTGCATCCTCCCAAGTTGTGTCTTCATTGTCTAGATTTTTCCACTTGATCAAATACTCAGTGATGACCCCTTTCCTCAATCACTTAGTGTGTGTTTGAAGGATGCATTATGGTTCTAGGACATTCTGCCCTCTTCATCGAGCTCGGGTAACACTGTCTGGGTTGATATTGTCTGTCTAATTACCTTCTTTAGGCATGATACATGGAATATTAGATGAATTTGAGTAGCCAAAGGAATTTCCAGTTTGTATGCTACATTGTCATTCTTCTGTAACACTTGATAAGGGCCATAATACTTAGGTGAAAGCTTGTTATCCTTTTTTTTGTTGTTTTAAGGACATTTTCTTATATGGTTATAAACACATAAAAACCCAATCACTGACTTCAAAATGTATTTCACTGCGATGTTGGTATGTCTGTTGCTTCATGTGATTTTATGACATGGCCAAATTCTCCCTGAGACTAGAAAGCACCTCTTGTTGGTGTTGAATATGCTCTTCAACTACTCAAACCCTTGGTTGGACTCTCAAAGATGAAGTGATAGATGGTGGATGGTACCCATATAATGCCAAGAAAGGAGACATTTTAGATGAAGTATGAAAAGAGGTGTTATACCATCATTCTACCAAAGCGTTAACCATTAGACCCATCTCACTTGTTTATCTGACATAAAACAACAAAGAAATCCCTCCAAGCACTTGTTTACCACCTCTATTTTCCCATCAGACTGGGGATTATAAGATGAACTACGAGCTAGTTGTGTGCCCAAGCATGAGAGCAAGCTACCCAAAAATTACTAGTAAAGATAGTGTCTCGATCACTTACTATAATCTTTGGTGTCCCGTGTAGCTTCTGAATTGTATCCTTGAAGGTTGTTGTTATTGTACTTACAACAAATGGATGTGATAAAGTACAAAAATGGGCATATTTTGTGAGTCTATCCACCACCACCATGATTACATTTTTACCTTCTAATTTAGGAAATCCTATGATGAAGTCCATGGACACCAATTCCCACCTCTGGCTAGGAATAGATAGAGGTTATAAAAGACCTAGGGACTTAAGTATTTCACCCTTATTTTGCTAACAAACCATGCATTCTGCCACAAAATTTTGGACATCCCCTTTTAGCCCTTCCTAGAAAAAAATCATGCTTGATTTGATGATAAGTCTTTAAGAATCCAGAATGCCCCTACTAGAGAAGCATGGAGCTCAGATAGAACCCTATTTTTAAGGATTGAATTCTTACATAGATATAATCTATCTTTATACCATAAAGCATCTCCTTTCCATACAAATTTTTTTGACATGCTTGGATCTTGTTGGATATTTTGAATGATATTTTGTGTACCTAGGTCATTTTTCCATTCATACCTTGCATCCTCTATCCAATCCTCCTGTAATATAGATATGGCACACAACAATGCCTCAGTAGATTCATCCTTCCGAGATAAAGCATCAACAACTACATTCTCTTTCCCTTTCTTGTATATTATCTCAAAATCATACCCCAAAATTTTTTAGACCCATTTATATTGTTCTTCTGATGATAAAAAATTCTCTAAGAAGTATTTCAAACTATCATGATCTATTTTTACTTTGAAATGTCTTCCCATTAGATATGGTCTCCATTGCTTCACTGCATGAAGTATTGCTAGCATTTCTTTCTCATAAACTAGTTTAGATATATTCTTACCTTTGAATTAGCGACTCTCAAAGGCAATGGGTTGACCTTCTTGCATGAGTATTTCCCCCATACCATACCCTAAAGCATCACATTCAACAATGAATGTTTTGGAAAAATCTAGAGTGGCTAGAATTGGAGTGGTGCACATGGCCTCCTTCAACTTCTCAAATGTTGTAGTATATTTATCATTCCAATGGAAAGAGTCCTTATTCAATAAATTTGTGAGTGTTGTTGTGATTATTCCATAATTCCTTACAAATCTATGATAATAACCTGTAATCCCCAAGAATCCTTGGAGATTTTTTAGGGTTTTGAGAACCTTCCATTCAAGCATGGATTTTATCTTGTTAAGATCCACTTTAACACCTTCATAAGAGACAATATGACCCAAATATTCAACCTCCTTGACACCAAAAGAACACTTAGAAGGTTTTGCATAAATTTGATGTTGTTCAAGAGTTTTAGACACCTTATTTACATGAAGCAGGTGTTCCTCCCACTTTTTTATAGATTAATATATTATCAAAGAACACTAATTTTTTTTTTTAAGAAATGGCTTAAAGATGGAATTCATCAAGCTTTGAAATGTAAAGGGTGCATTTGTTAGTCCGAAGGGAATTACCAAGAAATCATAGTCTCCTTCATGTGTCTGAAGGCTATTTTATGAACATATTCATCCTTGATTTAAATCGATGATATCCAAAATGAAGATAAATTTTTGTAAAGTAAACATCACCATGTAATTCATCTAGCAAATCATCAATTACATGAATAGGAAACTTATCTTTAAGCTGCGTACTTATTGAGTTCCCTGTAATCTGGACACATGCGCCAATTTTCATATTTTTCCGTACCATCACTACATGAGAAGAGTAAGCACTCTAACTATGATGAATAAGTCCTACGTCTAACATCTCTTGAACTATCTTCTCAATCTCACTCTTTTGCATATAGGGTTACCTATAAGGTCTAATGTTGGGTGGTTGACTCCCTAGTACTAGTTGGATGGCATGGTCATGGTCTCTTTTTGGAGGCAAACCCTTGGGAATTTCTCCAAACACCATTGAGTTCTCATCTATAACTGCTTGCATATCTGCGGGTATAAATGTATTGGAATGATGTGCTTCCAATGAAAATAGTTGTGCCACAAACCCCTCTGCACATTTTCTAAGAAATTTTTGCATCTGATGAGAACTTACCATCTGTGGGGACTTTGCTCTTAGTTCTTTTAGTTTAAAATTCCTCCCTTCTGACTGAAATTACATGAACAACTCTTGGAAATTCATTTCAATGGTTCCCAAGGTGGTAAGCCACTAAACTCCTAACACAATGTCTTCTCCTCCCATGGAAATGGCATACATATTTCTAGTTAGTAAGTAATCTCCCATGGTGAGATTAATGTTATGGAATTTTCCTAAACAACTAATAGTTTTCCCATCAGCAATTATGACTTAACATTCTGGAGATGGATAAACAAAGCAGTTCAAGCGTAATGCCAACTTATGATTGATGAAGTTATGAGTACTTCCCGAATCAATCAACATTGTTACCTCTATTTTTTAAGAATCCAACCACTTTGAGAGTTTGGGGACCTGCTAATACCGAAATTACATGGCATGATATTGTTGGATGGGGATCTCCTAATTCATCATCTAGCTCTACCTTTTCATCTTCTTCATTTTCTTCTTCTTGATGAGGCCCCTCAATGTAGAATAACTTCTTTTCAAAGACACTTATGTCTTGGTCCAAAAAAATTTTCACAATTAAAACATAACCCTTTGGCTCTCTTTTCTTCAATTTGTTGAGGTGTCAGTCTAACTGGCCGAGGGAATGATGGTGGAAAGGTGTTATGATCTTTGATATTATTGATCAGTTTGTTTCCTACTAGAAAGAAATTTTTCCTCTACCCTACGTGCCATGATCATAGAGTCCGAAACCTTATGATGATTAAACATACGCACCTCAATCTCAATTTTTCTTTAAGACCCCCAAGAAATTAGTCACTCAGATTCTCTTCAGGAATATTTTCCACCCATAAGGAAAGGTTTTGGAATTGATGGATGTAATATTTGATTGTTCCTATTTGTCTTAGCTTTGCTAATTGACTGAAATAATCCTCTGACACACTAGAACTATAGTGCAATTGCAAATCTTTAGTAAATACTATCCATGTAAAATTGAGGCCATTCTTTTTCCTTTGATCACATAACCATCGATACCAAATGAATTGGTCGAGTTCAAGGTACTACGATGCCATGGTAACCTTTTATCCCGATGGAATCGATGAAGATCAAAGAAATTTTCCATCTTGTTAATCCAATTGAGTGGATCCTTTCATAAAAGTATGCATTTCCACTTTTGGAATCTTGTTATGGGCTTGTGAGTGTTTTTATTTGGATTGCTCATGTTTGCAGATCCACCAGCTAGTTTGTCTATTACTTTGACCTGAAGATCCACTCTAATTAATATGAGTATGATTGAGTTGTGGCTGATTAGGAAGGATATGATGACCCATGATATTGTAACTAAATTGGTGAATGAAATCCTCCAATCATTGTCCAATCTTGTCTACATATTCTTTGTTGGCCATTCTACACTCGAGGTTTCACAACTCTAACTCAAGATAGTTGACCTTATGGTCCATTGAAGTAAACCCTAACCCTGAGGACTCTATAGATACCCCTTCTAAATCTAACTCCTCAACTATTATCTCATCCTTATCAGGTGTTTTACCGGAGTGATGAGATTCTTTTTGCCTCTTGTTGAAGGCCTAACCATGATGCCCTAAAATGGTAAGATTTAAGGATCAAGGTCGAAATTTAGGGTTTGAGATTTTAATAGGAATTCAGAAAAAAATTATAAAACTCAATGAATGAACTTGAACTAATTTTTAATCTTCTTTTTGGAAATGTAAATAAATTTGAAAAATTCCACAAATTGCACCCCAGTTAGCTGAATTATAAAAAAACATAAAATCGTTATAACGTTTGTAAACCAAGTCAAAAATTCTTAAAATTTTGAAGGAGCTTACTTGACTGATTTTTCCACATTACAAAAAAATTTACAAAAAATTTACTACCAATTTTGAGATATGGACAAACCTTCACAATTAGGGTTTGACATAGTGTTGGCGAGTTCAAGCTCTGATACCACTTGTAATGGAATTACTTGTATAAATCTAATTATTAGTAGAAATATAACACCAATGAACACAATATTTCAGATAAATGATCTCAATGTGCAAGTAGAATAGCTTATCCACTTCGAGGGGGAAACCTCCAAACCAAACAATAAGACTCAAATGTTGAATATGATGATCAACTACTACCTACTAACCCCTATATATACTATTCATATGTTATGGCCAACACCAAGGCCGACCCACTAATGAAAATATAACATATATGAAAGAGATACATAATTATAATAAAGTTATTATAGCCACAAGTCGGTTATATACATCCAATATAAGATATATGATTAAGGGTATAGCATTAAAGCGTGTCGTAGTGGAGACCGTGATCAGAGATGAAGGATTGTTGCAAAAACCCCTAGAAAAATGTAGATTTAGTAGATTTTACTAGACTATAGCACCCGAAGATGTATAGGGGCGCCCATGGGTAATCTAGTCTAATTTTTGAGTGCCACTGGTCTACATAGATGCTCAAAAAACATCCTATGAGGTGTTACAAGAGGTTCACACTTGTTCTCCTTTGATCACATGTATGTCCTTATAAGATCACCGAGGTCATGTATCCAAATGTTGTAATGAAGAAAGAACTTGCAAAACCCTCAAACTGACATCAAATCCTAAAAAATAACCGAGGTGTTGTATAAAGGTTAATACTTGTTCGGATTTTCCTTAGCCATCAAAATAGTAGACTTACAACCTGATCCTTGCACTACATCTCGGACTCCAATGTATCTCTATTTTTATGTGTGTGTGGAATTGTGCCCTAGGTTTCTCTTGTGCATGTCACACTTGAAGTAGTGAGAAAGTAGATAGATGTAGAATGTAAATAATGTGTGCATGGAAATAATAGACTCCCCTCCTATGAAGTGTGATGCAGATGAACCAGCATTTTTCCCTTGTGATGGAGCTATATGGATGCAAATGGAGCTATAGATGCCTTTGATGGATGCAACCTTAGGTGGAGATAGTAGATGTTTAGTGTTTGGTCCCTTATTATGATCACATAACTTTATATTTATATGATTCCTTTGCTTGAATTTCATAATTAACCCCAAAAAGTCAATCGATAACAAAAATATAAGATGCTCAAATGACTAGAAAGGACCCAAAAAGTGTGACCAAAGTACAAAGAGGACAAGGGCACCCAGAGGGGATGAGGGCACTTGGAGTTGGCATCCTGGCTGGGTGCTAGTGTTCAGAATGATAAATGTCGAAAGGTGAAAAGATAGACTGAGAAAGTAAGAGTGCAAGATTGAAAGTAGAAGCATAAAGTAAAGAAAGGTGGCCAAAGACATGGGTTAATTAGTAATTTTCTTACTTAGGAACCATATGAATATTAGTATGCGATCGAGACTAGATAATTACCCAAAGTGCATGAATTTTTGGCTATAATATGTTCCCGATAATGTGGTCTACTCTCTCCAACATCCCTCCACCCACGAGAACATCCGGGGAACATTATGAGTCAATGTGTGTATCGACGTATCCAAAATCAACCGCCAATACTCATCACTTACAACACATGTTATATATTAGTACATACCTCTCACAAAAATGAAAACACACATATCTTTGGATAATAAACAATATATTCATTTTCATTCATGTTGAATTTGAGCATGCTAAAATAGTTGTTATCCAATTTTGCACACATGGCAAGATTGGACAAGGGGGTCCTATCACGTTCAAAATGAAATAGTAGTCCCAAGAACCCATCTCCGGTTATTATCGAGATACAAAAATTAAAAATAATTCTTAAATTGCATATGAGAGATCACCTAGCATCGAAAGGCACCCAGTTTATCTCAACTCAGTGAAGAGTTCGGGGTCGAGTTGATAGAGAATCCGGTGTCAAATTGATAGTCATCTCGGAAATCATCTCGGTAGAGACTCTCAGTTGTAAGAGCTCGACGATGGTCTTGTTAATGCAAAATATAGCTCGTTGAAAATTGACAAATGAAAGGAACTCTACAAGGATCTCGGTAGAGATCGATGCAAAAAGATCTGAAGGCCAAGTCAGGGAGAGTCAAAGTTAACATGATGCCATGTTTAATCCATTAAGACAGTGCTCGACCAACCACTTGGGAGAATTATCTTGTTTGACCGAGATGATATGAAATTATGTAGATATGGGAGGTTCAACATCATTGAATCTCGGGTTTGTAATTACATAATGGAAGGACTTCTATCGACCCAAGAAGATAGTATAAGCACCATAGAATACCAATGTAAAATTGAGTCAAACCGAAATCTTAAAAAGAGCTGTGAATTATAATGGTGTTCAGACCTTCCTCGGAGTATTCGGTGCAAGGAGGCAGCAGACATGTTGCGGTATAGATAGTAAGATTTATTTTGAGCACTTCCAACAAGGAGTTGTCAACTATGTTGTTATCTGCTCAAAGATCGAATGCATCCTCAAATTGGGATTTTCCTTCAAGATATTTTTATGAAAATCGATTAAGTGACAGTGAGAGTGTTACCGGGAGACTTGATGAAATTTATTACAAAGATTCTCTATCGAGACCTTACTTGTTTTACGATGTAACTCATGGAAGTGGATCTCATAGAGGTGGAACTATTTCATATCAGAATATTCATGAAGCATAATTTGCTTTGTAATTATATGGGCATCTTCAACAAGCCACTAGGTCATCAGGCATAAAGGATTATGTTGGAATTATCACACCTTACAAGCTACAGCTGAAATGTTTGCACCGAGAAAATGATGTCTCCTCACGCTGAGTGGAAAAGTGGAAATCGGTGGCCATCTGTCCAAAATGAAATATGGCCAAATGATAACGAAACCCCGCACTCCAATCCCAGACGTGGGAAATAAGGCGAGCATTGCCAAGGGAAATGACGTGATGTCAAGCCATTGAAAAGATTCCGGGCGTGGGAGAAGTTTGAGTCTACTGCCAAAAAATCGGGAGCACGATCATGGCAAGCCGCAGGTAATCCCACGCATGGGAAACATTTTACTATCTTGCCAAGGTGCGGTCAAAGCTGAGGCCGGGGCCCGTGGATTAATGTGGCCGAGCTGTTACGTGGGGATTTGGAGCTGGTATGCCGAGGTCGAGAGATTTGATGATGGAATTCAAGCTGTTCACTCCGCGTAGGGGAGATTCAGGCAAGCACCGCCAAGTGGAAATATACCCGTGGTAAGCCATGATCAGACTTCCGTGAATTGGAGAAATCGGGTCAAATTTCCAAGTGAAGACAATATGATGGCTATCCATCATGAAAATCCCACGCATGGAAACATTTTACTATCTTGCCAAGGCCGTGGAAATTTGGGAAAACACTGCCAAGCGTGGAAATATTACGATGGCTATCCAACATGATACTTCCGCACGGCCGTGTAAATAGGATCCGAGTCGTTGTGCGAGTCACCAGGAGAATTAAAGTGGCAGTTGCAAATTGGGCGAGTAATCCTCCAAGCGATAAGGGAGGATGATGGCGAGATGGTTGAAGATGGGTCGACGTTGGAAAAAGTATCCAGTTTCAGGCTCACAAGAAAGAAATGCCTTCTCATGGAATACCACAATTGCAGCTTACAGAAGACATGGGTTTCCTCATGAGGCGTTGATATTGTTTCACCGAATGCAACAAATAGATGTCCGACCTGATCAGTTCACCTTTGCCCAAGATACTTCTAGCCTGTGCCACGATAAGAGCTTTGGAACAGGGTATGGACATACATTGAGTTCTACACTCAAAGCTCCCACGCATTCGATGCACAGGCATGTTGCAGTATAGTAGAAGCATTTTTAGCGCTTCCAGCAAGCAGCTGTAGGAAACAAATATTCACTGTCCGTGTACGATGGATTGGAGTCACGCCATTCAAGGCTTCATAAAATTTTCTGAATCAGGAGATGAAGGTTTATTACGGTGCAGAATGAAACGATTCATATTGCTCAGCATGTTTTCTCCTAGAAATGAATTGAATGTGAAGGTCAGCTCTGAAAATACCTGGTTGGCCGTTTTGCATGCTACATCCTTGTTACTCGTAAATGGTCTCTTTGAGAAACTCTGAGGGTAATAGGCAATATTTATACCCTTCCATTATGTACGTCCAATCAGACAATAAAAAGTATTCCTTTACCAAGTTCAGAGAAACTTGTTTTTACAAATGGATGATTATACTGTAGTTTCAAGCTAATTTTATCTAGCTTTATTTCTATTAGCTTTGATCCACGACTAAGGAAAAATTCATATGGTTGTTACCTGTACATTTTTCCAAGGTCCTCTTGGTTGCCCAATTTTTCAATGTATTTTTTGAAGGGCTTCTTTTATGTGTTGCAAATTGTAACATAAAGGATCTTTTTTTTCGGAAAATGAGGTGTAGCTCACAGCTACCTATGCCATACTAAGATCCCAATAGTGGCATAATTGTTGATTGGAGCTGAGATTGCAGAGTGCACTACCAAAATACCAAAGGGCTCTTTGGCCAAAAATCAGTCTTAAGGGTGTCTATCGACATGTTATGGGCATGAACCTGGGTCATCATCATGGCAGCATTAGGTCTTTATTGGTAATGGCATTTTCTCATCGTTTGGAAGGTACAATTGTGCTTATTATGGCAAAGCCAAAACATTTTTACTACAAGTGTTATATGATGAGGAAGAATCCTGAGCATTGTGGTAAAACCATTCTTTTCAGAAATGTTGGGTTAAGCTCGGTATTCAAGTGAGTTTGAGCCCAGGAAAGGTAAGATCGTTTGCTGGATGAAGAGCTCGGTGACTTCGCAGGGAGCTCGTGGTGTTGTTTCATGAAGTTTGAATGTGGAATGCATAAATGGCCTCGAGTTAACCAAGGAAAACGATAAGAATCAAGTTTGATAGCTCACCATTCAAAGGACTCAATGCAAAAGAGCTCGATTGCCAAGGTAAGGAAAGAGTTAGTGTGGGGTTCAAAATCAATTGCAACACTGAGTTAGAGGATTCGAAACTCACCGAGTTGGGATTTGTGTAGATTCTATCCACATGGACCCCCCTCCTCTTCAAGTCAAACGGGTCAATGGGGGTCCCAACATTATGTTAATTAAATTAATATTTTTATTTAAATATTTTAATAATAATATTTATTATTATTATTTAAATATTCTTTTAATTAATTGAGAAGACTAGGTCATCAGGCAATTAATGACCCATGATGGAACCTTCTCAGGTGGTTCAACTAATTGTAATAAATACATCATGGGCCTTGATTTAGGAATGTAATTATGACATTTCCTCTTCTTTCTCACATATTCTTCTGATAAATGTAAGTTGGAAGCTCATTTCAAAGGGTTCCAATAGTTCAGAAAAATTGGACAGTTAGATATCTCAAGCGAGTGTATACTTTTCAAGAATCCTCTCTCTTCTGCAAGTTGTTCTTGTGTGTTGAGAGAACTTTCAAGCCTCCTCTTCAAGACTGTAATGGCAAATATTGCCTCTTCTGAATGTATGATGCATTGTGCATGTTATTGAAGCAATAAAAGTGTGTGTTTTGTGACTAATCTCGGTCCTTTCATCCTTCTATGCTTCTTTGTGCCTTTCTCATACTTGCAGGTACACTGTGCAAGTTTAAGTTTCTATTGCAGGTTCTTGGAGTTCTGTGCTTATCGAGTGGTGGAGTATTACATGCAGTTGAGTTGTGGTGTCTGTTCACCCTTCTTGAGTTCATCCTTCTTCACTGGGAAACTGGTATATTTCTCGGTCTAATAAAGTTTAACAAAGGGAACACGTGTCTCTTAGTTTTTGGTATCCTGTACCCTCTATAAGTTGCAGTAGGTGAAGTTGACCTGTGGTGCACACACCCTCTTAAAATTAACCCTTCCTGAGTCTGGAAACACCCTTTATTTGGTGCATCACCATCCCTAGTATAGTTTCATTTCTGAAAATCTCTTTCCCTAAAACCCCATGAAAATGTTAGCATAGGACTAGATAATCATTTTTGTTACACTAGGAGTAGTACAGCACTTAGTTTAGGAAGAGGAAGTCGGCCTTCTCTCGAAGGTTCACCTCTAGCCCAAGTCCCGGCTTGAGAGGTGATCCCATGTGTCCCAATCACACCGAACATCCTATACACATCTTGGCCATTCGGAGGGTGCGGTGATTGGTGGTGACAACAATAGTATGGTGGGAGTAGAAAGGATCTCAAGGAGAGAGACAAGGTTTCGAATAACAATGGGTGGGAAAGCGCGACAAAGATAAAGATTCCTCCTAGAGGGGAGACAATCTCAAAGAATCGACTATGATGAAATAAGGTAAGGATGAGACCGGACTGTGTCCTGGGCTTGATGTGGGAAATGGGACCCCTAGATCGTATGTAAAAATCTTGAGATATGGGAATGAAAAAGTTTGGGGATCATTCCACAACTTAAACAAGGAGAATCGGGTAAGTATTTAGATATCCCTGATAGCATTATTGATAGGAATTTGAGCAATATGGAGAATGCTTTGATCGAGAAAACTTGTTGGAGGTAGACCCAATATTGAGTCAATAAGATCTTGGTCTATTCTGAAATGGAAACCTAAAGGACATATGGAAGTAACAACTCTACCAAATGGTTTCTTCTTGTTCATTTTTAATAATATGGAATTTCCCAGAGAATCATCAATGATGGATCGTGGTTTTAGGGGAAACTACGAACTTTTTTTGAGGAAGTGGACTCTATGTTCAACCCTGATAAAGAAAATATAAACTAGTTTCCTATATGGGTTAGGTTACCAGGTCTTCCATTGGAACTATGGGATGTTGATGTTATTAAAGGGATTGCAAATACTCTTGGTACCTATGTTGTTGTGGATAATGTTACCCTTACAAAAACATGTGTTGTTTGTGCCAGATTTTGTATCTATTCTTTGATGGGTTTGACTTTACCCAAATCCATAACTCTCATATCTATTGGGAAGTTGGGAACAAAGAATTGAATTTGAGAACTTCCCTCAAAAATGTGAGAAATTCCAAGGATGGGGGCATGTAAAGAACAATGTAAAATGATGGTTTCAAAGGTCTATAAGGAGAATCCAGTAAAGGAATAGGCTAAAGGTAAGGAAGTTGCTTCTTTGGAACATAATACTGCTAAGAATACAAATCCAAATAAAGGAATTATTATTACTGAGAATAATGGAGATAGGTCAAATAAAAATCAAGTTCAAACTCCAAAGTTAACAGATGATGGTTTTATAGAAGTAAGGAATAAGAATAATCAAAGGAAAGCCTTGTCTGAACCACATTTCCAAATGGAAAAGTCCCATGTGCTGAGAAACTCCTACCCTCAAAAAATTTGGATAATATTCTAAAGGAAGCTACTAAGAAATAGTTTCCATGTAAACAACAAGGGGAAATGAGTCTTGAAGAAACTTTGGGACCTTTTACTAATCCTTTTGACAATCTTAAGGGTATGATGAGAATGATTTAATGATAGGAAGTGAAGATCAGATGGAAGCTAGTAAAATCCAAAGGATCATTCAAGAAACTTTATCCCCACCGAAGGAAAATCTATTAGATCAAAACAAAACTAGTTGGAGAGGATCCCAAAAGGCTTAAAATGAGATCTCTATGAAAACCCCATCTAAAACAGGGGAGTCTTTAGAAGCCACCCCAAAGGAGAAGAAAAATGGTTCAAGGAGACCTACTAAGTAGGTTGTGTTATCCAAAATTCACCTCCCGGGTAAATTTGATAACATGCATCAGAATACCCAAGTCCTAGGCAAATAGATTGATTCAGGGAAAAAAATCATGTTTCTAGGGTCCCCTCAGATTTTTTCTAACTCTCATGTCTAAGAAGAAAGGAGCAATTTCTAAGAAAAGGTGAAAAAGTTACAAAAAATAGGCTTGGGCCAGAAAAAATCATGAAAATTGGCTAAGTCCTTGCCCAGGCAGTCCTTGGGATAGTTGGGACGTCGGGGCGCAAACCGGTTGAAAAGCCTCCAGGCAGCCCAGGCAGCACTTGGAACAGTTGGATCGTGGGGACGCGCGGGCAGCAGAAAGCCCATCCGGCCGAAGGTGAGAAAATAGACTAACTGTTGCATAGATAAGGTTGGGACATCTGGGCCGAAAAGACGTGAAGGACGTGAAAGGGTGAAGCGGCGCAAAGAGGGACAAGGAAGCCCATTTTGGGACGGTTCAGAGAATCTCATCCCCGAGCGATGGGGCAGTTGGGACATAAGTACGCGGTGGACGCAGAGAGCCGAAGGAGCCGAGAGCCAATCAAATTATGCCACGTGTCATCGGCCGAAAGAGGGACAGGGAAGCCCGAATCAGGTGGATCAGAATATTTTGTCCCATGCGGTTTGGGACAGCGGGCCAAGAAGACGTGAGGGACGCGAAAAGCCGGCTGGCCGCGGGACGAATCGTGCAATGCCACGTGTCACAAGGGAAGGCGTCCAAGTTTTCAAAGGGCAAGGTTTGAAGCATTGGCCCAAGCCAATCAGAAGAGGACACGTGTCCTAAGGAGAAAGGGAGTGCAGATCTCAGGGAGGAATCAAAGAATTTGGCGAAAGTTTTGGCCAAGAAACTAAAAGCAAAGGTCTTCCCCGCGCCCCTGTCGACCAATCAATGCATGCCACGTGTCCCAAGTGGCGGGACGCTAGGGAAAAGATGAGAAATTTTCCAAAATTACAAAAGGTCAAAACTTTCAAGGAAACCCATGGGTAAAGGAAAGGAGAGATAATTACACATCCAATCAGCACTTGACACGTGTCATCCGGGTGGCGAGAGAGCGGAAAAATTTTCAAAACCCATTTTTGCCTGTTTTGTGCCCTAAATCTTTAGTTCGCCATATCTTTCGATCCAGAGCTCAGATTTGCACATTCTTTATATCGTTGGAAAGCTTATGAAATTATCTACATGATACTAGGGTCAATCTTGAATTTTGGTTTAGTATGGAGAGAGAAAGTTAAGAAACGGATCTAACACGTGTTCATAGCCAGAAGTGACATTTCAGCGACCAAATTTAATACAGAATGGGTCTCATTCTCCTCCAATCTGGTCAAAAATGACAGAGTATGGGTTTTTAAGGTCCTCCATGCTGATTTAATGCATTTTCAATCAAGGAGGAATGGGCTCTCATGTTTTTGTACGTTTCTGTCTCATGGCTCGACCCATGCATGTAAAAGCTAGTTTTGGCTCATTTTCAAAGGGAGAATAATTTTGGCATAGCAATCTTCTTCTTTCACCTCCAGCAAGTGATTGTTGCAAGAATCAGACCTCTCCAAAGATTGTAACCATTTTTACCTCTCTGAGGTTGTAATGCAGTGATTTTGACACTGGAAATGATAATGCAAGCTTTGTGAATGGTTTCAGTCCTTTGTTTGTATTATTTGCTTCATTTCAGATCCTAAATTATATCTTATCAGTCTGTGTATGTTTTATGTTGCAATCCTTGGTTTGTGTCTATTTGCATGAAAAAATATTCACCACTCCTTTTGGTGCATCACCATCTTTAGTTAGTTTCAATTTTTGCACTTCTATCCCTGTCTCCTTGCAATTTAGAGTAGGATTAGTATCTGAACCTCTGTAGTTGTGCAAAATATAGATCTAAATCAGAGGAGTTTGAGGAACCAACCTCTAATATGGAGATTCCTCTCTCAGTTTCACAAGTCCCACACTTAGAGAGAGGTTTCCATGTTGTGCAATCACACTGGATGCTAGAGTGATCAACCTAGAAGCCTGATCTGCATCTAGGGGTGTTGTGAGCCTGCAACAACAGGTTGCTAGAAAAAATTAGATTCAAAAGGATATTGATGATGGAACTTAGTCTAAACTTGATTTATGGAGCTTTAGAAGAACCAAAAACCAAGTGTTTAAATGAATATAATCTAATGGAATGTTCAAGGTTTGAATAACCCTAATAAATGAAGATTAATTAAAGAACTGGAGTCTAAAAAAACATGATATCATGGTCTTATAGGAAACTAAAATGGAGGAAGGAAATTTTTTGGAAGTCGAAAGGAAGTGCTACAAGAATCTTGATGGACTGGTTGTTAGTTCAAAACATAAACGGGAGGAATTGTTGTCATTTGGAATGAGGAAAAACTCAAAGGTATGAATCTTCTTAAAAGGAGTAATCATATGGCTATGTTGTTTCAAGATAAGAAATCTAAAGAATTTTGGGTGTTATCTAACATATATGCTCCAAATATTAAAGGAGAAAGAAAAAAAATTGGTCTGAACTATCCAAATTTCAAAACATTATTAAAGGATTGAATGGCTGATTATGGGAGACTTCAACACCCCTCTGAGTCCAGGGGAAAAAAGGGTGGTAACATTGATTTAACAGAGAGTATGGAAGATCTCTAGGATTTTATCATGTAAAATAATCTCATGGATATTGAGTTGAAGGGAAGAAAATTTACTTGGTCTAATAGGAGAAAAGGTGATCAATTGATTCAAGTCAAACTAGACAGGGCTTTGACTTCCTAGGGTGGTTGAATAAAGATGCTTGTCTCTTTTCTCTTCCTAGGATTGGTTCAGACCACAATCCGCTTCTTTTCCAAATCAAAGATAAAGAGAGGAGGAGAACTCCTTTTAGGTTTGAGAAGATGTGGTTACAAAATGAGGAAATTTTTGATCTTATGAAAGAATGGTGGAATGTGAAAATCAAAGGAACTGCTATGTTTAGAATTACTAAAAACTTTCTCATGTTAAGAATAATCTGAAAGGATGGAATAAAAATGCTTTGGTAACATTTTTGAGAAAAAGAAGTCTTTAGAAAATGAGTTATCTTCCCTTTAGGCATCTTTGGAAATTCTTAATGATGACAATATTCAGGAAGGTCAACATAAAGAGAGAGAATTACTGGTTGACTACCATAACATCCTTCTAAAAGAGGATACTTTCTAGAGACATAAATCCAGGTGTAATGGCTTAAATAAGGTGAAAAAAACACAAAATTCTTCCACATTTCAACCCTTAAAAGGAGAAGCAAAAATAGAATTATGAGTGTTATAGGGAAGATGGAGAGATGCTATCGATACTAAGGATATTCAAAATGTGACCACCTCATTTTTCAATAGACTCCTTTCTACAACCAATTCATCTAACAACAATAAGGAAGGGTACTTTCTGGATTGTATTCATCGGTGGTAAATGAGGCTGACAATAGAATGTTCACAAAGATTCCTACAGTGGAAGAAATTGAATTTATATTGAAAATTATGAGCCCTGACAAAGATCCCGAACCAAATGGATTTTCGGCTCTCTTTTTTCAACTTTTTGGGATATTGTCAAGGATGATACTTGCAAAGCTATTCAAGATTTTTTTAAGAACAAAAAGATGCTTCATGAATTAAACAACACTTTTCTTGCTTTAGTTCCTAAAAATCACAATCCTACTGATTTTAGGAATTTTAGACCTATCAGCCTATGTAACTATATCTACAAAATGTGTTCTAAAATCCTAGCCTTAAGAATTCAACTTCTTTTTCCTTCCATTATCTCTAATCAGCAAGGGGGTTTGTGATGGGAAGACAGATCCAAGATGGTATTTTCACTATCTAAGAGACTCTTCATACAACCAAGAAAAACAAAAAGGAAGCTATGTTTATTAAGCTTGATATGGAGAAAGCCTATGACCATGTCTCTTGGTCCTTTCTTCTTAAAGTCTTAACTAGATTCGGATTTGATGAAGATTTTAGGATTCTGATACAGACATGCATTTCCACAGCTAAATTTTTTGTTTTGATCAATGGGACTCCTTGTGGTTTTTTCAACATTTCTAGAGGATTAAGACAAGGAGACCCTATCTCTCCTTTTCTATTTATAATTATGGTTGAAACACTCAGTAGAGATCTCAATAAGGCTAATTTTGTAGGAATAATTAAAGGCATCTCACCTATTGTTAATAGTGACAATGTTGTTCACCAACATTTTGTTGATGACACAATGTTGGTTGGAGAGGCTACAATTCCTGAGGCTATAGAGTTTAAACAGATGATGGTTGATTATGAGGAAGCTTCTGACCAAATGATCAATTTTGGTAAAAGCTCGAGTATTTTTATCAATACCCTTGAAAGAAGATGTGTCAAAATAGTTGGTATTCTTGGTTGTGAGATTAAAAAGTTTCCTACTAGGTATCTAGGAATGATTATCGAAACTAAAAAAACCAGAGGTTATTCACTAGGATTTTTGATAGATAGATTTCTTAAGAAATTGGAAGGATGGAAAGGCTCACTATTATCCCAAGCAGGTAAATCTATCCTTCTCAAATTCTCAATTCAAAATTTTCCTATGTATTCTATGTCTATTTATAGATTACCTTCCACTATTGCTAATAAATTGGAGAGTATCCAAAAAATATTTCTTTGGAGTGGCTCGGAACAAAAAGACATAATTCCTCTCCTTGCATGGGAAAAGGTTTGTAAGCCAAAGAAAATGGGGGGTCTTGGTATTAGAGATTGGGATAAAATGAATAAAGCTATGTTGTCAAAAATGATTTGGAGATTGGTTAAGGAAGACAGTGTGTGGACTTCTATCATAAGACATAAGTATTGGATAAATCTTCAAGCTAATGAATGGTGCTTTAGCAATGCTGACTTTAATGGTTCAACCTTTTGGAAATCTATAAATTGGGCTAAATACATTGTTTCGAGGGCAGAAAATGGATGATAGGCAATGGGAGAATGGTTAATTTCTGGGAAGACAAATGGTTAGGTGACAAACCTCTTAAGGTAACCTATCCTAATATCTATAAGGATGTTGTGGTTAAATATGGTACTAAGGTTAGAGATTACTTCAATTTTGAGGACCCTCTGTGTCAATGGAAAATAATAGATTTGGTTGGACATAACAACAATGAGATCAATTATATTAACAAAAAATTAAGAGTTATTGTTAATAAAAAGAGTTTAGAGGATGATAGCTTATATTGGTCTAGGGAGGAAAATGGAATCTTCTCGGTTAAAAGTGCCTACAATGTTTTTTTCTTAGAGGAAGTTGATCTTGACAACTTCAAATGGGAAAGTGTGTGGGTCAAAGAAGTTACTCCCAAGATCAATATGTTCTGGTGGTTGGTTCTCCATGATAAAATCCTTACTATGGGCAATCTTAATAAGAGGAATTTTCACATGGTGAATAGGTGTGTTCTCTGTGAAAAATATATTGAAGACTCTTTACATATATTCCTCCATTGCCCCTTTTTGGTATCGAGTTAGAAACACCCTTCTTAATCTATTTGAGATCAAGTGGATTTTCCCATGCTCCATTAAGCAACTATGGTCCCAATGGTTTAGTCCTTTCAAGAGTCAAGGACTCAAACATCTTTGGACCCTTTCTATTATGCACTTGGCTTGGGAAATTTGGAAAGAGAGAAATAGGTGGATTTTTAAAGGGAAGAAGGAATCAGAAAAGAATTTTGGACTTGTTGTTTTAATGCTATCAATGCAAAATTCTCTACCATAGCCCCACATAAGAAAACAATTCTTCAAAATGAGAGTAAATTATCTAAGAATTGGGGTTTAAGTCCTACTCAAACTAACCTCCCTATACATAATCCTAGGCTTCAAGGTTGGGTGAAACCTAACAAGGACTAGATAAAGCTAAATTTTGATGGTGCTTCCAAAGGAAACCTTAGAAAAGTTGGTTGTGGAGGGGTCTTCCGTGATTATCAAGGAAGATTCATTCTTAGGTATCATTGTAATCTTGGAATTCAATTGAATCACGTTGTTGAAGTGATTGCTACTTATTGGGGTGTCTCTATAGCCTTGTCAACACAATTTTTTTAGATTAGAAGTGGAAGGAGACTCGCTAAACATTATTAACAACATTATTGGCAAAGGTACTACTTCTACATCTATTCAAAACTCTATAACTAGTATAAAGGGAATGTCTAACTTGTTTGAAGAAATCACCTTTAAACATATCTATAGAGAGGAAAATAGTATTGTTGATTATTTTTCCAATAAGGGGGTTAATTGTCATGGAATGACATTAATCAATAATGAGGAAGCTATAGATACTAAGGTGCGAGCACACCTCCAAAAATAACAACATGGACATGTCACCACTAGGTAATAATGATAGGTCATGGTATTATAGGAAATGATGTATAAGAGTTGTAAGACTCATGTGAATTTAATTTGGGGTTATGCGAAGCTTTGGGACTGGGTCCGCTCATGCTACCTTCGAGTCATTATTTCCTTTTGTGATTGTAACATCGACATTGCTGGGATTGTTCATTTTAATTTGGTTAACCTAAATTTGGGAATTTTTGTGAACTGGTGCTCATATTATCAAATGGGGGTGATCTTGTGAGAACTAAACCGTATGACCTAGATGGAGTTAAGCCTGAAGCCATGGAAGTGTTTGAGAGAATGGGTTTCTCTCCTTTTCTCAAAATATTTGAAGGTCATTATGAAAATATGAGTAAGGAATTTTCCAGAGCTTGGAAGTCGACCAAAAAAGGGGGAGTTGTGGACTGAAAGGTGTGCACATTGAGATTATTGTGGAGTCTATTGCTAAAATCATGGGTTTACCAGTTGTTGGAAGGGAGGTTTACAAGCCAAAAAAGGAAGCTACAGATGAATTGAAGCTGTTCTTGCAAGGTAATGAAAAACTTACCACTCATTTTGCTAGTTTTCTTTGCTCAACTTTACCTCGGCCTTTTGATGAAGTGGCCTTAACCCTTATTTAGTTTCTTACCCTAGAAGGTCATCACAAGTGTATCTATGCCTACCATTTTCCTATGCTAAATTATCTTCAACATGGCCATAGTTTCAGCTTCCCATATTTTCTATTTCACTCTGAGTGCTTCGGTTTCCCAGTTTAAAAACAACAAAGTCAATGTCCCCCTTCACCAAGGTTTTATTCTTTCCCTAGTTAAAAGATTTGTCTTGACATTGATAAAATTGGTTCCCTCACTAAATATCTTGAGGGTTATGCGAGGAAGAGGAATCGAGGAGGAGGAGGATTCTAGTGAAGAATCAGAGTCTCAGGAAGGTGATGCTTCGGGGGATGAAAAGGATGTAGTGGAAATTGATTCGCTCAGAATCTCAGGGAGCTTAAGTCAAAGAATGTTCCTAGTTTATCTGTTAAAACCAAAGGGGAGTCGAGCATGCAGGGGAATCAAGTTCCTGTAAATACCAATTGGAGCAGCAAATTGAAGCGTTGGGTCAAGTGGGACCCTGTGAAAGGGGATAATCATCTTGCCAAGATGGTGATGGATATTGAAGAACTGAAAGGAGACATGAGGCTAATGAAGATTTATGTTTAGTTCCTCTTTAATGACTGACACAAAATGAAAATATAGGTTGAAGATGTGGTGAAAATCACTAGTGGGGGTGGTCTTGAAATCATGAAATCCAACTGCAACAACCTCTCCAATGAGGTGGATCACATTAGAGCTATTTTACACAACTATATGGAATGGAGTGTTGTTACTGTGAAATCCACTCTGCAACATCTTCAAACCCTCGGTCAGTTGGCAAATGCTTACATGCAAGTGGATGAGCATGGCAATCTGAAGAAAAGGAAAGGGGAAGCTGTTGAATGTGACCTAGCTTCATTGGGTGTTAATATTGAGTCTCTATCAAAGGAATGGGCAAAAGTTTTAGATGGTCTGGAAAAGGCCAAAAAGTGATGTTTGTCTGGGTGGTTGTTTTTATACTTTATTGTTATTTTACTTTGTTGTTAGTTAGACTTGGTCTAGTAGTTACTGTTATTACTCTTTTTTGTGTTTTAAACTGGTTTATATGCTCATGAAGGAGCTCGGATGTAATATTCATTCTATATGTATCTTTTTGTATGCTTTGTAATGTTTTATCTTCTCATTTTGGAGCTCTAACTTGTAAGGGGTAGGGCCCCCTCAACCCTATTTTACCTATAATAAAAAACAATATATTCACTTATACTTACGTCCTTCCACCATTATCGCTATTGCATCCTCCTCGGGGTAGGTGCCTACCCTCATACCGCTTCTCCTCCCACTATATCACCCCTTGGTATACCTCCTATTACATCCACTACCACTAGAAACAATAGCACCCAATGGTGTTATGCCCACCATTGCGTGTAATTTAGGGTACAACCTACATCATCTACTTACATGGGAATGATATTTGCATTTACCTCCCCTACACTTGATGGATGAAACTAGGATCTTATAGGCCATGTCCTCGCATCTAATCTCCTCATAACCCAAATTGATCAATTATATACTTATGGCTCCAGAGGAACATCCAGTGCTATACCAAATTGCCCATAATACATACTCATACTAGAAGAACTCGACAACCCCTAAAAATCTATCCTCAAACCACATACTATATTGAATGCATCATAACTCAACCTATCCTTAACTCAACCTCCATAGTCCCTATAAGGTCTCCAAATCACGACATTATGACTCATCTTGTCCAAAATGGATCTAAATGTCATGGTATCAAAACCACAACTCCTCGGACCCACCCATCCGGCTACAAAAATATTAGGACGTGTCTAATCCACTTAACAACAACTTAATGGCCTCACCATATCTATATGCTCATAGGCACATGCATGTAATAGTGTAGTAGCACCAATGCCTCCACCCTTATCCTCTTGTGTAAATCTATACAAGTACGCCAAAACACAACAACTCTAACCCTATCGGGTCCCATGTTGCTCAATGTGCATACAAATCTCATGTTTCAGATATGATATGGATACACCTCCTCCAACCACGGTGAAACACAAAGCCAACATGATTAAAATATACCTCTACAAATGTGGAACACCTAATCTTACTATGTCATCTAGGGTAATTGATAACTCTACATGTGCCCGAAACCCTACAAAATATTGTCTCGCAACTCTTTCCTATCGTTAGATATCACCTAGGGGCATAACCTATACTCGTTGTCCTATAACTAACAACCTCAATATTTTATATATATCCTTAAGGGTTACCATCATCTCTCCCATGGGTAACGAAAAAGTACAAGTTTCTACACACCACCTCTCACAGAGTGTAGTCATCAAGCATATATTGTGGGGCACCTCCCCCAATCTAATAATATGTCATATCCCAATACAATCAAATATATCCCACTCCTCCTCTAGATCCATTTCCAACAATGTAGACAAATGTCTCCCTACATGGAACTCTCACGAATGTATCTCTCTCTACACATCACGCATAAGCAAAACAATCCCAAACTAACATCACAACACATATTAAAACAAGTAAAAAGCATGCAAACACATCATACTAAAACTCTTTCACCTCTCTCAAGAGAACCTCCCAACACCATGGACAATACCTCCCAAAACATGGACACTACTTGACTAGAACTGGGTGGTATATTGTCTAAGGAAAAAAATGGCCATGTTGGTTCCGTCTTAGCATGTAGAAACACTCAAATTCACAAAAATTTCAAAAAATGTAAAAATGACTAAAAAATATATACTTATGCCTAAATTAATTCACAAACACAATACTCACTAGTTGATCAATTTTCCTAAGTTAACAATGCCTATGCAACTCTCTCGAACCTCGATGGAGTAGCCTCTCATCTTCACGGCATCCTCACAATCCAAAGCTCAAATATCACTAAATCAATTTACAAATGAAATTATTATTCACTTCTCCAACCTTACTATTTATAGTAAATCCTACCATTACTACAATTACTATAGTTACTATATTGCTTCCTATGACAATTAATTCACTGGGACGTTGTTTCCTTTATATCTTGATCCCTATTTGTTTATTTTTCACACCGTCAATGGCCTTAGAACCATATATTTTCCATTTACCACATTGAACACTAACTACCACATTTATTCCACTTTTTACACACTACACTTATATCTCACGAAACCACTACCCATTTTATAAGACTCTAGTCACAAAAGCGCTCTACTTTTCTTCCAGCTCATGGTTCATCACCTTGTTTCTCACCCTTCACCATAAAGGGGGAAAATATTTGGGGTTATCCTATTACCCCTCCTAGAATGATTTGAGTAAATTTTTAATTCAATACACACGTCATATACTACCACCGGTTCTCAATCAATCACAAAGCAATGATCAAATTTATTACTCCAAGAATACAGTTTCAATCTATCTCAAGTGTCAAGTTGTCTCAAATTTTCACATCTCTTCTCAAATTCTCACAATATCTTTCCCTCAAATGACTAACCCGGGGGAAATTCAACCTTTCAAATCAATTTCAATCAAATACTATGTTCTAACCAATACAAATTGTTTCAATTCCATTCCAACAAGTATCAATATTTCTCCCAAATGACCTAACTTGGGATCCAATCAAGCCAAGCATTGTTTCCATTTGACAAAATTTACACCCTTACAATCATAAAGTGGGGGAAATGAAAAATCATTACCTTTCCTAAACCACTTCTACAATGGTTTAATTATGACTAATAGACAAGTTTCAATTGGTTTATTTGTGTCTGTAGCGGTGGAACCTATTTTAAGGAAGTATCATGATAAAGAGAAAAGTTGACCGCTCTTCCAACACTATTTCTCTAGTGAAAGGATGCTCAAATACGTAGAGTTTTAGTAACATGATGCTAAAATCCTTAGAGTTATTACGTAGTTTGGGAATTGATCACTCCCAACCATTCCTTCAATCTCCAAGTTTCAAAGTCTCTTATATCTCTTTAGCACTTTTTCTATCCAATGAATCCTCTGTGATGATACAATCATCACCGCATGGATCAAAGCGGTGATCCATGATTTACCACGTTGTGATTGTTACCAATGAAACAATCTAGATCTAACTCCTTTAGTCCCTCTTCAAGTATGTTCTTCTTATATTCTTTATACTATTGAATTTCATCTAAATAGCATAAAGGGGGAAAATGTAGACACAAAAATATGCACTTATTACCATTACATCATGCCTCTAGTATGTTGTTATATGCATGATTTCCAAGTGCAAAGATTAGACACTGGTGACACCTTTTCTTAGTCCTCTTTACTAGTTTTGATTGACTTTGATTGTGACTTTTCCTCTTACTACTTGCATGTATATCTTTTGGTCATGTCACATGGATCCATATCCCCATTCTTGGTGTTGTTTTTGTTTCTTGGCTTTGGGACAGTATCTCCTAGTTAGGACACTACCACTCGAGATGCTTATGTCCCTTCCGGGCATTTTTTTCCATCTTACTTTATTTTCCAATTTTTTAGTTTCTTCTTTATTTTGGGTCTTTTCTTATCTTTATTTCATGACCTAGGTCAGATTTTGGTGTCACTAAGTGTCAAATTTCAAACAAGGAATTCATATATATACACAACCTACTAACTATTATTAAGGGTGGGACATTTTGGGCTATCACTCTCTATTTACCATCTACAAGAGCAACACTCAAGGATTGTATTTTGGGTTACATTATTCACTACATAGGAGGGCTTATTTTGAATTCCATTTCACACATTCATCTTAGGGAAAAATAGTTGTAGCTCGTTATCTTGGTGTGATTGGCACAAGGAAAACCTAGCTTCAAGGGACACAATTCAAATCACACACTCATAATAACTACATAGAGTTTGAAATGTAGTGCAACACTCGATGACAATCACATTGGGGTGACCACCGAGGTCATCTAACTCAAGCATATTTATTATTTATTTAATCAAATGTAGTCTGGGGTGTTTTACAAGTAGATGATGTGATACAAGAACCCTACAACAAATAATATGTGACAAAAAATGAAAGGAATACTCTAAGTTCAGACCCTAAAAATACTAGAAGTAGAGTTGTTATAAGGATACTAGTGCCCAGATCCGACACTAGTTCCTAGATCAAACACTAGCACTCGAGGTGATCATGTCCTATTATGGGCACTCTTGTCCAAAGAAGTCTTAAGTCTCATTTTCAAACATAGCTCACCTGGTCTAGATCCATTTTTTTTTCTAGTCATCTTCCATCTTAGAATCAACCAAAATCTCCTGATACAAGCTAAGTCATTCTCATTTTCCTATCTTGTATTGTACTTTGCATCCTAGAACTTGTTTTTTATTGTTATATTCATTTGATCTCATCCTTCGATAAATATTTAAATTTATTTAAATCAAATGGTCCCTTTTCTAACATTGGCTAGAATAATATCTTCCCAATTCTCACTGGTGTTTTTTTATGGAGATTCTAACATGGTGGAATCCAATGAGCATAAAATTTTTCTACATATGTGGTGGTGTAAAAAGAGTGAGAAGATTAGTTTTATTTTCCTTACAAGTTGGTCTTGTATGATCAAAATCACCATTGTGAGAAAGATTCTACTATAACATGGTTCACTTGGTCTAGCTACATGACCCAAAATGAAAGAGTAGTCAAGAGATTTGATCATTCTCTATATGTTGAGAAAGATATTTTGTCTTTCTCCTCCACGTCCACTAGACCTATTATTATAATTGATATTTTTAATCTCTTAAATCATTATCCCATATTTTTTTCATCTCATGGAATGTCCCTCACATTAAGGGCAAGAAGACTTAGTTTTACCTCAATACCGCCTATCTTAGGCACAAGAGGACTCTAGGGCATATTAAGAGGATTTGGAACCTTGTTTCTAAAACAACAAGGGATATCTTGGTGGATTGAGTGATGGTCCAACACCATTCAAAGGACCACCATATCCCTTAAAATTTATGGCAAAAAGGTTATCATCTATGGGAAAATGGCTCATGAGGCCTCTTACTAAGAATTTTAAAGGATTTCTCAAGAGCTTGATAACTCCCCATTTAATATTTCCCTACAAAAACAAGTGGCTCAATGGAGACAAAATTCAAAATTGAAGAAGCCTACAAAGATAAAGGGGCAAAACTCGAGCTAGACTTCATCGGCTAAGCATTGAGACTCGAGTTTCAGAGAGTTATTTTCTCTTCTTCACCTCGGAAAATATGTTGATAGGATAAAATCCATTAAAAATGTCAATGATAGAATTACTAAATTATCTAGCATTATACAATCTTTTGTGCATCGCTATCATGGTGTTTTTTATTCTCAACCCTCTTCCCCAAAAGAGAAGACGTTCCCATAAAATTTATACAAGTAGTCCCCTACAAGCTCTCCCTAGCTCAAAGAGTCACATGTGATAAACCCCTTTATTTTAATGATGTCAAATAGAGGTCGTGTAAATAGTTTTTGATAAATATCTTGGTATTGATGGATTTCCTTATGAGTTCTACCAATTTTTGTGGGACACAAGTTGAACCTAATTTGTACAAATCCTATTTTAAATTCATGATATCTAACTCCTGGCAAACATCATCATAATGTTAGATATTTTGAGAAAAAAATCAATTAGAGACTCATCACTCTCCTCAATGTCTCCTATAAATCATTGCCAAATCCATGAAAAATAAAATCAAACACCCTCTTCCCCTCATTTTCATAAGTGATCAAACTAGTTTCATCAAACACAAATACATTCTTGAAAATGTTATTACAATTTATGAAGGTGTGGAATGGGAAAGTGTCTCTTATAAAAAATCCCTTTTGGTGAAGATTTATTTTGAAAAATCCTATGAGAAGATTGAATGGCCTTTTATAATTATTATGTTGTAATTCCTTGGGTTTTGACCTCAATTTGTCCACATTGTTAATATGTTTTTCCAAAATGCTCAAGATTGCATATTTATTAATGGTTCTCGGCCCACCAAGTTTAGTTTATTTAGATATATTAGGAAAGGATGCCCCCTGACCCCTTCTCTCTATGTTCTTGTTAACAAAGGGTTCAATTATTTACTTTCAAACTACTCCTCTCGAGGCTTGGTTAATGAGATCTCTCCCACATTCAAACAAACAACTCATTAATGACCACTTTGTAGATGAATCTTTTCTCACTTTTTTGGAAAAAGAAGATTATGTTAGCAATGTTATGGAATGCCTTGATATATTTTGTATTACATCTGGTTGTTCAATTCAATAGAAAAATACTCAATGTTATATACAATCTCTTACCCCCAAACCTCCTTAGATGGAAAGATTTCAATGGAAATGGATTCAACTAGATGTGTATTTAAAATTTCTTGGCATACCTTTTACCTTCGATCCTCTTCATCTAAGCTTTGGTTTTATGTGGTCCATAGAATTGAGTGATTTAATTTAATTTGAATTAAATCTATATTTAAGAGTAACTACTAGAATATATGATGTACAAATGCTAATATACAATAAGACACAAGCAATAAATCATATAAAATGTAAAACCCTAAGTAAGATGGAGAGATACATGGACTTAGCTAATTTTGAAGCATCTTTTGGAGGTGATCCGAGCAAGTAGAAGTGTTGAATAGACCATAGACAACATTTTTAATGCTCATTATAAATTTTGGAACTCAAAAATGGAGTAGAGACAGACGCCCTTAGGGGAAGAGGCACCGGGCACTAGCATGTGGATCTCGGCCATTTAGTGGCCATGTAAATGCTCAAGAACTAATCTCTTTTTTGTTACAATGTTTTCACTGTTTATTCCTATCTGTCTCTTGATATTCACTCCTTGATCACCAAGGATACCGTAACTGTAAAATAAAATATCTCTACTGCACATGTCCACAAACCACATCAAAACTAATAAAAAAGATGAAGAATGTGGAGTTGGACTAACCCCGATGGTCACCCAAATATTAAACTTACTATCAAACATTTTACTAAATCTCAGACCCCATGTAATTCTTTTGTGTGTGTAGAAATGGTTCCCTAGGATGCCCTTGTGCAAGTTACACAAATGATATCAGGCTAGATCTAGAATGTAACAATATCTAATATGTTTGGATGGAATAGAATAGACTTCCCCTCCTATGCAGTGTATACATAAGTGATATAACCCTTGTCCCTTGAATGAGTGTTAGATGGATGCCTTTAAAGTGTTTTAATGCCTTTGGAATGCAATCTTAGGTGATAATAGTAATGTTTAGTGCTTAGTCCTGATTTTTGAGAAGTAACTAAGTATATATATATGATTCCCTTGTTTGAATTTCATAATTGACAACTGAACGACTAGCCCATAAGTGAAAAAGATGCCAAAAAGATAAAAGAGACCCAAAAAGAGTGAGTAACAGTAAGAAAGGGTTAGGAGTTCCCAATATGGAAAAAAGCACCTAGGTGATGGTGTCATAATCAGGTTCCAAGTGTCTGAGGACATAAAAGATAAATTAGTCAAGTTTCATCAGGGATGTAGGGTGTGTAAGACCAAAGAGAAAGTAAGAAACAAAGAAAAGAGGCCAAAGATAGTTTTCAACCACTAGTTTTCTTTCTTAGGAATCATATATACATTAGTATGCTTTTGGACCTAGAAATGTACCCAAGTGTGTGATTTTGTGTCTACATTTGCCCCCACTTTATGTTGTTGAGTGAATACTCGATAACATAAAGTAGATAGAATATGCATACCTTATGATCATGTAGAGAAAAGCATTGTCGATAACATGTCGAGTGGACAAGTGAAGCATGAAGTGATTGCAAAGTGAAGCGTGGAGACTAGGAAAGGGAAGTGGACCTTAGGGGTGAAGCGTGTGCATTATCATGTGTTATTGTAGCTTGTGTGATATGCTTCTTAAAAGGACAAAACTACAAAAGATGAGCTACAAAGTAGTCAAAGTTCTGTATATGATAGATTAGAGAAACATGTATGTATTTTAAAAAGTGTTAAAGTGTGTAAAAAGGAAAGTGTGCACCTGATATGTAAGAGAGTAAAAGATAGAAAAGTGTCTTGTTGCTTGAAGTTTTGATTTGAATGTTGAAAGTGAGGTTTTTAGGTGATCTCATGCAAAGAGTGAGTTTTTTGGGCGATCTCATGCCAAAGAGCAAGTGTTGGGGAGAGAGGTCTATTTTTACTCTCCTTCCATGACTCTACCCAATAAGCACCACTACAGATGGTATGTCTTGATTTGTTTCGTTTGTCTCAATTTGTTCGATTGTACTGATTATAGGAGATATAATGCATTATGTGATTAAAGGCCAGTGCCTATGAATGTAGAAATTCTCTGTAAAATTTTGTAGACTATGATGTACTGAGAAAATTATTGTGGATGCCCCCAAGACATTAGTGTGTAGGGAGGATAACAAGAACCTAGGTGTTAGTGTCGATGATAAAGGGGGTTAGTTTCTACTATATGTGTGAGGTCTAATTATATTTATGAACCATTATTTAATTGTGTTCTTGTGTTGATTCTATATTGTGTTTTGTTGTACTATAGATTTGAGATACTATAGGGTTGATTTATTCACCCAATGTATACCCCCTCATTTGGGGTGCATGTGATGATAGTAGGAGAATGCAACCCAAAGGAGAGGACTTGATGTTGATCTAAAGTGGATACTTGTAGGGGGTAGGGAATGTGCATGGTAGAAACCAAGGCACATGCAAACAAAGTGGGCTAGAAATATGTGTTAGTAGTAAAAGTAGCTAGCATGTAAAAGAAGACAATGTAGCAAACAAGTGTGTAGATAAGATAGACCTGTGAAAATTGGGTTTCAAACATGAGAAATTGCTCACAATGTCACAAAAATAGGGCCAAAGTGGCCATAATCAAACAATGATCACACAAGACATAAGGCATAGCCCGCAAACAATAACATACAATAGGAAGTAATGGAAAACAATTAGTGACAAATATTCATGGTGGCATATAGTCCTCAGTAAAGAAAATGCTACACATGAAGCACTTGTTAGCATGTTATCAAGAGTAATAGTATGTCAAAGTGTGTATATATATCAATGAAAAGTAAAATGAGAGTAATGAGAAGTAATGCGAAGAATGTAGCAATAGAACATTTGCAGTATGTGATAGTAGTAAAAGTAGGTTTCATCAGAGACCCTCGGTGGGACTAGTAAAAGGTACAATGTCAAACATCAATGAAGCATGTAAAAACCTATAAGAGATCTACATTCACCTCAAAATACCAAGTGAACATGTATGTGTATATGATAAAAATAATGACATACTGAGTATCCAACTAACATAGTAAGCAAAGTGCAACATGTAAGTAGAAAAATCTAGCAAGAATAAATGTAACCAAGATATGCAAATGCAATATATGAGTGTGATGGTATGATATCAAAAATGTTACAATGGTAGGAGCAGCGTGCCACCCAACAAATGTGTATGAGATGAGGTTCATTTAGGAACCCTCAACAGTCAAGAATAAACCATAGAACAAGAGCATGTCATCGGGTAATGTGTGTGTGTTGTGAAAGTAGATGCTAGAAATATGTACCATGAAGCACAAAGCATAAAATGTAGATGATGTGAGGTTCATTTTAGAATTAGACCCTCAACAATGAGTATGAACCATGGAACTAGAGTGTGTCATAGGGTAATGATGGTACAATGTGTGTACCAAGAGGTGAGAATGCTTAGAAAATTGAGATATGAAGCACAAATAATAATGTAGTAGTAGATATTATAGAAAACCTGATAGTGATGGAGGGGGAGAAAGTGTGATGCCACCCAAGTGTGCCAATGATAGAGATCTATGTGGTGACATGAGAGATACCATGCCATTGTGGGAGAGTGTTATTTGTGTCATGAGAATAGAGAGAGTCATCACGGTGGCGGGCGAAAGCAACAATGGGACTAGGGTTGGTTGTTGGGTTGATAAGAGGTTAGCTATGATAGGGTGAATTGGTTGGACTTGCTTGGTTAGTGGTTGCTGATTTGGAATTGGTAACATTGTAGAAGAATTGATAGGAGGAGGGGATGGAGGACAAATTTTTAAAATAGGTTTCTTAGTTGGAATGGGTAACATTGTAGAGGACTTGATAGGAGGAGAGGATGGAGGAAATATTTTGAGAGTTGGTTGCTTATTTGGAATTGGTAATGTTGTAGAAGAATCAATAGGAGGAGGGGATGGATGATGAATTTTTAGGGGTGGTTGCTTAGTTAAAATGGGTTGGATATGTGGTTCTTAACTGACCGAAGAAAGGAAAATAGTAACTATGGAATGATGCTCATTAGACATAGAGGGATTGGATTTGGGAGCCCATTGGGATTTAGCAATTGGAGATGTAGTAGGATGTTGTGAAGCAAATGAAATAAAACCTTGATGCTCAAGGTGCTTAATTCTTCATTTTAAAGCATAACAATCATTGTCATGATGTCCATTAAGTCTGTGATAATTGAAAAATGGGAGACTTACGTATCTAAAAAGATGATAAGGAGGGTAGTAATGAGTAGTTGGCAAGTTGATCAATTGGTGATTGAGGAGCTCAGGAAGAATATCATGTTGCTTAACATTTAGATCAAAATTGAGAGGTGCTCGTAGCGATAAGACTCGAGGTTAATTTATATGAGCACATGTAGCACATATGGAATTAGAATGAGATGTAATAGAAGAACTAACATTGGCATGAGATACATTCTTGAGATGTTGGATTTCAGCTTTAAGAGATGTAATTGACACTAAGATGGGTTGATTGGTTGTGGTATCACAAAGGCTAGAGTCATCGAGAGAGATGATAAAAATGGCACTAACTTGTGCAGGTGGATTATTGTGAGGGAGATACATAGTTTCTAGGGATTTTTAGAGAACATATTTACAAGGTGGGTGCATTTGAAGTAAGTCATGCAAGGATATTTGAGGAATTTTAGGAGCCATGAAAGAAGATTCGATAGAATAGGAAAAATAAGGATCCAAGTGTTTGATCATGAGTGGGGTTCACCAAATGATTTAATTTAATTTGAATTAAATATATATTTTAGAGTAACTATTGTAATATATGATGTACAAATGTTAATAACTAGTAAGACACAAACAATAGATCATATAAAATGTAAAACCCTAAACAAGATGTAGAGATAGATGTACTTAGTTGATTTCAAAGTAGACTGGAGGTGATATGGGCAGGTAGAAGTGTTGACGGACCATAGACATCATCGTTAATGCTCACTATGAATTTTAAAACTCATAAATGGAGTAGGATAGGTGCGCCCACATGAGGGCACATGCACCGGGCATTTTCGATCGAATTTGGGCTCTGGTGGTCGTGTAAATGCTCAAGAACTATTTTTTTATTATCACAAGGGTTTCGTTGTTAATTCATGTTTGTTGCTTGATATTTACTCCTTAATTACCGAGGGTACTTGTAACCTACAAAATAGAATATCTATCGGCACATGTCAGCAAACCACATCAAATCTAATAAAAAAGATGAAGAATTTTGATTCGTGACGACCTCGGTGGTCACCTAAAGAGTGAACTTACGCTAATTGTTGCATTATATCTTAGACCCATGTAGCTCTTGTGTTTGTGTACAAATGGTGCCCTAGGATACCCTTGTGCAAGTTACACAAATGATAGCATACTAGATCTAGAATGCAGCAATGTGTGGGTGGAATAGAATAGAATTCCCCTCATATGCATGTATGTAGAAGTGATACAACCCTTGTCCCTTGAATGAGTGCTATATGGATGCCTTTGAAGTGCTTTAGTGCCTTTGGAATGCAAGCTTAGGTGATGATAGTAATGCTTAGTGCTTGGTCTTGATTTTTGAGAAGTAACTAAGTATATATATGATTCCCTTGTTTGAATTTCATAATTGACAACTGGAAGGCCGACCCATAAGTGAAAAATATGCCCAAAAGATAAAAGAGACCCAAAAAGAGTGAGTAAAGGTAAGAAAGGGTCAGGAGCGCCCAATATGGATAGAAGCGTTTATGCCGGTGTTGGTGTTATAACTATGTCTTTAGTGTATGAGGTTGTTAAGGATAAATTAGTCAAGTTCTATCAGGGTTGTAGGGTGTGCAAGACCAAAGAGAAAGCAAGAAACAAAGAAAAGAGGCCAAAGATAGTTGTCAACCACTAGTTTTCTTGCTTAGGAATCATATATACATTAGTATGCTTTTGGACCTAGAAATGTACCCAAATGTGTGATTTTGTGTCTACATTGAGAAAAAAATTGTTTTTACCAAATATTTCACTCACGTCTATTATTATTCATGTTGGACCTCTTCCACGATTGCATATGCTAAATTAGAAAATCTTCTTAAGGATTTTTATGGGCCAATTCTAAAGGACACAAGGGTTTCATAAAAAGTTTGAGATATATGTTGTTTGGCCTAAAGAAGTAAGAGAGATAGGGCTATTAGACATCAAATTGTAAGGGAATGTTCTCCATGTCAAATTGATAATTCAAAGTTTGAAAGGATTTGAAGGTCAAAATATTTTTCTCTACCATTACTTCAATTAAGGGTTTCAAATGGCCACGATAAGCTAGGAAAATTTTAGGTTTTAGAGTCTACTATTGTTGTTGGTACCTGTTAATATTGGGGGCATTCTTGTTGCTAAAATTATTTGGGGTGCATGAGATCCTCTCAACCTAACCTCATTTGGGTTGGGGAAGGCTTCAAATTTGGCCTCTCACTCAACTCTATTTCATTATGGTGGTCTCCCACTCCCAATTTTCATAACGTCCCATTCATTATGGTCCCATGGATTAAAGGTTTGCGATTATTTAAAAAGGGAATCAAAGTTATTGGTGACTTATTTTGTAAAGTATCTCACACTTGGTTTTCATGGGATGGGCTTAAAGCTAAATTCTAGCTAAAAATAAAGAGGTATAGTCCATATATGAAATTCAAGCTTCCATATCTGATGAGTCCTTACACAAAATTGATATTTCCCCTAGTGTGCCATAGTGGCGGGACTAGTAATGGCATAAGTCCACCCCCTTATGTTGGGAAAAACCTTGAATTACTTACCATCTCCTTACCCCACAACATGTTTTTGGTATTATCTTTTAATCACCATTAGAACATTAGATCTCGGGATGTTGTTTGGACCAAAAGGTTTACTAATATTTGGAAAGCCCATATTGAGCCTTAAAAACCCATTTTCTTTAGTGCATTTTTTATCAGGGCCTCCATGTTGGGGATAAACTTAAACACATGGGGCCTTGAACCTTGCTTGTCTAGCTTGCCAACAACTCAAATCTTTCAAACACCTTTTTTGGTTTTTCCCCCATGCTCAATCTACATGGAAATGGATTATACCCTTTTCCAACCTTTCATCTCGAATTTTTACTTAGAAATTGGTTGTTTGGGAACTCAACCATGCTTCCTACAAAATACAATGATTATTAGAAAAAAATCATGCTAATATTCTTTTTCATATTTGGAAAGATAGAAATTTTGTTATTTTTAACAACACTACTATGGATAAAGACTTCTCTATGACTAATAAAGTTATTGTGATCTCTAATGTGTTGCTTCAAATCTAGGTCAAAACAAAGATAATTTGTTTAGAAGTGGAATATTTGCAATCTCTGCTCTCGCATTGGGAAAATGCATCGTTTACTATAGACCAGTGCCTCTAGATCCTCCATGTTGCCACTCTCCTCCCAAGGCCATGCTCGTGGGTTTCATAGGCATCACTCTAGCCCAAATCTCAGCCCCCTTCATCCACCCATATCTCAACCCCCTTCACTTATTTGCAATTTGAAGTTTTTGATCACCACAAAGGTGGTGGCGGTTGTAGTGCCCACTTCCCTTTGACACCTTTTGATACTGATCTTGATACTATTGATTACATTATGGACATTATTATGGTTTTGATTTAGTATGATGTTAGATGTTGGACCATGGATTATTGTTGATCTGATTTAGTTATGATGCATGATGATTATTAGAGACACTTCATATGTGGATGATGATATATTATTTGACATGGATATATTATGAATGTTTTTCAGACATGTGATGTTTGGATATTGTGAGTAGACCTAGAAAATGGACATTATATGATGATGATATGGTTGTTGATATAAATTGTAAGTGATATTTTTGATTGCCTTGATGTTGTTATGATTCATATGTATAGATGAGCTTGTGATTATATTTATATCTTGTTGGATGTTATGATATGGCCATGAAGCCAAAGGAGTTATTTGTTTTTTTTGTAGGTTAAACTATCATAACAAACATCGAGAGGATTAGAGACCAACCACATTGGAATTCTAGATGAATTCAACAAAGTCACCATGGCAACTAGTTTTGTTTGTATGTGTGTTTGTTAGTGTTAGGGATTCCCATGGGGGGATTACCATTGAATGTGACCAAGGGGATTTATGTATTTATTAATGTGGTTTCTTTTATTAATGTTTGCATGTGTTTATTTTGTGGTGCTTTTACCCTTTTTCATTAGTTATTAAATGTTGTGTTAATGTTGTGAATAATCATGTTGTTAAAGTAAACAAATCAATATGTCATAACAAAGTAATTAGTGAAGTGGTTGGATTTTGTATTAAATGTTGTAAGTATGTGTAAGTGACCTTGTAAGTGATGTGTAAGTTTACTTCTGAGTGTGAAACACTCCACCTTCTTGGAAATTCGAATTTGTCCTTGGAGGCTAATTTTGAGGCTTGTGGGACAAGTAAAACTTGTCTCATACCTCTTAATTTTATTTACCAACCATACCTATGGTTAGAGGGTTGAATTTAGACCTTATTTATGCATTTTGATATGACTAATTATAAGTCTTAATTGCATTCTTCTTACATTTTATTAAATTCAGTCCTTATGGGGTGTGGGCTTTTTGAAGTGTGTAAGTTTATTGTCATATTATTCACCCACCTCTTTATTGTGCATTGGAGAATGAATTTGAATTTTTTGTTGGAGTTGAGGATGTGTGATGTGGCATCCTACATGGATCCACCTCATCCTCTTCTCTTCCCTCTTCTATAAAATTAGAACTCCTTGCTTTGTTTTGGGTTGTTGAACATTTTGCATACTTCCTTTTGGGCGAAATTTTTGCTGTGTGGAGCTCTTGCTTTTGGAAGGATATTGGAGACCTTTGCATGCTTGTTGGTTGTTGATTTTGGACTGTATTTTGGCATTAAAAATTTTGTTTTTTGGAACTTAGACAACTCCTTCATGGAGAGGTAAGAGCTTGGATCTTGAAATACTCATTTTATTTATGAATGTACATGTTATTGTGTGAATGTTTTAGCATGTTTGTGGGTTATTTGGGTAGACTACCTATGAATGGTGTAGGAGAAGGCTATGGGGAATCCATGTGGGGGCATAAGGGAATGCCAGTGGCATCAGAATTTGTGTGGAGGGAGTTGGGATTGGGTTTCTACCTTGGAAAAGAAATGGCATTGCATTTCTTACTTTGTGGGGGGCATAAGGAAATTTTTGGGGGCATAAGGAGGGATTGTGGGGGCATAAGGATATATGGGAGATGTTTTATATTGGCAGTCTGTTATAGGTGGATACCCAATTCCCATTGGGAGGCATAAGCTGACTTCCCCATAGTTCCTTGCTCCTTTGGCTTGCTTGATGGAGCCTTAGTCTTGTTTGTATGTTTTAATGTAGTTGTAAACTACATTTTGTTTTGAATTGTGTTTAAAATGTGAAAATGCTGCATGTGTGTTGTGGAAGCCTTGTTTCCATGGGTTGAATCACATCTTTTATTGCATTATGGTTGGGGCTTGGGGGCCAATGAAGAAGGATGGCTTCTCCTCTTCATTGGATGTCTTGGTTGGGTGGAGAGCATTGCCTTTCCCCTACCTTTGTTGTGATCCAAAAGGAGAAATTTATGTTGTTGTTCTGGAGCAGAGGAGAAAGACAGTTTGATAGTTCCATGTGAAATGAAATCTCATTGTAACCTTTCCCACCTTGAAGTGGATGATCTGTATATTATTTGTAATGGAAAGATACTTTGTATTAAGCTATGAAAGTTATGTATTCCAAGTTGTGAAAGAGATATACTCTGTTCTGATCATCTGAAAGAAAGAAATTGGAAATCTGTTATTTGCATTCAAGGAATTGAAAGATGTAAAGTTGTATTGTTTTTTGAAATCAATAAAGGATTGCAATACTTTTCTTCAATTTGCATTGTTGCATTGAAATTGATCATCAATTTGTGATTTGAAACCTCTGTTTGGAAAATTGAAAGAGGAATACGTATGAAGGAAATATATGGAACTCTGTTCTTTTGAAATATGTTAAAATTGGAAATCAGACCTTGCATTTTATCTGTTAAATGGTTTGTTTGTATCAACTAAATGTCTTAGGCTGGAATGGAAATGAATCTCCATATTTGGAAGATGAAAAATGATAAATAGCCCTTTTAAATCTGATCTCTGTTTTAAATTTTAAAACTGGAAAATACTTCTCTAAAATGCACAGTTCAAACCTACAAACAATAATCAACATTGAAACATTAAAATCTAGCATGCTATGTTATCAATGTACTCAATTGGGCTAAAACACTTAGGAAAAATCCTTCAAACATTGCAAAATCAGGTCAAAACCTCTTACAGTCATTTTGTTGTCAAGAGATGTAAAACTTTAATTTGTAACTCAATTAAACCAATTGAATCTTGAAAACTTCCTGAAATACATCTAATAACATTTCCCCATGTCTTTTTGACATGTTGAAAGTGAATGAATGACAAAATTGAACAAAATTTATAAGTTAAAAATTTGATCCGCTCTATGAAAACCTCGCAGAACGTTTTCCTAAATTTTACCCCTTAAAATTATCAAAATAAAAAATTAATGAGATTTGTGCAAAGAGGACATCAAGAGATTTCTAGAAAGTCCTTGTTTGCCTCAAACTGAACTCTCTATCAAAAGTTATGGCCTTCTGAATTTTTCTTCACTTGACATTAAAATTTTGGGAAAATTTTCCTTGGCAAGCCCGCGCCCAAATCTTTCCCTTAAGCACTTATGAAATTTTTTGGGAAAATTTTCAAAATTTTCTCCACTACCCCTACCGGCTCGCATCCAATCGAGACTTCCACATGGCACCATAAGGTGACAGCAAAGCAGAGGCAGATCCTCTTTTGAACTTAACCTTTTAAAAAAATTGGGAAAATTTTCCAAATTTTCCCCACCACTCCGCCTCTCTGCCGGCCCGTGCGTAGCCAATTAGAAGCCGCTACATGGCCTCACAAGGCAATGGCGCAGAGGCGCGGCACCTTTTTCAACCTTAGCACTTTTTAAATTTTTCTTGGGAAAATTTTCTTAGTTTCCTCCACCTCCTCGCCGGCTCGCGACAATAGGGTGATGACACGTGACGTCATCTGGGATAGGCAGAGGCGCACAAGAAGTTTTGCCACTTACATTTCCAAACCAAAAAGTCTAAAATTTTGATCCATCCCCGTAAGTCCATGTTCCTTGCGCCAATCAAATTTTTACACATGGCTCCTTGTGCATCGGTGGAGGTGCGGATCAATTTGATCCTTTAGCGTTTGGCGACCCAAAAGGCTTAATTCCTTAAATCTCTCGACGGTCCGACTTCCCGCCAGAGCTTTCTCAAGCCAACACGTGTCCTCTTCAGGCCCATGGGCATGCAAAGGCAAATCATACTTTTTCCCGAAAAGGAAAAATGCCAAAACTCTTCCCCGCTCCGCCGACCCGCACAAGGGAAAATTTTCTCCCTTAGGCCTGCAAGCTCGCCCTTGGGAAAATTTTCCTCCCAAGGTCCGCCGGCCCATAACTTGAGTTTTATGAGGAGTTAGGAGGACTTATTTATATCATTGGAAAGGTGAGGAAATTTCCTATCCAATGGGAGTGATTTAGGAAAATTTTGAATGCGTTAAGTATGAGAAAAATCAAGTTGAAACTTTAAGCCTATTAGAGAATGGGTATAGTGAGGATTTTCCCTCTGAATTGAAACCTCTAACCCTAATTTTGGACCTTATGACCTCTATTAATTATTAATAAAAGAAAAGTATATTCTAGTAGATTAGAATTGTTCGGAACTTGTTAGTGACAATTGTTGTCTTGTAACATGGTTGTAGATTCTTTTAATAAAAAAAATTATTCCATAATTTTCCTAACTAATCCTAGGTTGTTCTTGGGTCTCAAGTGGGTTGTTTTAATGGGCGTTACACTTGGTATCAGAGTAGTGGTTCAAAATCTTGGACCATTGGGCACACTAGAAAACTTGAGACATGAAACTTAAACCTAGCACACTTTTAAATCTAGAAAACAACTTAGTTTAGAAATTACATATTTTAGTAAACATGGAAATTGAATAAAACTTAGAAAAATGAACTAACTCTCACCTTGGTCTGTGTAGGAGGTGCAGACGGGACGAGGGAATTTTCACATAGACCCAAAATTACCACCACTAGATCATGTTGTAGCATCCATCCTACCCCAAATTTTGTAGACTCTTCAAGATGTTAATGCCACTCTACGCAGAGGATCAGTAGGAGGACATACAGCCAGACATGACAGAGTCCCTTCCATTGAGGGTCAGGTATCTCCTCGACCCAGTGAGGAGCATGGAGGAGAGAACTCCCATGCAGATTCAGCCAGGGTAGAATCACCATAGAGGGGATAGGGTGACCGAGTTTCAGGACATAGAGAGAGGTCTCAGAGCCTTAGGCTTAGGGATGAGAATACAGAGAGGCCTAGAGGCCGTCAAACCACAACTGTAGATCACATCAAGGAAATCTTGAAGCTTCGGCCATCACATTACTCAGGTGACACAGGTGGATTTTAGGTAGAGGCCTGGCTAGTGAGCTTGAGTGGTTGCTTCAATCTTTTTCCTTATTCTAGCAACACGAAAGCTTGTGTTGTGATCCATCTACCGAGGGATGGAGCAAGAGTATAGTGGAGGACAGATGATCAAAAGATCCACGTAGATTTTGAGACAAAGTGACTTGGGAGCTATTTGAAGAGAGGTTTGGGAGTAGATATTTGTCATGGAGGTTCATATAGTAGAGGATCGATGAGTTCGTGACCTTCAATAGGCATCTCTTTCAAGAGAAGAGTATGAGAGTAGTGTTATCCAAAATAAGCCACTTGCTTATTTTTGGCTAACTTCCTTTCATTCCTTCCTTCCTTGTGCCTTAGTTGAATTTTTTCACTTTTCAAGCACTCAAAATTTTCTAGAAATGGCTTCATCAGATAGATAATTTCCTCACCTTTCCATAAAGGTAAAGTTTTCCTTCTAACTCCTTGTATTTTACAAGTTATGGCTCAACGGAGTTTTTAAGGGAAATTTTCCTGAGAGGGTCCGAGGACCAATCAAAATGTGCCACGTAGCGGGCGAGAATGGCGGGTTGGCGGAGGTAATTTGAAAATTTTTCCAAAGGAAGCAAAGCAGAAGCGCAAAGAAAATATTTTTCTCGTGGGCCCGTAAAGGAAAAAATGATTTAAGGCTTGCAGCGAATCGAAGTGCGCCACATGTCCATGGGGCTGTCGGAGGTCGGACCGGCAGGAGGAAAGTTGGAAAATTTCCAAAGTTGGGTGCAAAAGAAAAATTTTGCCCTCACTCCGCAGAAGAAAGGAAATAGCTTGAGGCCCATGCCGAATAGAAATTTGACACGTGTCTATGGAGTCAACGGACCGGTGGGGCGCGGAGGAATTTGGAAAAATTTGCCAAAGTGGTCAAAATGGTAAAAGGAAAAATTTGGCATGCAGGCCCACAGAGGTGAAATGAAAAAAATTGGAGCAGCCCCGCGGACTAATCAAAGAATGACACGTGTCCTACTCTCAGCGGAAGTCGGAGGTGCGGGGAGAACTTGAATTTTTGCCAAAGTGTTTCCAAAGGGTGCGAAGGAGAAAATTTTCCCGCATGCCCGAAGAGAATGAAAATTGGCGAGGCCCCACAACAAATCGAGAAGATGACACGTGGCATTGAGAGGCGGAGTGGCGGAGCCATTTTGGAAATTTTTCCAAAATGCAAAAAGTGTAAAATGTCCGTTTGAACGCACACCAATGGGAACATGCCATGTGGCATCGGAGCAGCGGGGGGCGGAACTTTTTGGGGAAATTTTCCCAAATTCAAAAAAGAGGGAAAATTTTTGGGTTTCGGCCCGCCAACCCGATTTTTGCCCTGTTTTGCCCTAAATCTTCAAAGGGGCATATCTTTCGATCCAAAGCTCGATTTTCCTCGATTTTGGTGTCATTGGAAAGCTATTGAAGTCCTCTACACAATTGAATCTTCAATTTTGTGTTTTGATGGATTTTAGTGAAAAAAAAAAATTAGAAAACGCCTTTGACATGGGGAAAAGAGCATAACTGACATCCAACCACCATTTTTAATGCAAGATGGCTTCCATTCTTCTCAAAGCATGGTCAAAAATCTTGGAGAATGGACTTTTAAGGGTACCCATGCTTTGTTTTTATACATTTGGTTGGTGGTTGAATGATTCATTTCATTTTTCCTATGTTTCTCCTTCCTGGCTCAGGTTTTCATTGTTAAAAGGTCAATTTTGGCTCATTTGTAAAAGGTTGGAACATTTTTATGATCTGCAGGCTCCCTCCTTCACCCTGGCAAGTGGATTTGTGGAATATCAGACCTCTTTTAGGACTGCAACATGTTTTCTACCTCCTTGTTGTTGTAATGCACTATATTTTAAAATGGAAATGACAATGCAAGCTCTGTGAATGAGTTTTCAATCCTTTTCTTGTGTTGTTTGCTTCATTCTGATCCTTCATTACATTTTAGAAATTTGTGCATGATGTGTGTTGCATTTTTATAATTTGTGTCAATTTGTAGAAATAGATGTTCACCACTCCTTTGGTGTATCACCTTGTAAGTTTTAGTTTTATCTTCTTTCCTTCTATCCTTGTCTCCTTGGCAAAATTAGAGTAGGATTTTGAGTTTAAACCTCTGTAAATTTCATGCATACATCTGATCAGAGGAGTAGAGGAACCAACCTTTAATCTGGAGACTCTTTTCCCATTTTTGCAAGTCCCACACTTGGGGAAAAGATTCAATGTTGTGTAATCACACTAGATGCCCATTATCAAACTAGAAATCCGAGAGAACATCCAGGGGTGCTACTGATTTGCACTAATAAGTAGGTTTTGGATCTACTCCAGTATGTTAAGTACATGTAGGTTGAGAAGGTGTGGATCCACAGTTCATTCGAGGCCCGAACACGGACATTGAAGGTGCGGTGCGAGATCCATTGTCCACGAAATTAAGCGAGGATGTTGAGAAGGCCTATATAGCAGAGGAGACTCGGGGAAAGACCCAGCAAGCTAGAGACCAAGTCCGGAGCCGCATATAACAGATGCAAGACAGTAGATCGAGGGGGTCATCTCCTCCTCCTCGTGGTGGCAAGAGTTCTTCATAGTAATCATTTAGACCCCAACACATTTATATGCAGTAGTCCCGCCCACCTTATAGACCTCCACAGAGAGGTTGGAGTATGGGGCCTCCTCCTAGGGGTCCCATCAAGACATAGGGTGGACCTAGAGCTCAGTTGGTGGGAGCTCACCAGCAGAGGCCGCAGAAAATCATCACTGGATCATCAAGATCCACAACACAAACTTCCAAAGCACCTACTGGAGGTGTTACTCATTAGAGAGGATCAGGTGGTTGTTTTGGTTGTGGAGTTGTGGGACATTTTTGGAGAGATTGCCCTCAGAACCCTAACAAGGGTAAGACACAGATCTCAGAGCCGACTGTTGGTGACATGGGATGTAACCACAGGATTTATGCAATGGTTGAGAACCGTCGGGTCGAGCATTAGAGTACATTCATTGAGACTACAGGTAGCATTGGGGGTATTCCTACCTTTATATTGTTTGATTTTGGTTCTTCTGAATCTTTCATTGCACCATCTTTAGTAGAGCAATGCAGGCTGGTGGCAGTTAGGCGGGGTCTTTATTGGGACGTTGAGATGGCTTACGGAGCCAAGATCTCTGTAGACTCTTTAGTTAAAGAGTTTGTAGTGGATTTGGGACCTTTCACCACTACCTCAGATCTCCGTATCCTTCCTTTGGGATCGTATGGAGTCATTTTGGGTATGGATTGGTTATCTCGTACATAGGGCAAGATGGATTGTTACCACAAGACTATATCTTATGCAGATGATATGGGAGTGGAGTCGGTTATTTCGGGGTCGGGAGACCCGCTTCTATTCGCACCATCTCTCTGTATGCAGCTTAAGTGTGATGGGGTTGTTAGATGTATATTATTACATTCAATGACAGATCGAGGATGGGTCTAGTGGACCATCTAGATGATCACCCCATTTCGAGAGAGTTTACTGAGATGTCTTTTCTGGGGGAGCTACAGGGTTACCACCCCACATGAGATTGATTTTCATATAGACTTGGTTCCGTGAGCAGAGCCTATCTCACGAGCACCTTATCGGATGACCACACCAGAGCTTTGTGAGCTCAAGTTGTAGCTTGAGGGACTTTTAGAGAAAGGCCTTATCCATCCTAGTGTATCCCCTTGGGGTGCACCGGTGATCTTTGTGAAGAAAAAGGATGGATCCTTGCGGTTGTGTATTGATTACCGCCAGTTGAACAAAGTAACGATCAAGAATCGTTATCCCCTTCCACGCATTGATGATTTGTTTGATCAGATGAAGGGATCCACGATTTTCTCTAAGATTGATCTTAAGTCAAGTTACCATTAACTAAGGATTTCAGAGGTGGACATTCATAAGACCACCTTCCATACGAGATATGGCCACTATGAGTTCACAGTGGTGCCTTTTGGTTTGACTAATGCCCCCGCAGTGTTTATGAGTTTGATGAATGGGGTATTCATGACCTTCTTAGATCACTTCGTGCTCATCTTCCTTGATGAAATTTTGATTTACTCATGTACGCGTGAGGAGCACGAGGGGCACCTTCACTAGGTTCTTCAGTGTCTTCGGGAGCGTAGCTTTTAGGGAACTTGGAGAAGTGTGCATTATTTTAGACGGAGGTGCAATATTTGGGTCACATAATTTTTGGGAAGGTATCGACATCGATCCTTCCAAGATTAGAGCTATTATGGATTGGCCAAAGCACCCACTACAATAAGCGAGGTGCGCAACTTCATGGGATTACCTGAGTTATTACTAGATATTTGTTCAGGACTTCTCTCGGATTACACACCCCATCACTTCCCTTTAGAGGAAAGGGAAGAAGTTTTTTTGGTCGGAAAAATGTGAGTAGGCCTTCAAGACACTGAAGGAATGTCTCACTACAACACCTATCCTTGTAGTACTGGATCCACATGGTGAGTTCTTTGTTTGCTCAGATGCTTCATTGACAGGCCTTGGAGGTGTGCTTTGATGTAGGAGGGCAGAGTTATAGCTTTTGAGTCTCGAAAACTCAAGGATTATGAGCTTAATTATCTAACTCATGATCTTGAGCTTGCGGTAGTTGTGCATGCCTTAGTTCGATGGAGGCACTTTCTTCTTGGTAGGAGATTCACACTCAGGACAGATCACTTGATTCTTCGCCACCTCTTCACATAACCCAATCTCAACACTCATCAGTGACATTGGATGGAGTTACTTTGTGAGTATGATATGGAGATAGAGCATGTGAAAGGAAAGGAGAATGTGGTGGCAAATGCTCTCAACAGACAAAGACATGTGGCTATGGCCACCTCAGTGAGCACATATTTATGGAGCAAGATTATTTAGTAGCTTCCTCTTGACAACTTCTACATTGCAGTTCGAGTAGAGATCGAGTCTCAAAGACCCCTCGAGGGGAAGTTTGATGGTTTTTCTTTAAAGTCGAGATGGTCTTCTCGGGCATAGAGAATTTGGATTTATGTTCCTAGAGATGGAGGCTTGAGGCAGGACATCTTGGCAGAGGCACATCGTGCACCCTATTCAGCCCATCCCGGGGTGAAGAAGATGCACGCCACCTTGAGATAATTATATCATTGGAGAGGACTTCAGAGAGACGTGGCCCAGTTCGTGTCACAATGTTTAGAGTGCCAAAGAGTTAAGGTCGAGCATCAGTATCCAACTAGCCTTCTTTTCCCTCATGCTATACCGAAATGGAAGTGGGACACCATTTCCATGGACTTCATTGTTGGGATACCAATGTCGAGATATCACCATGACATCATCATGGTCACGGTTGATAAATTGAAAAAAGTGCCTCACTTTTCTCCGGTGAAGACCACTTATATAGCTAGAATAGTGACATGGGTATATTTGGATGAGATTGCCAGGTTGCACGGGATTCGCGAGAAGATCATTAGTGACCGCGATCCTTTGCACACTTACCATTTTTAGAATACCATGCAACATGCCCTCAGGACAAAGATCAATTTTAGCACATCATATCACCCTGAGACAAATGGACAGATTGAGCAGGTGAATCATATTTTAGAGGACATGCTCAGGATGTATGTGATGGATCAATAGTCTAGATGGGAGGATGCTACATTATTGTAGGTTCAATTTTCACATTTGTTCCAGTGACTTCCAGGAGGAAGTCGAGTCTAAGGGGAGGGGGATGTAGTGCCCACTTCCCTTTAACACTTTTTGATACTGATCTTGATACTGTTGATTACATTATGGACATTATTATGGTTTTGATTTAGTACGATGTTAGATGTTGGACCATGGATTATTGTTGATATGATTTAGTTATGATGCATGATGATTATTAGAGACACTTCATATGTGGATGATGATATATTATTTGACATGGATATATTATGAATGTTGTTCGGACATGTGATGTTTGGATATTGTGAGTAGACCTAGAAAATGGACATTATATGATGATGATATAGTTGTTGATAAAAATTGTAAGTGATATTGTTGATTGCCTTGATGTTGTTGTGATTCATATGTATAGATGAGTTTGTGCTTATATTTATATCATGTTGGATGTTCTGATATGGCCACGAGGCCGAAGGAGGTATTTTTTTTTTGCAGGTTAAACTATCACAACAAACATCGGGGGATTGGAGACCAACCACATTGGAATTCTAGATGAATTCAACAAGGTCACCATGGCAACTAGTTTTGTTTGTGTGTGTGTGTTTGTTAGTGTTAGGGATTCCCATGGGGGATTACCTTTGAATGTGACCAAGGGGATTTATGTATTTATTAATGTGGTTTCTTTTATTAATGTTTGCATGTGTTTATTTTGTGGTGCTTTTACCCTTTTTCATTAGTTATTAAATGTTGTGTTAATGTTGTGAATAATCATGTTGTTAAAGTAAACAAATCAATATGTCATAAGAAAGTAATTAGTGAAGTGGTTGGATTTTTGTATTAAATGTTGTAAGTATGTGTAAGTTTACTTCGAGTGTGAAACACTCCACCTTCTTGGAAATTCGAATTTGTCCTTGGAGGCTGATTTTGGAGGCTTGTGGGACAAGTAAAACTTGTCTCATACCTCTTAATTTTATTTACCAACCATACCTATGGTTAGAGGGTTGAATTTAGACCTTCTTTATGCATTTTGATATGACTAATTATAAGTTTTAATTGCACTCTTCTTACATTTTATTAAATTCAGTCCTTATGGGGTGTGGGCTTTTGGAGTGTGTAAGTTTATTGTCATATTATTCACCCACCTCTTTATTGTGCATTGGAGAATGAATTTGACTTTTGTGTTGGAGTTGAGGATGTGTGATGTGGCATCCTACATGGATCCACCTCATCCTCTTCTCTTCCTCTTCTATAAAATTAGAACTCCTTGCTTTGTTTTGGGTTGTTGAACATTTTGCATACTTCCTTTTGGGTGAAATTTTGTTGTGTGGAGCTCTTGCTTTTGGAAGGAGATTGGAGACCTTTGCATGCTTGTTGGTTGTTGATTTTGGACTGTATTTTGGCATTGGAAAGCTTGTTGTTTTGGAACTTAGACAACTCCTTCATGGAGAGGTAAGAGCTTGGCTCTTGAAATACTCTTTTTCTTTATGAATGTACATGTTATTGTGTGAATGTTTTAGCATGTTTGTGGGCTGTTTGGGTAGACTACCTAGGAATGGTGTAGGAGAAGGCTATGGGGAATCCATGTGGGGGGGCATAAGGGAATGCTAGTGGCATCAAAATTCTTGTGGAGGGAGTTGGGATTGGGTTTCTACCTTGGAAAAGAAATGGCATTGCATTTCTTACTTTGTGGGGGCATAAGGAAATTTGTGGGGGCATAAGGAGGGATTGTGGGGGCATAAGGATATATGGGAGAGATGTTTTATATTGTGGCAAATTGCATTACGGTGGATACCCAATTCCCATTGGGAGGCATAAACAACTTCCCCATAGTTTCCTTGCTCCTTTGGCTTGCTTGATGGAGCCTTAGTCTTGTTTGTATGTTTTAATGTAGTTGTAAACTACATTCTGTTTTGAACTGTGTTTAAAATGTGAAAATGTTGCATGTGTGTTGTGGAAGCCTTGTTGTCATGGGTTGAATCACATATTTTATTGCATTATGGTTGGGCTCGGGACCAATGAAGAATGATGGCTTCTCCTCTTTATTGGATGTCTTGGTTGGGTGGAGAGCGTTGCCTTTCCCCTGCCTTTGTTGCGATCCAAAAGGAGAAATTTATGTTGTTGTTCTGGAGCAGAGGAGAAAGACAGTTTGACAATTCCATGTGAAATGAAATCTCATTGTAACCTTTCCCACCTTGAAGTGGATGATCTGTATATTATTTGTAATGGAAAGATACTTTGTATTAAGCTATGAAAGTTATGTATTCCAAGTTGTGAAAGAGATATACTCTGTTCTGATCATCTGAAAGAAAAAAATTAGAAATCTATTATTTGCATTCAAGGAATTGAAAGATGTAAAGTTGTATTGTTTTTTGAAATCAATAAAGGATTGCAATACTTTTCTTCAATTTGCATTGTTGCATTGAAATTGATCATCAATTTGTGATTTGAAACCTCTGTTTGGAAAATTGAAAGAGGAATACGTATGAAGGAAATATATGGAACTTTGTTCTTTTGAAATATGTTAAAATTGGAAATCAGACCTTGCATTTTATCTATTAAATGGTTTGTTTGTATCAACTAAATGTCTTAGGCTGGAATGGAAATGAATCTCCATATTTGGAAGATGAAAAATGATAAATAACCCTTTTAAATCTGATCTCTATTTTAAATTTTAAAACTAGCAAATACTTCTCTAAAATGCATAGTTCGAACCTACAAACAATAATCAACATTGAAACATTAAAATCTAGCATGCTATGTTATCAATGTACTCAATTGGGCTAAAACACTTAGGGAAAAATCCTTCAAACATTGCAAAATCAGGTCAAAACCTCTTATAGTCGTTTTGCTATCAAGAGATGTAAAACTTTAATTTACAATTCAATTAAACCAATTGAATCTTGAAAACTTCATGAAATAAATCTAAGAACATTTCCCCATGTTTGTTTGACATGTTGAAAGTGAATGAACGACAAAATTGAACAAAATTTATAAGTTAAAAATTTACTAGTCTGCTTTGTTAAAACTTGCAGAACGTTTTCCTAAAGTTTACCCCTTAAAATTTACTAAAACCAAAAATTAATGAGTTATGTACAAAGATGACGTCGATAGCTTTCCGGAAAGTCTTTGTTTGCCCCAAACTGAACTCTCTATCAAAAGTTATGGCCTTCTGAAGTTTTCTTCACTTGACGTTAAAATTTTGGGAAAAATTTCCATGGCAAGCCCGTGGTCCGAATTTTTCCTTAAGCACTTAGGAAAATTTTGGAAAAATTTTCAAAATTTTCTCTGCCGCCCCGCCGGTCCGCAACCAATCGAGGTCGCCACGTGGCACCATGAGGTGACAACGGAGGGGCGGATCCTCTTTTGAACTTGACCTTTTAAAAAAAATTGGGAAAATTTTCCAAATTTTCCCCGCCGCTCCGCCGACCCACAACCAATTAGAAGCCGCCACATGGCCTCACGAGGCAATGGCGGAGGCACGACACCTTTTTCAACCTTAGTGCTTTTTAAAATTTTCTTTATGAAAATTTTCTTAGTTTCCTCCACCTCCCCACCACCCGCGGCAATAGGGTGATGACATGTGGTGTCATTTGGGATAGGCAGAGGCGCACGAGAAGTTTTGCCCCTTGCGTTTCCAAACCCAAAAGTATAAAATTCTGATGTGTCCCCGCAAGTCCGTTTTCCCGTGCCAATCAGATCTTGACATGTGGTGCCTTGGGCGTCAAGCGGAGGCGTGGATCAATTTGATCCCTTAGCATTTTGTGACCCAAAAGGCTTAATGCCTTAAATCTCTCCGATGGCCCGACTTCCCGCCAGAGCTTTCTCAAGTCGACACGTGTCCTCTTCGGGCCCACGGGCATGTAGAGGAAAATCGCACTTTGCCTCGAAAAGGAAAAAAATGCCAAAACTCTTCCCCGCTCCACCGACCCGCGCAAGGGAAAATTTTCTCCCCTAGGCCTATAGGCTCGCCCTTGGGAAAATTTTCCTCCCAAGGTCCGCCGACCCATAACTTGAGTTTTATGAGGAGTTAGGAGGACTTCTTTATATCATTGGAAAGGTGAGGAAATTTTCTATCCAATGGGAGTGATTTAGGAAAATTTTGAATGCGTTAAGTATAAGAAAAATCAAGTTGAAACTTTAAGCTTGTTAGAGAATGGGTATGGTGAGGATTTTCCCTCTGAACCTAATTGAAACCTCTAACCCTAAATTTTGGACCTTATGACCTCTATTAATTATTAATAAAAGAAAAGTATATTCTAGTAGATTAGAATTGTTTGGAACTTGTTAGTGACAACTGTTGTCTTGTAACATGGTTGTAGATTCTTTTAATAAAAAAATTATTCCATAATTTTCCTAACTAATTCTAGGTTGTTTTTGGGTCTCAAGTGAGTTGTTTTTGCAGGCGTTAAGAGTGGCAAGGATGCTCCCGTAGGGAAATTCCCTTATCGGGATTAGCCATTCTTCCTCCTTGCCATGATGAAGAAGAGAATCAACAACATGATAAATGAGAACCTATCGTAAATATGGTTCACCTATTCGACACTATTAGTTGAGAGAGACGAACCAAACAATATGCCTCTGCCTCTCTGGATCATCATATTCGTTGTTGCATAATTTTTAATATTCTAATAGTATAATTTTTTGTACTTTTTAAAATTAAAAAACATTCTTCTATAACAATTTTGAATGACCAACTTTATTGTTGATGAGTTGACCTCTTTGTGAAAACCTTGCTCGGCTCAATTTAACATTATGAAGTGTCACCCCCCTTCGACCTAAATCTTGTGGTAGTTATTAATAAAAGTAGGCATTTCAGTCCAAAATGTATATTGGGTTAAAAGGGCGGAGACACGGAAGTGAGTAATCTAAGAAGGGAATCCAAATCCAAATGATGTGGCCAAACCCCAGCCTCTTACAAAGACTGTCTTGTCGGACACGTGTCGCATAATAAAGCTCCCCTTTTTAATTAAATATTAACTGATGCGGGCGCGAATCGGAGGGATAAGAAGGGCCCAAGGAGGACGCGGCGCGATCGCAGCCGTTGGCGATTGCTATTTGCGAGGAAGGAACGCCTGGCTTGGCGTACAAGGAATTAATTTCATGAAACACACACTTCCTTCCTTCCTTCCTTCCTCGGTAAACCCATTTGGAGAGCTCTGGAAGTTGAATGCTTTAATTCCTCTTTTCATTCCAAGAATCTGCTATTCTTTAAACAAGGTTTTTGGGTCAGATTTGTTGCTATTTTGGAAACTCTCTCCCACAGGAGAAAATCTCTTATTACAGGACAATTCTGGTCGCACGAATTTAGTTTTGGGTTTCCGTTGAAAATAAATCCTGGTCACATTGATGCTCATGCTTTTCTAGCATATAAGTATTGTATGTTTTAATCCAAATTGGTTCCTGTCTTGATGTTACCTTCAAGGTGACTTTTTCGTATTGCAAAATTTGGATTACGCCTGTCACAGCCTCTGCGTTAATCAATAATTAAAGGCCAATGGCGATGGCTTTCACCCATATCTCCTGCTGGCTCTGGGGTCAAATGAAGCAGAAAACTACCATGCCCATCTCTTCGCCTGCATCATCTGTGCCGTCATCCGCCATTGAAATAGAAATGAGGGACGCAGAGGTGGTCCAATTCCCATCAACGAAAGAGGCTCGAATGCCCCCAAGAAGAGGAAGAAGAAAATTTCACAGGAGAATAATGGAGAGGGAGTATGATGTGGTGGCATCTGATGGAGGGTCGGAGTCTGATGACTCAGATTGGTCCATTGGATGGTTTGAGCCTCACGCGCCTGATTTCTCCACTGAAAATGAATCAGAAAATAGTTTTGCAGTTTTGGTGCCTTGCTATGGCCTACCTCCTTCTCAACCCCTGCGTTTCTCTTCTGGTGTAGACACTACTAAAACTCAATTCCTGGATGCATTTCTCTCCAATGCTTCTTCTCATGGTTAGTATCTGTATCCCTTCTATACACACTTCCCTATTTTTTTTGTAATTACTATTTTAAGTTGAAACATTTATGTTACTTTTCACGTTTTTTATTTACCATCCCCCAGTATTGTATGTGGTAGTTCACTCAATTGCAGGGCGGGCTTGGGTCCTTAATACGGTTGCTTACACCTCTCGGTGTCTCAAGGGGAAGGGCTTAGGTCTGTGCATGGCAAAACTCATCATTCCATACCAATTTTTCTATAAGCTCTTTGGGCTGTTACTTCCCAGTTTCATTTTAGCATCTATAACAACTCAGCTTTTTAACCCTTCTAATGGTAGCTCAAGCTGATGACATAGTGCCATTCTATATGGAAGACGTCATTCCATAGTCCACTCAGAATTGTATTTTTATGCTGATAGGTGTTTTACCATGGCAGCCCGAGTGGAATGAGTTGTTCACTTTTATGTTTTTAGAAGTTTTTTCTTTTAGCATGGAGAAGTCAATCTAAAAATTGTAAAAACTTGGCCATATTGTGGATTTTGGAGCCTTTTGTTTATTCCTCATTTGCTTTTTGCCCAACACAATGATGTAACTAGATGGATATCATTTTTCATCAATAAGTAGAAAATTGGCAGAAAATGTAATGAAGTTTTAATCAATGTGATATGTGAAAAATTCAAAATAAAAATAACTAGATTGATATCTCTCGTTGTATTTTAGATAGATATATTTAAAATATCTGTACTAGCTTATTTGTTTTTCAAATTCTTAATGATTCACAAACCCACTTTAGGGGCTTGGACTGCCTCCCAAAATCTGAGGTGTATATATATATATATATATATATATATATATCAGTCTTGCCGCCAGCTCTCACTTTGTTTCACATGTCATTCAGATGGCTGGTATAATTCTGGTGTGTTACATCAAGCTCCATATGATCTAGACAGTGACCCAATGCCCTATTTCCGGTTTTTATTTTATCTTTCATGGTCTTACCTATTCTTGGAATCATTGTTCCATTTGTGGTAGATTAGTTGGTTCAATCTTTCAATTCAGCGCTTCACAATCTTTTCTGTCAATAAAAAGTATCAGGCCATTTTAGATAACCAATGAATTCCTAGTTAGAATTGAAAACCCTATGAATTCCTATATGATGGTCTAGTTTGGGTCTGTGTTTTGTGACAGAAAAGTTATAAGGATACAAAGGAAGTCAACACACATGATTCAATGAGGCAGCATCTTCTGCAGTGTTATGACTTTGGTATGAGAAGACCCAAAAGCATTCTGCATTTCCACTTTGCTAACCTGTGAACAGTTTGTTTTATTACTGTCGGATAAACCTCTAGAGGCACATAATTTGAGTAGAAATAATTGGCATCTTACCATTGGGTTTGAGTTGTCGTTATTCTGGAAGTTTTTGCTATTCCCTCTCAGATTACCCAGGTCCTATTATAGGACTATAGTGGGGGATAATTGCCCTCAATCTTCATTTTCAAGCTTAGGTATACTGGAAGTTGAACTTTATAGGCTTCACTGCCCAAGAGAGCATGCATTCTGGGATTTACTAAAGCAATGTTGAAATTAGGGACATAAATACTCAAAGAGATGGAAAATATGCGTAGTCAATAGCCAATCTGGACGAGATGTCCAAAATGGTTTATTTTTGTCAATGTTTGTGGTGGTTATGCAGTTGATAAGTTTGCTACATGGGGATGTGTCATCCCTATTCCCCAGCTGTCCTGGATGTCTGGGATGTTTCAGGGACTTGGGGATGGGTATATGTAATATACCTCCCGCACGTCTCTGGAAAGTCAAAATTAAAGGGGATGCCCCAGGATATCCATAAAGTTCCGGGAGGTTTCTGAGATATCTCCGTTTTTTGAAATTTCTGGGATGTCTTCAGTTTTTGAAATTTCGGGGATGCCAGAGAGGGCTCTGTGACGTTGCTGGGACGTCCCTGTGGCTGCTAATCACAGCAGTCACAGAAAATGTAAAAAAAGCACTTCAAAACTTTACACAGATGCTCTGGCTTTCCTGTTTATGTTTGTAAATAGTTGTCTTCATCGCTCTTTTGTCTTCAGATGCTTTTGTTCTTTTTGTATTTCATGGTAAAAGATGGAAGGTACCAATTTGGAGAATCTATCTCAGTATGCTGCTAACAAAAAGATCTTCAAAGCACTTCTTAGAAGCTTTGTCAATCAGCTAATATAATCACCATACGTTTTTGTTTTCAGCCTTGTTTTGTTGTCAAATTGCAGGCTATCATGTAATGTCTTACAAACTTTGTTACTTTTGCAGCACAGATTTTGTGGAATTGAGCTTGCAAGCTTTTGTAACACTCTTATCCAATAAATTGATCTTGAACTTTTGTGAAAAATTATATGAATACGTTTAAGTTTTTTGCAGATTTGTTTTTTGCCTTGGTGTTTACCAAATGAGTGAAAAGCTTGAGCACTTGCCAGTCTGTGGACGTCTTCCACCTGGAATGCATTGATAAATGGCTCCCAACCAATACCACCGGCCCACTTTTTCATACTTTGTTTCTGAAAATAATGAACAAGGATGGAAGCCTGATTAATTTATTAATGTTCAGGTAAATCAAAGTACAGTAGTGCAGGCTGCAATATTTATAGATATTGAACAGCCGGATACAAACAGAGAAGGATGTTGCACAGGTGCAACAATAATCCTAATTACATAAGCTTCCAAAACTACATACAGGAAGCACAAATAATTAATACAAACAAATGTATTTGTTACAACTATGTAACAAATAATCCTACGTGAATAAAATGACAAATATGGTTTATAAAACCATATAACAATAATCAACTAATTACCAAAGGTAATAATACAATGCATAAATTACTACAGTAAAATAAGTTTACCCTAACATTCCCCCCCTTAATTTTGCATTGTTTCAAGAGATGAGGAGAGGAACTCTCTGAACAACTCGAACTTGTCATGTGCAAGTGACTTTGTGAAGATATCTGCTTGTTGTTCATTGTTGGGCAAAATTGAAGTTGTATATTGTGTTTCAAGACATGCTCGCGTATGAAATGTACTTGTACCTCAATGTGCTTTGTTCTTTCATGAAAAATTGGATTGTGAACAAGTTTGAGAACACCTTCATTGTCTACATACATGGTGGTAGGTTTTTCTTGTGGTATTCTAAGTCCTTCAAGTATGCGACGTAACCATATCGCTTCGCAGACAGCTTCACCTGTAGAACGACACTGACTTCTGTAGAAGAGCAAGAAACAAAGTGTTGTTTCTTGCTTCCCCATGATATTGGTCCAGATCCCAAAAAGAATACAAACCCTAAAGTGGATTTTCTGTCATCAATATTCCTGCATGATCTGAATCCGAATATCCAGTCAAGAAGAATTGATCATTCTTGTATTCTAGACCAAGATCCATTGTTCCCTTGAGATATCTCAAGATCCGCCTTGTTGCCTTCCAATGACAAACTTTGGGTTCCTGCATGAACCTGGATAGATAGCTCACTGCAAAGCTGATATCTGGTCTAGTGTAGGTGAGGTAAATGAGACTCCCAATCAACTGCCGATAGAGAGTTGCATTTACCACAGGAGATGGATCTGAATGAGATAATTGCAATCTGTTCTCCATAGGTGTAGCAATAGGTGTGCAATCCATCATCCTGAATTTCTCGAGCATTGTCTTAGTATACTTCAATTGAGAAACAAATATGTGATTCTCCTTTTGCCATACTTCCAATCCAAGACAATAGTGCATCAACCCGAGATCTGTCATGTTGAACGATCGTTTAAGATCTTTCTTTGTTGCATCAATCATCTTCACTGAACTATCAGTGATGACTAGATCGTCGACATAACAACAACAATCACAATCTTCCCCCTTTCTTTTTGAGGTAGAGATTGGGATCATATGGATTTCTGACAAATCCATGTTATACGAGATGCTCATCTATTTTGATGTACCAAGCCCGTGGTGCCTGTTTAAGGCCATATAGAGATTTCTTGAGTCTGCATACCTTTACTTCTTGACCAGGTACAACATATCCCTCAGGTTGAGTCATGTAGACTTCTTCTTGTAGATCTCCGTTTAGAAAGACACTTTTCACGTCCATCTGATGGACTTTCCAACCAAATTGTGTAGCTAGAGCAAAGATCATCCTGATCATTTTGATCTTAGTTGTGGGAGAAAATGTCTCCTCATAATCAATGCCTTCTTTTTTTTGTGCATACCCCTTTGCTACCAATCTTGCTTTATACTTGTCTATGGTCCCATCTGCTTTGTACTTTGTTTTGAATATCCATCTACAACCAATGGGTTTCTTCCCTGGTGGAAGATCGACAAGCTGCCAAGTGTTGTTTTTCATCATTGATTGATACTCAATGTCCATGGCATCTTTCCAAGCTTTTGACTGTAGGGCTTTCTTGGACTGTAGAGGGCTCATCAGATTCAATAACTCTACTCATTAAAGCAAAGTTGACTTCTTCTCGTGCTTTACTGTGAGTCCGTGGTCTAGTGGTGGATGTATCGGTGGAGCATCCAATTTTGCATCTCGTATCATGTTAGTATACCACTTGGGCATACGTTGAACTGCTCCCGTGGGTCGTGGTTCTATCTAATCATCACCATCATCCCCATCATCACTTTCATCATCTACGGAAACAAGTTTTACAAGGGTGAAAAATCTACATCAAGTGAGTCTGGAGGAGGAGTCTCTACTTCCTTCTCAAAAAACTCAACATCTTTGCTGGTGTAGACTTTCCTGGTCTTTGGATCCATCAATTTGTACCCAAGAGTCTCTTCACTATAGCCAATGAAGATGAGTTTTTGTGATTTCATATCCAACTTCTTTATATTCTGCTTGGGTATGTGCATGCTTGCTTTACACCCGAATACTCTGAGGTGTGCAACAGATGGTTTTCGCTTTGACCATGCTTCATATGGTGTTACTCCATCAAGAGCAATTGTGGGCACTGTTTAATAAATATACAACAAGTCTTTCACGCTTTTCGCCCAAAATGTCCTCTAGTCTAGAATCATCGATCATGCATCGCACCATTTCCATGATAGTACGGTTTCTTCTCTCAACAACACCATTCTGTTACGGTGTGTGTGGAGGCATTTATCGACGAATTCTGTGAGCTTGTAGGTAGGCTTTGAACTCATTACTGGTGAATTCCCCCCTCGATCTGAGCGGAGAGATCTGATGTGACGATTAGTTTTGTTCTCTGACCACTTTGAACTTCATGAAGTTTTCCAAAGCTTCACTTTTCTTACGAAGACAATATATCCACATTTTTCTCGAATAATCATCAACACAAAGCATGAAGTACTGAAATCTAGAATGACTCGGTTGCATTGGACCACAAAGATTAGTATGAACCAGATCAAGCTTACCATGAGCTCGATAAGTACTCTTCTGGAATGAAGCTCTGTGTTGTTTGCTTGCTTAGGTAATGAGGACACTTATCACCGTATCCTTCTCAAGAGATGACAATCCTTATACCATGTTATACCGGTGAAGTGTTTTGAGATACTTGAAATTGATGTGATCAAGTCCCCGATGCCACAATTGTGTAGAGGTAGAGTTCTTAGCCACAAGTGCCTAATTATCTCTGTGGACAAAATCAAGTTGGAGCATGCGTCCCACATTGGAGGCTTTTGCAACTATTTTCGAGCCTCATGATTTGTCTCGAATCAAACACATTTTCTTGTCGGAATGACTATCAAAGTCAATTTTCAAATTGTGATCTAGGAGTTGACTGACTGATAACAGATTCTTTGTCAACCCAGGGACATATAGTACATCTGATAATCTACAATTTCGTGAACCAAGAGGTAGAGAAATGTTTCCAATCCCCTGTACTGTATATGAAGAATCATCACCTAACGAAACATGATTTTTCGAAGGCGTGTCCCTCATTGTGGTAAACCAATCTCTATGGCCGGTCATGTGTCGAGTGGCTCCCGAATCAACATACCAGACATCACTAGATGACATGGAAGGTTCACTTGATCAAGCAGTGTACAAGAAGTCTTCATTATCTGAATGTTCTTCTTTCTCAGCTATATTTCCTTGCTGATGGGGTTTTCTTCGCTAGTTCCCCTCTTCTGCCCTTGATTGTAGTTTGAATGTCCCTTGTGAGATTGCTGGTGTTGAGGTCCAAAATTACTTGATGAACCTTTCTTATAGGTATTGAACCAACAATATTTTAACTCATGTCCTCTTTTGCAGATAGGACATTGATTCTTATTCTTATTCTGTTTGTCCCCATGTTGATGTTGTGTTTGGGACTTTTGAGAGGAATGAGATTTGCCTTTTCCTTTTCCTTTCCATTTATGATGAGAAGAAAGTGCCTGCTCCTCTTCGTCATCTTTGTTGTACATATAGCTTCTTCTTGTTACAGTAAATTTACTAACTTGTCAAAACTAATTGTTTGATCTGACAAGTTGAGTGTTGTCACAAAAATGTGGTATGAAGGAGGGAGTGCTCTCAGAATAATGGGAATGAGAGCGTATCAGTGACCTCCTCTCCTAGGGCTAGAAGTGAAGCCCTTAATTTTGCAACTCTTCTTAAGAAAGCTTCTATTTTCTCATTTTGTTTGAACTTCAGTGTGTGTAATTGACTCTGCAAATTTAGTATTACATTCTTGTTCTTGGCCTCGTATACATGTGCTCAACTTATCCCATGCTTCTTTGGTTGATTTGGCATCACGAATGTGGGGTTGATGTCGTCGGACACTGCAAACAAGATTATCAGCTTGGCCTTCTGATCGGATCTATCAAATTGTCGTTGTTGGGTTGTATCAGTTGCTGATTTGGTTATAGAACCATCCACAACATTCCAAATCTCTTCAAACTCAAGCTGTGTTTTGATTTTTGTCTTCCATGCTGCATAGTTATTTCCTCTTAGAAGTTGTGAATCTGGAAGAAAGAACTTGGGGGCATTGGTGCCCATTTTGCAGAATCAACTGACAAAGGGTAAGGCTCTTATCACTCTAGGTATACGGTCTCCCAATCTATATACCATCAGTTCGATATACCGAACCTTTCTATATACGTGCCCTTCGATATACCCGTCAGTATGTGGAAGAAGCTCGCCCTTTCTATATACTCGAAAATACGTGAAAGAGGCGTTAACGTACGTGAAAGAATCTAATACGTGGTACCAAGATAGTATTGAAAGGGGTCTGTGTGATTATTGACACCGGCTCAAAGAAATATCCTCATATGCGTGCGTAACTTCGCTATATACTCGGATAATTTTAGTGTCCGAATTTACGTCGAGCAATCGTTCACAGACGGATGAGAGGGCTCAAAGTGTGTGCACTGTGTCCTTATTACTCCCGTCGATTTAAAGGGTCGATGCCCAAACGACGTTATTGCAACTATATTAGGCGTTAAGTGTAGTAGTAGTCGTGATGACTTTACCCGTAAGCGCTTCTCAGAGGCACTGTATATACCGAACGTTGCGAAAGAGATCCGAAGATCTCGTAGGCGATACACAACCAAATTTTTATTGTTTTTTATTACAAAACTCTGCCAGTTTTTAAGCAGTTACAATGGTTTATGGTTGAATATGACAACCTGCAAATTAGTACAATACCATGAAATATGCAATTACATCCAAAATTCTGAAAAAAATGAGTGGCAGACAAATTATTTTTGTTTTGTGGGGCCCTGGTGGCCTTCGGAGCATTGTGCGGCTCACTGAGCAAAAAACCGCCAAAAAAATGGTTTTAAAAAAGCAGTTTTGGTGTCTCTCCTTTGGCAAATGTTGCTCGAGAATGTAAAAATAGCCTATGTGGGAGAAATTTTTTTTGACCCTTTTTAGGTTTTCCTGTAAAAAATAGTGGAGGTTTAGATATGACTAGAGGTTTTAGCAGAGTTTTCTGGTGCTAACTTTGGCGGTCCGCCGCTAGGTTCACCGCTATATTCAAATATTGTAAAAATAGAAGCTTAGGTGGGGTTGACCATTCGACTTGCCCACACCCAATGTTTTGAGAACCCCCACTTAGTCACTAAAGTGCCCTATCTTTGGTGTAATATGAAATGAAGCAAGTTTATTTAAACAAAGATTAAAGACCTCACCTTTTGAAATCAGATGTGGCTCCTTGTGGACAATCCACGTGGCACTCGTAGTAGTGGTAGGCAGTTTAGGGTTCCGAATAACTCGGATCTGAAACGGCCTTTGTTTATCCTCCTTTGTGTTATTTTCAATGCTGCTTTGATTTGTTTTGTCCGACCCGTCTCGTTGGTGTTTACACCGTTTGTAGATTTTGCTCATTTGTATATAGTGATATTGCCTCGCCTTTTGTGTTGGTTGATCTACCGTATGTTTATTGATTGATGCTTTGTTATGTTTGTAGGTCGTAGGGTTGTGTTGGGGGATGGCTCGACCCGCAGGTGAATGGCTCACTGTGTAAGGAGGAGCTCACTTGTTGGAGGCAAAACAAGGTCGATCAACTCAGCTATTACCTTGGTTGAAAATGTAGAGCGATCAATGTCTAGAGCTCAGCCTGCTTGCAAAAACAACTCAGCTCGGTGGGCGGTCTACTCGGCTCAAGGGATAGAACTCGACCTTGGTAGAGGTCGTTTGAAAGCACCCAAACAACATTGTTTGTTTGGATCGATGGGATGCTTTAGCAATGCGGTCAACGACTCGGCGCGTGATGATGCGTCGGTAATGGCTTTGTGCACAATCGGGAACCCAACTTGGCTCCAAACATTTCAACGCAAAAACGACTCCTAGCCGGTCCTCAACAAATGCAACTCGCTCCGGCTCGAATGTAACTTGGTCTTGGATGTAACCAACTCGCCTCCAATAATGCAAACAAACTCGGTCTTCAATGCAAACAGGACCTTGACTTAGCTCGGTGGTGAGCTCAATGGATGGCTCGACTGTAGAGTTTCCTCCAAATGTAGACAAACTGCTATATTTACTAGAGACTAAATGCTCCTCTAAATTTAGAGGTAAAACCCCTGATTGGGGAGAAATTTTTTTTTTTAGTTTTGTGAATTTGATTAACTTCCAGGAAGCAAATTTTCTTGGTGCAGGAGGCACCAAGGCAAAAAAAAATTTGCTTTTCGTTTACCTGGAGATCACACTGGAGGCTTTCCTATCCTGCTGGGAGATGAGAATGTAGGGGTTGGGATGGAGGGAATGGAGGTGGCTCCTATGGCTCACACAGACACTATTGCCCTCTCAGAATTTCCTCAACACTCTCGAAACTTCCTATTTTCTCCACAGGCCAGAATAACCTGCTCTGGTACCAAATGAAAATAATGATCGGGACGGAAGCCTGATTAATTTATTACTGTTCAGGAAAATCAAATTATAGTAATACAGGCTGCAATATTTATAGACATTGAACAGTCGGATACAAACAGAGAAGGAAGTTGCACAGGTGCAACAATAATCCTAATTACATAAGCTTCCAAAACTACATACGGGAAGCCCAAATAATTAATACAAACAAATGTATTTGTTACAACTATGTAACAGATAATCCTAAGTGAATAAAATGACAAATATGGTTTATAAAACCATATAACAATAATCAAGTAATCACCAAAGGTAATAATGCAATGCATAAATTACTACAGTAAAGTAAGTTTACCCGAACTGATTCTTCAGAAACTAAAATTATTCCTCTAGATTTGGAAGTACAAACCATGACCCTCAGTAGACGGATTGTTATTTTCTTTGAAAATTACACTTATCATATAGATTAACGGATTAATGGTTTTAGCTTATTTTAGTCTGTTTTAAGTTTTTATGTATTTATTTGTATGTTTTTAATATTTATATGTTATATGTTATTTTTTTTGCTGTCCCCATGTTCCCCAGTCCCAGAGTCTTTGGTAACTATTGTTTTTTTGTTGACATCTATGGCCAGTATTCACCTTTAACAGGGAGGCCCAATTCATCACTTCACTAATGAGAAAGGCCTTTTCACATCGTTAATTTATAATTTCATTCTCAGATTTTAGCTTCTTATTGAGGTTTTGAGTACTTGCTTTAAGAAGATTTGCTTCACAAAGATATCTTCTTGAAGAATATATGGAGCATAGGATAGTGAGCTAGGTTTATTTCTTCCTTGTACAGATCTTTGTATATGTCTGTTAAGCTGCTTATTTCACATATGTTTAATTTCCACCTGGTAAACAGGCAGTTTTGTCGTGGGCTTATAGAGTAGTTGCTCAAAAGTCGGGAGTTATATACTCCGACACATGGATCATTCTTTACTGATGGTTCAGTTAATGTATACTCAAGGTTTTTATGTCTGTCTGTTTAGCTGCTTATCTTACACTGTTTTCAATGCATATCATGTGGGTAATCAGTTTTTGATCTGGCCTTTATAATTCTTGTGTGGAACTGAGTTACGTGAATTGTGTTCTGATACTTGCTGTAAAATATTGCAGAGTACCTAATTGATTTTTCCCGTGATGCTTGTTGTATTTTGCTTTTGCTGTAATAAAGGAAGTTCCTTATATTGGAGAGTGGATTTGAAGTTATTGGCTTCGTGTTTTTGTGCAGATAGTAAAAGATACATGGAACAGTGGTTGTCATCTCTGCATGAACATTGAACACAAGTTTATTGATAAGAAATCAATGCACCATGAATTTGGTAGCAGATGTGTAATTGGGAGTCGTGTTTTGTGGTGTGCTGTTCTGACATGTTAAGCCTTTTCTTGTATTATTGAATGTGAAGGACTTGATTACTTCCCTTCATGTTCCATCTGTACAGAGAAAATGTATATACATGACAATGGCCTTCACAGCATGAGGTACCGAAGTAGTAATATAACAGAAATGGGGGTAGCAGATCTAAGCAAGTAGAAACTACTTTCTGCCACATGATTATATATATATATATATATATACACACATACATTCATGTCATCTACGTAGTATTTTCACTAATTGTGTTCATAGCCAGCTCATTCAGGGGCTCTGTTTTTACTGCAAACAAACTTCAAGGTCATTCTGTCTTTAAAATGGAGTTACAATCTGACTGTTTCTCCAAGGCAGGATTCAGCAGCATCTGACCAGAGTTGCAGTTTGTTTTAACCAATTCTTGAAGGCAGGATTTTGCTAGCGTATGACAATTCATTTTGAAAAGGAAGCAATCTTGGGACTAAATATGATCGAGCCCTCAGTTTTAATTAAGACAAGTAAATGTTGAGGCCAATTTCCGTCCTGTAGATCATGGGTGAATCTATCTATTTATCAGCTATTCTTTTGTACATATATATTATATTATCAGATGTAATAATATGCACATATGAGTGTGTGCGGTGGGTGTGAACTGATTTTTAGCATTCACAAAGAAAATGAAAAAGGAAGCAATGCAATGAATGTTATTGCTTCTAGAAGGTATTTTACTGCACTTGTGCAGAAAAAATGGGCATTGTATAAAATATTGCGTATTGTTTGTATTTGTATCCTGTGCCCATTGCATATTGATTTTAATATTATTCAAATACAAATTCGTAGGTATTTAATCTTACGGGAATCTTAACTGTGAATTCTTCAGGGAATTCCTTTAGGTGGGAACTAAAAGCAACTAAAACAGTTGTTTCATTTTTATACACATTATCCGATGATCTGCCAATACTTGTTAACTGTTAAACAACCTGATCTGTTCGAAAATCGCATCATATTAACTGCCATGCAAGATGACAAATTTGAGCACTCTTTAATGAAGAGATAAAAGTAGCAGATATTTTTGGCTTGTGCTGAAAAAAATTCAGGTCAGTCGGATAGGCGCAACTATTCAACAATCACTTCCACAGTTCCACTAATAATACCTAGCTCCTTTTCAACCATACATGACACTCCAGGATAGGGGGATGGGCGTGGTTTTAATTTCTTCTCCTCTTCGGATTGACGGTTAATTAAATAATATAATTACTAGCAATTGCATACGAGTTGCAAATTATGCTAGAGAGGATAACAATGTTAAGTTTGTTTGAGTTGTAATTTATTGTGAAATGTATGCTATCTTAAATTGTTTTAAGTGTTTGTGATGGGGAGGAGCAAACAATGTAGTACAATTACGACATTCAACAAAAATACTTTTTATTTTGCCCGAATGAAAGTCTGCACCCTATTGCAAAGCTCTTATTTTGCCACGACCCATGAGTATGTTGGCAATGGCGAGCTATTCGAGTTGAATATACATTTGTTGCATATAGTGAAAGAGTCACAATGGTTCTTGTTATCCAAATGTGCCCCCTGCTCATTTTGTGGCTAACTCCCTTTCATTCTTTCCTTCTATTGTGCCTCAGTCATAAATTTTTACTTTTTAGGCACTCAAAACCTTCTGGAAATGACACCATTGGATAGAGCTCTTTCTCAGCTTTCTAGAAAGGTAAAGATTTCCTCCTAACTCCACGTATTTTTCAAGTTATGGCTCGGCGGAGTTTTTGTGGGAAATTTTCCCTTGCAAGGTCCGCAGCCAATCAGAACTCGCCACGTGTCCAGGTCAAAAATATCAAAGCGATCTGATTTTGGCCTATTTTTGCCCTAAAACTTCAAATCGCCATAACTTTCGATCCAGAGCTCGGATTTTCACGTTCTTTATATCAATGGAAAGCTGGTGAAATGCTCTACAAGATTCCATGGTCAATTTTGAATTTTGGTTCAGTTTGGAGGGAGAAAATCAAAAACGCTTCTGGTATGCGCCCATGGACAGAATTGACGTTTCAACAACCAATTTTAATGCAAAATGGGTCGCATTCTTCAAAGCATGGTCAAAAATGTCAGGGCATGGGTTTGTAAGGACCTCCATGCTGTTTTTAATGCATTTTGGTCAATGGGGAATGGCTCCCACGTTTTTTCACGTTTTCTCTCTCCTGGGCTCGACCCATGCACTGTAAAAGCCGGATTTGACTCATTTTTCAAAGGGGGGAACACTTTTTTTGCACAGCAAGCTTCTGTTTTCACTTTCAACAAGTGATTTTGGCAAGTATCAGACCTTCCAGGGATTGTAACAAGTTTTTCTGCCTCTTTGGTGTTGGAATACAAGGATTTTGATGTTGAAAATCACAATGCTGAGACTCTGTGAATGCTTTCAAAGTCCTTTGTATGTGTTGTTTGCTTTATTTCAAACCCTTGTTTACACTTATCAACTTTGTGCATGATGTTTTATGTTGCAATTTCGATTTGTGTCAATTTGCATGAGCAAGAAGTGCTCACCACTCCTTTGGTGTATCACCCTTATCAGTTTAGTTTTAATTTTTGCATTTCTTATCCTGTCTCCTTGCAAATTCAGATAAAATTAGGATCCGAACTTCAGATTGTGCAAATAATAGATCTCGATCAAAGGAGTTTGAGGAACCTAGCCTCTAACGGAGATTCCTCTCTCATTTTACAAGTCCCACACTTGAGAGAGGTTTCAATGTTGTGCAATCACATGGATGCCCGAAACATCAACTTAGAAACCCGATTTGCATCCGGTGTGTTGCTGATTTGCAACAACAATTTTGGCACGCCGGTGGGACCTTAGAGGTCTTCCACTTCATCTTTTGCGGAGTTGGTGTGTTTCTGTGAAGATTTCAGCCTTTGGAGGCACTTGCAAACACATCTGGCGACTCCGATCGATCAGCAACCCATTTCGAAGTCAGACCTATTTTTCATCTATTTCCATCCATTATTCTTTCCATCTCTTTCATTCTTTTCCATTCCATGAAGTTGTGCAATCATGATTTCATTTTCATCATGGAACTCACATTTACAACAAAGCAATGTTTTCCACCTCCAACATGTTTTTAAATCCTCCAAATCAGCATTTTGAACAAATTCAAAATCAGCATACATACCCATATGAGCAGCAATGCCAAAATCAGTTTGGCTATGGAGCTTTCCAAGAGCAAGGGTGTGCATACAATGAAGACAATCAGATGCAAGATGCTGGTTTGTTGGAGAAAATCTAAAAGATGGAGGTAAACATGGTGCAATCCAGGGCTCAAGCACAAATGAAAGCATTTAGAATTGGTTGTGGAGCACCCTGTCCATGGGTGGGACCTTTCCCAAGGCATTACAACCCTCAAGAGAAGCTTGACTTCATGATTGCAACGCTGCCATTGCTTGCAAAGTGGATTGAAGGAATAGAGGTGTATGAGAGGAGTATTCAACAACCTTGTCAACGGGTAAGCACACCATCTCATGCCTTTTCTTTTCCTCTTTCCCAATCTGTTTTATCTCAGCAGTGTCAAGTTTTAAACTCTCCATCTGCTGTCCCAAGTGTTGAATCCATTTCTCCACCCCCTAGTCTTCCACCTCATCTCAATTCTTCTGTCCTTTTCCCTTCTAAACAGTCATCCCCTCCACAAGAGCTAAATGAAACACCCTCTCCTCCAAAGAAACAAGAGGTTTTACCTCCTCCACCACCACAAAAAATTGCAAAAATCAGTCATGAAGGACAGCAAAAAGAGAAGCCAAACAAGGATGAAGAAATTCAAATTTTGAAGAGTTGGGCTCTTAAATTTGGGATGAAGAAGATCCCTTTGTTGATGAAACCTTCAGAAGAGGTTGGAGTTACAGAACAAATGGTGGTCAGGACTGATTTTGTTGCAGCAGAAGAAGAGCAAAAAGGAGTTGCAGATCAGCAATCAATTTGTTTAGAATATAGTGTCCATGTTGGCACCCTATTTGAAGGAAATGCTGATCCAATTCAAATTGCAAAAATCAGTCATGAGGGACAACAAGAGGTAGGAGAAGCTGCTCCAAATCCAAAAGAAGAGGAGCACATTCCAGCTGTGGGGGAGAAAAGTGCAGATCCAAAGGCTTTGAGCACAAAGCAGGTTATAGAAGAACCTTTAGTTCTTCTCTCTACTTCATCTCTCTCAAGTTCTAGTACTGAAGAAGAGTTTGATCCCTCAAACTCAATGCTGGAGGATGAAAGAAACCGTGGTGATCAAGTTGCAGATCAAGAGAACGCCATGGGAGAGGTTGAACATTTGTAGCAGGACAACAATGAGGCAATTTACCTGTCTGATTTGGAGGATTGTTTTGATGAAGAAGAACCGGTTGAGTTTCCACCATTCTCTCTTTCATCATCCATCTTCCAAACACAAGAGCCTATTGTCATGGAGGAGAGTATTCATTTGCAGCAGCCTGCATCTTATAGAAGCTCTTTGGAACCAAGATTGGAAGATTTTAATCTTTCATGTCCTTCATTGGAGGAAGAGAAAGGCGAAGGGTTCTACCATTGCTTGCACACCATCCATTCAAGGTCTACAAGAGAACTCCATTCTTGGAGTTGAAAATCAGAATTATGGGCATACTCAATGATTAGACCTTGCCCAATCAGGTATTTGGCTTCATTGGAGCCAAAGGAGAAGCCACAAGTCATGATTGCTTCTAAGCATGAGGATGAGCTGCAAAGTTCAAGGATCAGCGGTCATACCTCTCCAATCAAATGCAGAGCAACTAAAAGAGGTATTGGATTTGTTTTTAGTTGACACCTTGCTAATTTGGGTAGAAGACCAGCTTCTTGTTGATTTTCCACTCATCCAATCAGCCATACTCAACTCCAAATCATTTGCATGGCTGCCAATTTTGAAGAAAGGAAGCTATTTTGCACAACCAGTTGCAGGGTTCATTTAGCTCACCTTTGCTTCCAGTTAGAGTAGAGTAGGTAGGTTTGCTTTCAGTAGAAGAAGTGCTTGTGCACACTCTGCATGTTCCATTTGGAGCATGTATGATTTTCAGTTTGTACATAGTTTTGGTGCTGCTGGTTTCGCTCTTGCACAGTTCGTTTTGATGGCATTTTGGTGGGAACAACTCCATGTCCAGTGGGATTCAAGCGGTTCAGAGGGAAGTTTTCAAAGTTCAAGATCGGTTTTAGGCTACTACTCATGACTCCATGCCCAATGGATTGCTTTAGGCTATTGATCATTCATCTAGCAGGTAGATGACCCCTCTTGAGTCGCCAAAATTGTTATCCAAATGTGCCCCCTGCTCATTTTGTGGCTAACTCCCTTTCATTCTTTCCTTCTATTGTGCCTCAGTCATAAATTTTTACTTTTTAGGCACTCAAAACCTTCTGGAAATGACACCATTGGATAGAGTTCTTTCTCAGCTTTCTAGAAAGGTAAAGATTTCCTCCTAACTCCACGTATTTTTCAAGTTATGGCTCGGTGGAGTTTTTGTGAGAAATTTTCCCTTGCAAGGTCTTGAGCGAATCAGAACTCGCCATGTGTCCAGGTCAAAAATATCAAAGCGATCCGATTTTGAACTGTTTTTGCCATAAAACTTCAAATCGCCATAACTTTCGATCCAGAGCTCGGATTTTCGCGTTCTTTATATCAATGGAAAGTTGGTGAAATGCTCTACAAGATTCCATGGTCAATTTTGAATTTTGGTTTAGTTTGAAGGAGAAAATCAAAAACGCTTCTGGTACACGCCCATGGGACAATTGACGTTTCAACAACCAATTTTAATGCAAAATGGGTCGCATTCTTCTCCAGCATGGTCAAAAATGTTAGGGCATGGGTTTGTAAGGACCTCCATGCTGTTTTTAATGTATTTTGGTCAATGGGGAATGACTCCCACTTTTTCATGTTTTCTCTCTCCTGGGCTCGACCCATGCACCTTTGTAAAAGCGGATTTGGCTCATTTTTCAAAGGGTGAACATTTTTTTGCACATGAACACATTTTCACTTTCAACAAGTGATTTTGGCAAGTATCAGATTTTCCAGGATCAGAATGAGTTTTTCGCCTCTTTGGTGTTGGAATACAAGGATTTTGATGTTGAAAATCACAATGCGAGCTTTGTGAATGCTTTGATCCTTTGTATGTGTTGTTTGCTTCATTTCAAACCCTTGTTTACAGATTATCAACCTGTGCATGATGTTTTATGTTGCAATTTCTGATTTGTGTCAATTTGCATGAGCAAGAAGTGCTCACCACTCCTTTGGTGTATCACCCTTATCAGTTTAGTTTTAATTTTTGCATTTCTTATCCCTGTCTCCTTGCAAATTAAGATAAAATTAGGATCTGAACCTCTGCAGTTGTGCAAATAATAGATCTGATCAGAGGAGTTTGAGGAACCAGCCTCTAATCTAGAGATTCCTCTCTCATTTTACAAGTCCCACACTTGGAGAGAGGTTTCAATGTTGTGCAATCACACTGGATGCCTGAAACATCAACTTAGAAACCTGATTTGCATCCAGGGGTGCTGCTGATTTGCAACAACAATTCTTCTACAAGATGACCATGTCTTCTGTAAGCTCCAATAATGATACTCCATGAAAAGATATCACATCTTCATTTGGTCAAACACTGGGTGTCCATCTGCTAAAGTTCCTAATATAGCATTTAAATGTTTGCAAGGCCTTTTTAACAATCCCATTTTGTGAATAACCTGAAATCATTGCATTCCATGAGATATCTCTTGGGGGCATTTTGGCAAAGATTTTTATATCAATATTACAATTGTTAATACTTGTGTAAACGTGTATATAAAAATTGTAAGCAAATACAAAACACTAACTATTTGACAAAATGCCTCATAAAGATATGGTCTCAAAGGCTCTTGAGGATGACCATATTTTTTGTAAGTTGCATCCATCTTACTAAAACTCCCATTTTGGTATTTAAATGTTTCAAGGCCTTTTCAACAACCCCACTTTGTGAGTTATCCCTCTATAGATTTCACCTAGAGGATAGGGAAGTAGGCACAACCCAATTGTTGAAATGAGGATCTCACATGTGGTCTACATTTTCAATACAACCATTTTGTACGTATCTCATAATCATCGTAGTCCATGAGAACACATTTCTCCCAGGCATTTAGTCGAACAATTCACATGCCATGTGCATGCTTCCACATTTTGTAGACAATCTCTTGAGGCACTTGCAACAACAACATTTCCCAGAAGTCCCTTCTCCATAATGGTTTTATGGATGTCGACAACCTGTTTACAGCAGTTTCGCACAGTTTGTTAGCAAATTCATTTCCCACTTATTTAGAGTTCCAGGTATGGGATGAGTTCTTCTTTCAATACAAGAAATTCTTAGGCCATTGGGATCACTTTTTGGCCATCACATATGCCTATCCCCATTCAAGAACACCTATAGCTGTGATTGAACTTGGACAACCAATAACAATAACCATGTGATGTGCATTCAAGCTACCTTACCTGTGGAAGATAAAAATTTGATTATACACTAACACTAATGAATTTCCAAATCCAAAACATGAATAATTGATCGTCCTTGAACAAATTGCACCTATCAATTCAAAGCATTTCCACTCTTAGATAAACCAAAAGCATGGACATATGTCTTATTGATCTAGGGACGATTTCGGCATACTTCCCAATTGAAAACACACCACAATAGTATCAAAATATTCTTTTGTTTTCTAGCAAATATAAAGCTAACCAACCAATGCATTTGTCTTCGAATTCATATAAACAACACTCAATTTAGGTTCCAAATTAGTTCCGGTGGCATCCTCCCCCTCGTCATTTTGACTCAACTTTCCCTAACATAGATTATTTACTACTTTTTAGATTTTCAGAGCCATTCATGGCCCCAAACTTCCATGTGACCTACAAGACACCCACATGGTACTCGAAAAATAAATTCAACACGCTGGTTTGGAGGAGCCATTACTTTGAGCTCTGCCTACAATTCCTTGTGATCTTGCTCCAATTCTGAGGGTTCACTTCCCACTGAATCACTAGACAATGGTGGCAAGGCCTTCACACACTCCTTTGGCTCCAACAAAATATCAGTCCATTGAGGATTTTTGTAATGCCTTGATTTGTAGTGATAAATCTCTTATGCCCCAATAACCAAAACAAACATCAAAATTGCTCCAGAGGCATACACAATATGTGCACGATAGATCACCTCACCAATCAACAAAAATGTTGCAGAGATGCTATGGGCGTCACAACAAACATATTTAAAATACAAAGTGAACAGAAAACCATCTCGTTCAGGCATTTAGTCAAACACCTCACAAGTATCTATTAAACGAATGGAAGAAACCTATTTGGTTTTTAAATGTTGCAGGGAATTTGGCCTTGTTGGAAACCACCAATCGGAAGTATAGTGTATTCCAACAAATACTTCTTCGTAGTAAGAATGTCTCTGGCATAATTAAAAATATACAACTCCCCACTGATTAAAATTTCAGCGCCAAATTAGTAATGTTTTTATTTTTTATTTTTGGTTAAATTAAAAATTATTTATTTATTATTTGTAAGGTTATTAAAGGGCATGCAACACCTTTTTATCATTTATTTATATCTCCAATTTTATAAATTAGTTTTTAGGGACAACAAAGACTGTACAAATGTATTTATGACCGTCCATAAACAAAACCAATTAATAAAATCGAAAAGTAACACTTAAATACAAAGTAGGCATGTAGGCCATCTTAATATACTGGAAACGTCTGCATAATGATACCGAAAGATGTAAAAAGTTTTGCGCAACAAAATTTTGAAATTGAAGAAATGTTTACAGGGGTGTATGAGAATATATTGATGCCATTGTTATGTATAAGAACAATAATATCTCGTTAAAAGATATTGTTTTGGAAAATACATAAAAAGACATGAGTACATTTTTGGGAAGGTAATTTTTCTTAGGAAAATGATTTACATCTGATTTTATTTTATGTTATGCTATTTTTTTATTTTCCCATCGGTGTAATCTTTAATGGTGTAATCTTTAATGTTTTTAATATATTTATATATTATATATATATATATATATATATATATATATATATATGCAAATCAACAAATGGCAAGCTTAAAGGAGGTAGCGAAGTAAGACCGACGGTAGATATGTGTAAATTGTTGACCATAGATGCATAAGAACCACATAGTGTGAAAGATAATGTTCGACCACCAGTCTATCCAGCTTGAATTTCTTGCCAGTTGAGGGGTATGATTTGCAAACTTGTTTGATATGGGTTAAAGTGGGCCCACAATGTAGAGGTACCATATTAAGGAAAAACTCTTATTTTTCTAACTTTGGGCCACTTGAAGTTTCATTGAAAACAAATTCTAATCCGTAGGTTGTCTAAAAGGACAATATCCATTAGAGTCTCAAACAATAATAGACAACAATTGGCGAATGAGAAGTGCGATTTCATAAAAAATATGGCCCAATCTAATTGCTTGAAGACTCTTTTAGGTCCTTGGCAAAAGTTAAGATGACATGTACCAAACAACAAGATTATAGTGTTGTGATCATAAAACCCAAATTTATTACACATGTACATCCACACTTCTCTCTTGTTGGTTATCCATCACATAGAGAGGTGACCGAGCTTATTAGTGGACAACTCAACCATATTAAATTTGTCACCCATCAACCAATGTGCATTTGGGAATTTTTCTGAACCAACACCAAAGAGCCTCTCTTTCAGAGACATCGTTAGATGCATAAACATTGACTATAAAACAAGAATAGTTCCTAATGTTTAATAGCACCCAAAGGACATGGTTGGTAAGGTAACACCCTAGATTGAAATAATGAGGTTGCCATTTCGAAGAAATAAATGTAGCAATTCCTCCATGCCTTAGATCATGATTACTAGTCAGGGTTAACCTATCAGCCTCGATAACTTTAGTGATAGATGCAAGAAAAAAGCTTTCCACCCCAATTTCTTGTAGACATAGAATGTCCATCTTTGGAAAACACTTATGAAAATCTAACACAATGTACTTATGAGGTGGTTTTACGAGACCTCACACACTCCACGAGTAACAGCGCATGGTGCCCATGTGACAAGAGATATATCCTCTGAAACTATCATATATCCTTTGAAACTAAGCCATCAAAGGCTTTATAAATATTCTACAAAAATGTTGTTAGTTTGTAAAAATCATTGAGCTCAAACAACCACTAGGGATTCATAATTATTTCTCCCCCTCCAATTGTTGAGGCAGCTTCCAAGAGCTTCTTTTAGTCGTCTTGCAAGGAGAAACAACTCAGACTCTATTGTGAGACTTAAGTAGCAGCTTTTAACTATCGGGAAGGCATTGGCATCGAAGGTGTATTGTAAAACTTAGGATTTTTGACATCTTTTGATGTTTGAGCTTGAGATTGAGCTTGTTCTTGCAAGGATGTTGTGATCGCCATTGTTTTAGGCATGTCCTATAGATGAACATTTAAATTGGGGTTGGCTTAACAATTTTGGTAGTGTATGTACCTATATAAGGATTGATTGCCATGCCTTTGTTATAGGTTGTTTTTAGGATGATCAATAATGATTCATCCTCCGTTTCCACCTTTAGATCAAGGACCTTAGCAGTTAGCTTTAACATGGTTCTATTATGCGAAGATAACGAGGAAAACCCTTGATTTAATGTTTAGAGGACTAGCATCGGAAACACATATTGGGAAAATTAATGTATACATATGCGCCAAAATTAGCAAGAATTTGACAAGGTCATAACTTGAGCTCTGGGTGTCTGCTTTTTTTTTTAAACCACATGTTTCAATGAGACGAATGCATCGGCAACCTGCCCTACCAATTGGAGCAACTTTCGACACATTTTCGGGCCCTAAATCTGCCATCTTGAGGCCGAAAATTAGGATTTAAGTTGTAGTTCGGTTTTTTCCTATTTTTGGGCATTAGTTAATTTTAGTCTATTAGTTACATTATGAGTTAGAAATTTGGCAATTCCTCTAATTTAGGAATGTAGAAGATGCGTGGCAATTTCTGTGCCCGTATGAATAAGCATGCAAACTTACTAAGAATAGCAAGTTCTAGTAAACTGCTAAAAATAGTAATTTCTACCACCTAGAGTAGATTTAGTCAAAGTTAGTTAGAGTTTTTTTGACAAATCGAGTTGGGAGTTGTTTTCCTATTTAGGAAACATTGTAATTCATTATTCAATAACAAAGAAAGAGATCTATTTTCTTTTGGAGTTCATATTATTTGCAATATATCAAGTTTGTTTAGAATTTGGCTACATTAATACAACTCTTTCCATGTAATGGGAATCACCAACTTGAATGCCAATTAACTCCTTAAGGTAATGGGAGAGGTATAGCTCAACACAAACCCACTTCTTAGGTATGATTGAGTAAAATTTTGGTGGTTCTTTGTGAATAACCTTACCTATTGTTGATGTTATTTGGTCTAAGAAATGTTAAAAGGGCATGGAGATCCTTATAAATTCAACCTAGGTCATGACCTTAAGGACAATATGTTCAGAGGCAACAAAGTCATGTGTCTATGAGGAATGAACAAGTAGAGAGCTTCGAACATATAAGGCAGAGGAGTTTTGCGGAATAGTCAACACATGGGTTGGGTCGATGAAATGAAAGAGGCAGAACCCTATGGTCATATTATAGACTCCGAAAACACGGATTCATATTTACAGTTAGTCACGAAGGATACCTCTCAAGGGAGGTGGAAGGAAGTTAAAAGAAAAAAGGGCCAAAAGGGAAAGATTAATGTTGATTTAGGGCTATAGCCCATATTTTTTTGGGTCTTTCCACTGACTTTTTGTGGACTATTGGTGATGTTTTTGGCTGGCCGATATTGGTGGGTCTTGGTGTATAGTCCATGTCTTATGGTTGTTATAGTTCGGTATTTTATTTCTATCCTTTGGTCTTGTACAAGGTTATGATGGCCTTTCAAAACCCTTACCTTTTTTATTTTATCAATTTTTTAATTGTGGATTCCAACCATATATGATGCTAAGTTTATGCAGATTGAACCCATGGTTTAAGCATTATTTTAGAGGGAATCTTATGAAAAAATAACCTATTGAGTAAAATTTTTCAAGCCAATGATGTTACAACATCAAACTTAGAAAGAAGAATATTTTTTTTTTTTCCGATAATCCAAAGGGATCAACTAATACCCAGCGACCCAAAGCTTTAAAGAGCAAGGCTCTAACACAAGGCGAGTGTCACTGATCAACCTCTAAAACAACATGTAAATGTTGTACTCCACATGTTGCGGGTAAACCACAAATTAAATCCAGACCTAAACCCATTAAAAAAGTGACCGAAACAAGTCGGATATTATTATCAAGAGATATTTTCTGTTAGCAATCCCAAAAGCATGCAAATCAATCTTGTTCTTGAGTAGTTTTTCAAAACTATTTTTTCACATCGTGTCTATATCACTCTTAATTCGGTTCATATGCTCATTAGTAATATGAAAAAAACAACCAAATTGTATTGAATTGTGTTGTAACTATCTTCTGAGGATCAAGCTGCAATGAATTGGACTTTTGAGTTTTTGGGAATAAATTGAGAAAGCATACATCATTCAAATAAATGTTTACGCAAGTGAAAAATAGATAGAGAACAAAATATATACATAGTGTCCCATTCAGAGTATTTAGCAACCATAAGGCATCAAGAGTGTTTAGAAACCGTGATGTTTGATTCATAGAGACAAAATGGAAAAGGTAAAATTATTTTTGATAGCAAAGACTATAGTTTGAATACATTTAAAAGATGTTAAAAGGCCCAATTTTTTTGTCCAAGGCAACACACACTTTGATGTGCCCTAGAGATGTGTCTGAAAACTGTGGAAGCATCTGAATTATTCGATAAAATAATTGAAAGATATGAAAATAAAAATGGGTTTTTTGAAAAGGCCTTAGAACTTTTCAGGAAAATACAGTCGACATGTGTAAATTCAAAGACCACAACCTTTGTCAACATCATATCAACCTCTGTCAAATGGGAGATGTAGAACAATGGAATAATACATTTTCCTCAAAAGTCAAAAATTGTTTGTGTTATGGAATGCATGACAACTCCTAATTATGGAAGAAGTGGAGTGGCTTCTAATGTATTTAGGTTATATCAAGCCGTATGAGGTGGGATCTACTAACAATCCATCTGTTACATTCCATGTTTATATAACAACAGTGAACCCATGAATAAATTAATACACATTATACATACCCCAAGAGATTTTAATGAGCACAAAACTAGTGGATATGAAAATAAAAGAGACAATACGGTATTGTTTTTTTGGATAAGATAAAAGAGGTGGTCTCATTTTGTGTTTAAGATTATTAACAATATTTACATGCTTACATTCTATCCAAATTAAGAAATGTACTTTAAGAGGGTTTAGAATATAGATCAATTCCTATATGTTTTGATAATTGCATCACCCCTTAGTATGTCATTTTTTCTGTAAATAGTCCATTCCTAACAAACCATGGCCATGTTTTCCTATACATATCACTACTTTCAATCCATAAAGACATAATAAGGCATACACCATGTTGTTTCTTTCTTGAAGCATGTTTTTTTCATTTATTCCCAAAATCGATATGTGTTTCATGCAAAAATCCATATGTTATAAGGGACACTTTTACGAGAGAAAGATTATTTTTTCACACAAGAAGCTATGGAAATACCTACAAAAAAATTAAAAAATAATAACACATTTTTATTTCAATGGAATTGATTGAGCAATACACAATTATGTATTTACATTAATGAAAATTAACTCTTGGTTCCAGATTGTTGGTAGAATTTTGGCGAACTTCGTTGTTTTGTTGTTTTGAAAAGCTGTTTCTCCTTCTCTATGGTTTCCCCACCTTTTTACAAAGTCTGGTTCTTAATTGTAAGAGTTAAGCATGTTTAACTCCTTTTTGGGACTTTTTTGTTTCCTTATTGCTTGTTTTTTTTGTTCCTCCTTTTGTAATGGCCCCTGGGAGCCGATCCATGTTTTTACCGTATCTAATAAAAAAATTTATATTAATGAAAATGGCCTTTTTCAATTAGGAAAATAATGTTTAGTGTTAATCATTATAAAGCAGCATGATTACTAAACAAATAACAAAAATATTACTATTTATAAAACTTAAGGAGAATGCATTAATTTTTGACGAGTAAATAGAATTGTGAAAAGCTTGTGTATAACTTCCTTTGTAAATTTCTTATTGATAGGTGACATATGGTGTTACAAAAATTTAAAAATGGCCATAGTTTAACATGATCCTTATGCCAATAGGTATGCCACTACAATGGAGGTGGCCCTCTCATTAATATAGTATGTCAATAACAGTCACACCCCAACCTCCATCTTTAGCTCAGACAATATTGTCAACATCACCAAAGGCGGTGACAATGGACATGCTTAGTGCCGTGGTCTTAGTACACCTTGGAATTGCTTTGAGGACTCCATAAACCTTACATGCCTTACTAATTAGGTAATACATATCTCGTTATTGCATCTCGAAATCGCTCAACAAGTATACAAACCCTCATTGTTTTATTATTAGCATAACATTGCACCTCTTTTTAGTGCAAGTTCTAGTAATATATGCTTGCTAATTTATTCATCTCCACATATAAGTCTCTGTCTCTAACATTAACCAAAATATTAGTACAAGATTCAATTGGAAATCATGGTGCCAACTCAAGTGTTACTTCAACCTTGCCTATAAATACAAAATGCCCATTCTCGGAATCCAAAGAATCATCCCACCCAACCTCTCAATCTTGATTTCCACTAGTTGTCATTCTAATTTACTTAAGGAATGAAGATGGAAAAATTGACACATTATCATGTTATTCTCTCTCAAAGTAATTTACAAGTAAATCTTACCATCTCTCCCTCTCGCATGCCATCTCAAAACTGTTGGAACCTGTAAATTCAACCAAACCAAGTGGAAGAAACTTAGTATTCAAATATAACATTCTAAAGATGATGCGCAAAGCCAACTCACAACATAGAAACTTCTCCATGAAAATATTCCTATATGTAACTACCTAAAATTCATTTACCCACCCCACTTCCCCTTGTTTGCCAAAGTTGATTCCACTCTATATTGCTTTTGGTTCTTATACCCTGTGTGCATATGCTTTGGTATTCCCTTAGGACCTCGATGCTTGCCCTTTTCCATTTTGTTTGGTCATGGATATCAACCCTTCTTGGTTCATATACAATGCACAATATGGTTACTAATACTTGTTGTCGAGTCATTATAAAATAAATTTGGAAGTTTCGATGCATGAATTTCTCTCTCAACATGTTCTTCCTTTGGAGGTTGAAAATCAAATATTGTGTGCCACCTTATCCTTGTAAATGAATAACCTTGATTTGGTGATCAAATAAGAACTCAAGGTCAACAAGGAGCCTATAGAGAAAGTCAATAATTTGTAATCTCAACTTCAAGAAATGGAAATAAGACACAACACCTTGAGCTCTCAGATTATTCAATTACATGTAGTTTCCAAAAATGATGATCTCCTTGGTCTCTCAATGACTAGTTATCTTTTCTTCATTAGATGCTAATTATCTAGTTTTTTTAATTTTTGTATGCTCTTCTTCAACATCATGCTTGTTTTTGTTTTTTCTACAACTCATGGGATGTTTTTACCAATGGTTCGTGTGATTATGTAATATTAGTTTTGCTTAATCTAGCATAAAAATATTGATATTATCTCAACTATAATCACTACTACACATAGTGTTAAAAACGTCAAAATTGGGGTCGATTTCACGTCGATTGGTATTTCATTTTTTTAGTTTTGAAGGGGAATTCGATACAATGATGACACAATAATAGTGTTGTAAATGTGGCGCCAATGTGATAAAAAATTACATCATGTTTCAGAACGCATTTGTGTTAAATTACTTTTGATCACATGGCCCCACATTGTCTATTTAATCCCAAGTGGATTTCATTTTCACTAAAACCATCATTTTCACTCTCAGAAGGAAAAAGAGCTCAAATATCTAGTGTTTTCCACTATGTAGAAGGAAAGGTAAGTTCTATTTTTATTTATTTGAATTTTCATTTAAAGTTTTTTAAATAAGTAATATCAAGTTGAAGTTAACTTCTAATTTTATTTTAATGTTGATAAAACAAATTACAAAAATGTCTTTTATGAGACCACATATCCTTGAGTCATTTTGTCAATAAAACAAATTAATAAATACATTTCATGACACCGCGTATCCTAGAGTTAGTTTGTTAAATATTTCATGCTTTGTGTATCCTTACAAATATTTTATACATATCTACACAAACATTAACAACTATAACATTTGAAAACAAAATAATTTCCATTATATTTTGATAGATGTCCATACCCTAAGATCAAGCTCCCATTTTCAAAGGGATTTGATTATGTCGGAAATGTTGTGGACTCTATCTTTACACACATGAAATGCATTTTTAAAAAAGTTGAAAAGGCCTTTTTCAAGTGAAATGATTTTGTGCATACCATGTATTCATTGCAATCCACAATACCACATTTCATATATACATTGCTTTGAATATTTCATGTCTTAGAAATGAGTGGTCCATCATGCTTTGATGGATTTCCTTGTGCATATGCTTCATTAGTTGCCTTTGCACAATATCACATCTCATTGTCCCAAATTTTGTTGAATAGTTTAAGTCCCTCATGCATGATTATACTATTTCCATACTTTTCTACTAGATCACCTATAACTATCTATAAAAAAACACATTTCTTATGGTTTAATGAATGTCCATGTCCTTATCATAATGTGAATGAGGGTTGTAAATACTTGAATGACATTATGTTAGAATTGATCATTATGTCTATGTACATGTTTGACATTCTTTGACATGCTATCTATCTTGAGGAAACTCTAAAATTTATCATCCAAATTCCAATTACACATGTGGCAGTTATGTGAATGTGTTTGCTTAGTCTTTAAGAGAAGGGCTTACACTCAACCCAATGCCCTTCTCTCACAATGAAACAATGTTAACAAATATATTATAAAACTATCACGTCAAAATGAAATTAAAAATTAAATTTTGCATTAACCATGATTACCAACACACACCACATATCAATCTCTAAGATGTAATGGAAATGGACAAATAATCTTTTGTTTTGCGATGTTTTTCTCCCAACCACATTTCTCCACAAAATATTACAAAACATGACCTCAAAATTTATGTTACATTTTTTGAAGTTCATTAGAATGCAATCCAGTCAGTTGTTCAAAAACATCCATGTTAAAATTTAATATGAATTTAAACCCTAGGAGATGTAATTGTATTAATTTTAATAATCAAGATTCTTAACCATTCAATTATCTTGAAATGGAAACATGACAAGTTGTAACTTATAAATTTTATTATTCTAGTTTCATTGCATTTTTATCTACTAAATAACTATAACAAACAACATTTAACAAAAATTCCCTTTCCAATATGCTTTGATGGATGTCCATACCATGTTCTAAAGCTTTCATTTTGGAACAAGGTGGGAGTATGGTGAAAAAGGTTGTGGAGTCTAGTTTTAAATCTCCCAAATGTGATTTCCTAAGAGTTTGAAAGGTATTTGAACAAACTCATTTTGCACATATCCTATGATCTATGTAGTTCATGAGATCGCACATATCCTATGATCTATGTAGTTCATGAGATCGGATTTGTTTTAGACATTTTATCAAGCATTTCACATGCCTTATGTATGTTTCCAAATTTTGTGTACATTTGTACAAGGGAACTTGTGCTGTAAAAAACAAAAACAAGTTCCCATTATGCTATGATGAATTTCTATGATGTGTTCCAAAGTTCCCATTATGACATAGGCTAGAAAGTTTGTGAAAAATGTCACAGGTCAATTTTATGTTGCCAATTGCATTTGTTGGAAATATTTTCATTGCATCAATCTTTGCAAATCATTTCACCACATTCCATCCAATCATTTTTTCCAAAACTCTGCGTGCCTTATTAATGCTACCACATTTTGCATACATATCCACTAGGGCATATGAAAGTACAACATATGATAATATTCCCTTCTCTGTGTTGGCCATACCCTATTTGAATACCAAACTTGATGGAACTTAGTAAAAATTTCAAATTTATGTCAAAATTATGAAATATAGTAAATTGAAGACCAAAGAGAGTAAAATTAGGAAAAATAGGAAAAATTAGATAAATATCTAAACCATAAAATATTGGCAAGTTTTTGCAAAATAATGATATTATTGTAATTTTCTTATTAGTATTTGATTTTAGATAATATTTATAAAATAATGAAATTATCGTTATTATTGCAGATATGTCAACCTCTAAAAATTCAATTTACTCTTCACCATGACCAGAATTGTCTACACACTCATATGTAGACAATATGGAAATTGAAGGAAATTATAAAGATAGTATGGATTTGATAGAGGACAATTTAGGAAAATGTGTTAAAGAGGAAGAGGTTAAAAGTAATTTCATTAATGTTTGGAGAAATAACATGTCAAAAACTGTGACTAATTTACATGCAACAAGGGCCCCCGAAAGAATTAAATAACACCTAATGAGGAAGATTCCAAAGATTATTTGGAACTTCCACCTAAGGCACTTAAGGCATTGAAGAAATATAATGCGGGGCTTGGCAAATAGATAAACCACTTCTAGTACCTTATGAAGAATTCACATCTTGGAAGTACAACTATATGATATAGTTGTATACTATTTCAATGCATATCTTAGGCTATTCACTATGACAATAATTAATATTGGGTCTATTATTCAATGTCTAGTTAGTATGCCAATATCACATTTTTATGGCCCAATGTACCGATTTGTAGATTGGAATCATTTTGCAAGCTACAAAGTTAGTATGTCAAGATATGACATGTGTTGTAATGTAAAGTCAATAGAAGCAAAGATTTTTATAACCCCAAAGAAAACTCACCATATGCAAGATAATATATACATTGATGGACATTTTTATGCATTTGCACATATTAGCGAGTTTCATCAATGGTACCCACAAGTGTTTGCATCTCTTATCTCCCAATAATTAATTTATAGAGTGCGCAGTAATAAAAAAGAGGATGAAATGTAAGTGCAATGGTGGAAGCAATGATAAAAATAAGGCTGGTGAATATCTTCTGATTAACTATAGTTCTAAAGGAAAAGAAACACTAGCGAGATTATGGAAAAAACTATTGAAAATGATGATTGATGTGTGTATTAAAACCCAATTTTTGTCACAATTGACTTTCTCGTAGTGTTTTGAAAAAATCTAGTCTTATATTTTTTTACGTTGTTAAAATGTTGATTCATAATATATGATTGTGTAAAAATTGAAGAATGTGATGATATTTTTTCTAATTATTTGTATATAAATACAATGAAAAAATGTTGTTTAGAAAATTAATTAATTTGTGTTGTAGGTGTAGACACAAAACAACGTGCTTGGGTACATTTCTAGGTCCTAAAAGCATACTTGCATTCATATGACTCCTAAGCAAGAAAATTAGTAATTGACAACTACCTTTGGCCTCTTTGCTTTGTTTATGGTCTTCTTTATGGTCTGTTACACCCTACAACCCCGGTTGATATTTCACTTGCTTATATTTTATGGCTTCGGACACCGGTGCCTTGACAATATGCTAGCACCAAGGCACCCTCTTCATTACGGGTTCCCCGATCCTTTTCTATCTTAATCACTTCTTTTGGGACTCTTTTATCTTTTGAGCATCTTATTTTATTATGGGTCAAACTTCTAGTTGTCAATTATAAAATTCAACCAAGGAAATCAAATAAATACAAAGCTATGTGACCAAAATAACTCGACCAAGCTCTAGGCATCTATTATCATCACCTAAGATTACATCTAAAGGCATTCTAAGAGCATCAAAGACATCCATCTAGATTTCATTCAAGGGACAATGGACTGCATTTTCTGCATACATGCACATGAAGGAAAGTTCATTTTTCCTTCCACACATCTACTCACATTGGTACATCTAGCTATTACCCACTATCAAGTGCACTTACAAAAGGGATTTCTAGGGAATGAATCTATCACACACACAAAATAACTACATGGAGTATAAGATGTAGTGTAACACTCGGTTGTTATAGGTGAATTTTGTGATCATATGCGGCATAAAAATGACCAACAACAACTACTAACAACCATCTAGCGGCACGAGAAAAACTAGGTTATGAGATCCTGCGCAGACACTCGATCCTATAAGAAGACTCCAATGCCTAGGTGCCCCTGACCCGATCAGTAAAACTTGGTCGAGCTTATCGACAGCTTCTAGAATTTACTACGCTCATTTGATATAGTCTCGCTCTTCTTTTTTACTAGTTTCTCTAGTTTGCATGCAGCCTCAACATCATGCGTAAATCAACTAAGGCCTTTTCTCTCTCTTGCACCCGTGGTTTCATATTTATCTGGATTATTACTCATGTCATCTTGTATCTAACAAATGTTTATCATAGATTACATTCGTTACTCTCTACAATATTAGGGTTTATACAAAAATTATATTTTTTAAAATCATTTGGTGAACCAACATTCAAATACTCTTGGATCCTCATTTTTCTTCTCTCATGGATCCTAAAATTCCTCAAATTTATTTGCATGATTTACTTCAAATGTATCCCAATTTGAGGTTTTTCTCCAAAATCCCTAAACACTATGCATCTCCCTCGAAATACACCACCCACTCAAGTAAGTGATATTTTTGATTCTCTCTCGACAACCCTAGCCTTCGTGATCCTCTATCTAATCGACTTGTCTTACAATATATTCAAGCTTTATATTATTTATTTCAAGATAAATTCGGCTATGAAATCCATGATTATATCTCTCACATTTGAAATCCAAGATCTTAAGGATGCTACCATATGATACACTCTTGTGTTAAGGTTCACACTTGACTGTTTAGGGCATACTACTTCCATGAATCTCACACACTACACACTTCACACTACGTGCATTCACGCTATATATTTCTAACATCTACTATCACACTCTATACATCATATTACCATATGACGTAATCTAGCTCCATGGTTCGGACTCATTGCTTGAGGGTCTAAATCTAAAATGAACCTCACCTCTTCTACACTTTATGCTTTATGCTTCATTGATCTATCTATCTAGCGCACACTATCAAACCATTTCCCGATGACACACTCTTGTTCTATGGTTCATTCTTGATTTTGAGGGGTCTTTTATAAATGAACCTCATCTCATACTCATCCACATCCTTTGGGGGCACGCTGCTCCTATCACATTCACTTTGCATACCATTCCATCTCACTCATACATTGCATACTGCATATCTTGGTTGCATTTATTATTTCTTTCTTATACTTACATGTACACTTTGCTTACTATGTTAGACGGATATCCAATATGTCATTATATTTTCTATATACACATGCACATTCACTTGTTCTCTAGTTGTGAATGTAGACAATCTAAAAATATTTATACGTGGAAATGATGCTTGGAACTGTACCTCTTACTAGTCCTACCGAGGCTCAGGGCATCTACATTTATACACATCACATATTCTATTATTTCATTTTATACTACTTCCTATATTTCACATTGATCTATACACACTTTGACATACTAGATTTATCTTTCTCACATGCTAACGGGTGCTTCATGTGCAAAATTTATGTTGTCACGAACTATTTGCCACCATGGTTTTATGTTATAATCTATTTTACATTATTTTCCATTGTATGCTATTGTTCGTAGGTTATAGCATTTGTCTTGTGTGCACACTATATGCTTTTGGCCGCTTTGGCCCTGATTGTCTTGTGATATTGTGAGCGATGTACCATGTATGAAACCTACTTTTCATGGCATCTCTTTTTATCGCCCATTTTTTCACCTTGTTTTTCTATGACATGTTTATTTCTATTTCTATTAACACGTATATAGCCATCTTGCTTGCATGTGCCTTGGTTTCTACCATGCACATTCCCATCCTCCCTGTAGGGCATCAATTTTAGATCAACACAAGGTCATATCTTTGGGCTGCATTCTCCTAGCGACGTTGCATGCACCCCAAATGAGGGGGGCATAAATTTAGTGTATTAGTCACCCCATACGAAGTAGAAAAAGTTTAATACAAAATCAACATAGGATACATTTTTAGAAATGATCTAGAATCGACTTGGGTCCTCGGTGTAGTACAAAATCCAACACCCAACTACAAACACTAGTGCTGGGTGCTCCCGACCTCTCCTAGGTGCCTCTATCTTGGAGGTAGATAAAATTACTTTCTTATATCAACATACTCTACAAAAATTCATAGAGCAGTTTCATAAGATCAAACACGGCCTCGAGAATAAAAGTGCATGCAATCTCCTACAATCTCCTTCAATTGGGACAATCAATACATTTGGAACAATACATAACAATACATAACTAAAAGCGAGACGTATAATCTACGGTCATTCTTATTCGAGAAACAATCATGGAAGGAGAGTAACACTAGACCTATCTCCCCAACACTCTTCTACAATGGTGTAAGATTGCCCAAAAATATCGCACTCGGTGTGAGATCACCTAAAAAACTCTCTCTTTGCATGAGATCACCCAAAAACTCACTCTTTTATAGCATTTTAGGACATTTTCTATCCCTTTGTTTCACCTAATTTCTTAGTTTTCTGAGAAGTACTTGAGGAAACAGATAAGGTAAAGGGTGGTAAGAGGAATACCTATTTTAGGATGGTTGAAGGTTATATGCGTGCATTTTGAATTCGAATCAAAGTGATTGTGAGACCTTCCTTTTGGATAGGAGGAACTACCTGTATAAGAGTCAAAACAAGACCACCAAAGAGAGTTAAACAATATATGCAGTGGACTGCCTAGCATGTGCTAGATCCTGGAAGTGCGATACTTCCTAGGTGGCTGTCAATCCACTGTTTAAAACAATTCAATGTTGAAATAAAGTAAATATTGTCCTACTGTAGTTTAGTATGATTTAGGTATCTCATACAAAATACAATAGGCTAGATCTAATATAAGAGGATAGGCTAGAAGGAGATCCAGAGATCAAGTAGGTTGGTTGTAGGTGAATCGAGCTAACAGGCTAGGTTAGATATAGATCTAAAGGTCAAATAGGTATCAAGTAGGCATATGTCGAAACAGGTTGTTATTTTGGAAGAGATCGGGGTGACATAGAGAGACCGACCATGGTTTTATGAAAGCGATGATGGTTTAGTGTAACCAGGTGATGGTTAGAGGGAACCGACTTACGATTAAGTGGGGCTAGTGGAATCACATAGTACGGGTTTTGGGGTAAAAGTGGAGTGGATAGAAGGCGGGGATTGATCACGAGAGGGTGTGTAGATAGGTTGGAAAGATCGAGACTACCGAGGAGGTCAAAGTGGGAAATTGGGCCAAGTCTTAAGATGATTGGGTATGGAAGGTGGTCGAATCTTATTTGGAGAGAGGGAATGGACAGAGGGTAAAAAACTAGGTTCCTTTACCACAAAGACTACAACTAATGATAAGAAAATGAAATAGATGGAAGGAGGATACTTACTCTTTTGTGAGGGTACAGGTTTGAAGAATAATGAAGAATTCTTTGCGTTGGAGGATCTTTGGGATGAAAGTTTCACTTGTTGGGCTAGTGTATTTGGTTGCCTTTGTTGATCACCAATCAATCTTCATTCTCCTGTCACGTCTAAAGAGAATGAATTCAAGATCAGAAGTTTTCCAACAACAACCAACCTATATTACAAAGCTGTAAATAGGTCTAAATAGGCCATTTGGTCCATTCGGTATAACCGGCGTCAGTTTAGGGTGAACCGGTGTCGGTTTAGGGAGAACTGACATCGGTTTGGGTGAGTTATCTTGGGTTGTTCAAAAGTTGCCATGGAAGTTGTTCCGCCATTTGATAAGGGTCTCTTCCTTTCCTCGGTGCAAAAACTGACCTTAGGAGGCTTGTAAATGTGAGGTGAGGGGATGGGTCTAATGTTAGGTTTTATTTAGGCCATTGGTTTAGGATTTAGGTTGATGGTTCAAATGATGGAGGTGGTTAGGTGAGGTGCATTTAATAAAAGACAATTATATTAAATAGGTGTGTGAGGGTAGTGAATTAATTTAATGTGAATAATTAAATTAATACGTGTGTGGGTAAAAGGTTATTAACTTAATTCAAATAATTAAATTAATATGTATAGAGGTAAATGACATTAATTTAATTAAAGTAATTAAATTAAAATGTGTGGGGTGCGGGAGGTAGGTGATAAGGTGTTGAGGATGAGGAAGTGATTATAGGGTTGTGCTTTAGGGGACCGAGGTGATTACGACATGATTTAGTTGTCTACATTTGCCCCGTTTTGTTGCGTAGCTTGTATTGGTAAGTGATGTTGACAAAAATAAGATGTGGTTGCCCAAGTGGGAATGAGGGTGATCCCCTCAAACCGAGGAACCGATGAGGTGACAGGGCGAATGGCGATTGGTTTGATAAAATTAGATGCGAAGAAGAATGATTAGAAATGAGGAATGGAGTAAAGGGAAAATCGGGTATATAGGTAAACGGGATAAGGTCAAAGGTAGGGGCAGTTTAACGCACACACATGTATAAACTGCGACACGGTACCAGTTGAAGAACTTGCAAACTCTACATCGTCTAAGTTCGATAGGTTTATCCAAATAAGGTTGAAGTGATTCCGGTATCCAAGGTATAGGATATGGTTAGGAAACACAACGTAGGTTAGGGGTAGGAATGGTTAGGTATGTTTCTGGTACACCAAAGGTAGGGTCAGGATAAATGGTCACGACAATAAATAGGCTAGGTAAGGTCATTAGGTCAATCAACACAGGTAATAGTGCTGCAAGGTATAGCGAGCACGTGAGGTCAAAGGTCACAATACAGTTTTTTGGGTCCAGGTAGATAGGTCACAACACGGGTAAGGCTGGGGTAGGGGTAAAATGAGGAGGCGTCAATGGCTAACGAGGTGAGGTTGAAGAAGGTGGAGGGCCGAGGGGAAGGTAAAGTGGTCTAGGTAGGTGTAGGGGAGGCAAAAGAAAGAGGAGGTAAGGAAAATGAGGTCAATGTGAGGGTAATGAGTATGCAGGGTAACCGAATGATGGTCAGTATGAACCGATGATGGTGGAGAGGAACCGAGGTGGTTGGCTAGGGCAATAGACCGGCATCGGTCAAGGGTTAACTAACGTCGGTTGAGTCGGGTAGGGTATAAAAAGTGAAAAACCTACGTTGTAAAATTCATTTGTGCATTGTTAAAAGGAAGAAAAGGACAAGAAGAGAGAAAAGAGGAAGAGGACAAAAGAGTACGGTAGAGAGATTGGTTGGCGAGTCCCGTAGGTGAGATTGGTTGAGTGAGAGGTGGGGACACGAGATCGGATTGAGCGAGGTGATTGGTGGAGAGAGTTGGAGGATTTTTACGGGATGGTTGAGGCCGAAGAGGATCGGGGAGTGACACGGCGTGAAGGTTCCACCATGACGCACGACAACGGGATCAGGTATGATTTGAACCTTTGTTTGTGATTGTTTGGTTAAATTGGTTAGGATATAGGAAATATGAAAAAAATGGGGGTTTTGGGGAAAATAATTTCAAAACGGGAAAAATAGAGGGCAATGGGAATGGGGAAGGGTAGGGGGTAGGGAAAAAGGGTAATGTAGGAACAATTAAGGGTGTAAGGAGGGATTTGGGTGGGTAGAATGACTAGGAAGGGAAAAAGTAGGGTTGGGAAGTCGGGGTGGGTGGCATGACGGTGATCGACGTCGGTCGACTTGTGGCCGATGTCGATGGGTAGTGACTGGTACCGGTCCCAAGAACAATGACCGATGTCGGTCAAGGGGAGATCATGGGTGGTGGGGGATAACCAAGGTCAGTCAATGATAACCGGCACCGGTTAACCTAAGGGTAAGTTGGGACAAAAAAGAGGGGATAGAGGAAGGGCAGGGAATGGGGAAGTAGGGTAGGTGGGAAAGGATTAGGTGAGAGGGAAAAGGGTTAAGGGAGATGGAAAGGGTTTAGGGTGGCTTGGGTGATGGGTAGGGTAGGTTTGGGTGAGGGTTAGGGTAGATAGGTAGGGCCGGTGAGGTGAGAGGGAAGAGGGTTAAGGGAGATGGAAAGGGTTTAGGGTGGCTTGGGTGAGGGGTAGGGTAGGTTTGGGTGAGGGTTAGGGTAGATAGGTATGGTAGGTGAGAAAGGATTAGGTGAGAGGGAAGAGGGTTAAGGGAGATAGAAAGGGTTTTGGGTGGCTGGGTGGGTGGTAGGGTGGGGTAGATAGTTTCGGGTGGATGGGTTAGGGTAGGTTTCGGTGAGGGTTAGGGTAATGTAGTTTCGGGTGGATGGGTTTGGGTAGGTTTGGGTGAGGGTTAGGGTAGATAGGTAGGGATGTGGGGTGAAATAGGTAAGTTGGGAAGGTGTACTAATACATTGCTTTTGTGGGATGCAGGCCCGAGATGAGTAGTGGATGAGGGCCAGTGCCGCCCTTGTTATTGATAGTACGGGAAATCACGACGCAAGTGGAGTGGCAGCATGTTGCAGAGGTGGGGTTGATAGGGGTGAGGAACTACCGGCATGTAGTCTGGGAGGTGATTCTGATGGTTTCCCTCATCGATAGATGGGACTCGGTGACCAACACCTTCTAGTTGGCGGACAGGTGAGATGACGATCACCCCGGAGGGCGTCTACGAGATCTGCGGTTGCCCATATATTAGGGGCCTAGGTTTATTCCATCTCTTTAGAGGCATCGAGGAGCTACTTAAGCACCCATTTTTGGTGAGGGTGTGGTGGACCTGATGTTCCATAGCACTAGCATGAGCTATGGAGCAATGTATAGAGCTCATCCAGAGGAGATGAGGTTAGTGGTACTCTTGATGGAGGTAGTGTGTTGCTTCGCATTGCCGGATGCAGAGGGTGGGAGATTCCCGAGGTCACTGATGGGAGTCCTCCATGACATGATGATACAACGGACATGGTTCACATGGGCACCTGCATTGCTGATGTAGGTGTATAGAGAGCTATGGGCCTATGGGTGACTGCGAAGGTTCAACATCTGCTTACGTCATACTATTACATTGTTGGGCTTACGAGAACATTGTTTGTGTTCGACCAGTGGGGATGCCCAGGTAGATGCATTCCCATGGAGAGTTTTGAGAGTGGGGTATAGGTGGTGGGTACTAGCCATGGGAGAGGCTCGAGGTGCCAAAGCTACTCATGATGTAGCTTACTTACTATAGGAGGTTGTTGGAGGGGTTGTTTGGGGTGGACATCATTTGGAGGCCGTATGTGGGCTTCCCGCATACAGAAAAATGGCCACGAAGCTAGCTGGGCTACAGATACATCTGTGGATAGAGGGGAGGAGAGCGGGAGAGCATGAGTAGATACTCGTAGAGTGGGTTAGGTGCCGATTTGGGCTAGTCTAGGTGTACCGCCTCCGTTCTGCGCAGATATAGGAGATATGACATGGAGAGACCTATGTCTCCACCACGACCCACAGTGCCGACTGGACAGGAGGAGCAACTTGTAGATACACAGATTGATGATGCTAGGGTTGCAGATGGGTACATGAAGTGGTGGGTGGCACGATTATGAGTAGTATCACCCGGCCAAGGTAGCCAGACTTAGCCACCATCACAGTTTAGAGAGACGCCCTACAAGGGTAGGTGGCTACCTTGGTGATGCAACTTGGGATCATGCGGGGCTGTTCACGGAGTTTAGAGGCACAGAGTTGCCACATTACAGACCTAGACAGTGACGCTACAGGCTCAGGTAGGGTAGGGACAGGTACCTACATAGGTAGAGGTAGGGGGAGATGGAGATGGAGAGGAGGTAGGTAGAGATGGTGGGGAGATAGCCGCCACTGAGAGCGCAGTGCGAGCTTTATAGGGCTAGTTGGCCATAGTGTAGGGGTAGGTTACGGGTATGTATGGCCAGCTGATAGTAGCACAGGCACATATTACTACCTGCTGAGCTCGGATCTTGGCACATTCATAGATTCTAGGGCCGACTCAGGCTCTAGTACCAGCACAGGGCTCAGTGTAGGTTTAGGGACAGGGTCCCATTGTATAGGTACCTACGTAGGTAGCGAGACCCATGGCACCCCCATAGATAGTGACCATGGTCTAATTCAGGGATGCCCTAGCAGAGGCATGATATTATCAGGATCATTTGTTAGTGCGCGGGCTAGATGCGCCCTTCTATTCTCGAGTACGAGCACACAGCACCTCTAGTGAGAGGACTAGATCCCATACTCACAATGTGGAGATTATAGGGGGTGGCGAGCCCAATGATAGGGTTTTGGTGAGGCCACTAGTGTGCAGAGGCCAGCCTCAGGTGAGGGGACATCAGCAGGAGGTGAGGCAGAGTGCAGTCACCAGACAAAGAGAGAGAGGGTCGAGAGACACAAACACACGGAGTATTCCTTGATATCGAGATGGGGAGATGATTGACTCACTTTATGGACTCGGCTTTGCATGCCGAGTCATTTTTACATGTATGATATATGAGACCGGCCTACGTGCCAAAGAGATTTTGTATTTATTATTATCATTTTTTTGTACATGATACCATACTCACAAGCCGAAGATATTCTTGTGGTGATAGCGGCTCTGCGAGTCGGCGATGTATGAGAGACACATGTATTTTTGAGATGAGTGTACATTATTGAGACATTGAGATGTATATGAGGAGATATATGAGGTTCATTTGATTATGTGTTGTGATGTGTATTTTATTTTACTTTCGTTATGATATGAATGGATTAGGTGAGTTAGGCATGACAGAGTTAGGTCGGTTTAGGCATGGATTGAGTCAGGTCGATGTAGGCATGGATCGAGTTAGGTTAATTTTAGGAATGGATCAATTTAGGTTAATTTTAGGCATGGATCGAGTCAGGTTAATTTTAGGCATGGATCGAGTCAAGTTAATTTTAGGCATGGATCGAGTCAGTCGGTTTAGGCATGGATGCATATTTTGATATTTTGGTAATACATGTTAATGCAAATGAATGTAATGGTGTACAATGTTTAAATATGGGTTATAGATGAATATGGGAAAGAATGGTAGTGGTAAAAGAATATGTGAGAGGTGAGGAGTGTATGTAGGTTGAATGATGTGGATATGGGATAGATTTTGGTTTTTGATATGAACAGGAAATTAGGAAAAGGTGGGGAAAATGGTTAGGGTAAAGAGTGGCCGAGCTAACCTTCCAGGGCCCCATGCCCTAGAAGTGCTGCCTACATGGTCCCGGTGAAAAGGGACCTCAGACCAATGTAGTTCTCCCATAAGCTAGGGAAGAATATGAGAAGATAGAAGAAGAGGTAGGTAGGTTGATAGGTAGGGTCGAGTCCAGGTCGTGGGGATGATTAGGTCAAGGTCAATTAAGTTTAGGTAGGGTATAGGTAGATAGGTGAAGGTGATTTTAGGTCGATAGGTAGTGTTGATTCTAGGTCATAGGTATAATTAGGTTGAGGTCATTGATGGTTGGGTCAAGAATAGGTAGATAGGTAAAGGTGATTTTAGGTCAATTTAGGTGGGAGAAGAAAATCCCAAAAGATAGGCGTCGAGGGTCTAGTCCTATATAGGAGGATCAAAAGGTAATGAAGAAGAGAAAAGATAAAAGGAGGCAAGAAATCCACCCAATTGGCAAGGATCAAAACGTATGAAACACATCTACATATAGGCTAGTGAACATAAGACCCTAAAGACATTGCATGATTGATTACTCTAAAGGTGAAGAATAGTCACAGAATCACCAAATGTTGTAGGTTTAGCAGGTCCCTTGAGGTAGTATGAGGTGAAGAGACAATGGGTAAGGAGGTGAAGGTAATTGGGTCATAAAATGGGAAGGAGAATGCCTTGGGAAATAGAGCCAAGATCACAATAGGCAAGTCCATGACGAAAAAAGGTTACGTTTCTTTTTCTTTTTCTTTTTGAATTTTTAGATAGACTGATCGATGCGGGGAAGTCTATACGGGATGAATATATGTCTCCTTGAGGTCTTCGTGAAGCTGATCGATGTGGGAAGCTTATGATTTTTTAATTTTTGAGAAAATAGTCCTCTTTTTGGAAAGACTATGTAGAGAGTTGCAAGATTTTTATAGCTGTCCTTCGAGGAGCGAAGTCTACTTATAGCGACAATTAAAGGTGGAAGATGTCCTTTTAAGGGATTCATATTTTATATTGGAAGTTTGACTCAAGGAGTTAATCCCTTATTTTTGAGGTAATATATATATATATATATATATATATATATTTATATTTTAAGTCATGGATGAGACTATAACGAAGAATTTGGTTCTTGTTGAGAAGGCAAGGGTGAATGACCATGGGATCTCATCTAAAAGAAGACAAAAAGTATCCATGAGAATCATGCCATGTGCAGAGCCATGGTGCACATATTTAAGATAAGGAAAAAGGGTGACGGGTAATCACATGATTCTTGTTTAGTCATTGGAGATGAGGTGTGGAAAAGAAAAAGGTAAATGACACTCAAGAGATGAACATGAACTAGATAAATAGTGATGTAGGACTAGAAGTCAACAGTAGAATGGTCAAAGATACAAGGCATTGAGGGGCTTAGGTTTAGGCTTACCATCAAGTGAAGACAAGTGATAAGCACCTGATCCATAGTCATGGGTCACGATGTATGGTCCAAGCCAATTAGGAGCAAATTTGCCTCATTTGATTTTTTCTGCTTTGGTTACATGTTGATTTTCCTTGAGGACAAGATCACCGACCTTGAAGGTACATTCATGGACACTTTTTTCATAGGCACGCTTGATACATTTTGGTAGACTTGGAGATGGTCGAGGGCATGAAGATGACGTTCGTCTAATAACTCAAGTTGTGCTAAATGGTTTTGGCAAAAGTCATCATCAATAAGCATATCTTGAAGAGAGATACAGAGAGATGGGATCTAGACTTGAGAGGAAAAACAACCTCGGTACCGTAGATCGAGAGAAAGGGAGTAGTAGCGGTGGAAGTGCGAATATCGGTATGGTATGCCCAAAAGGCGAAAGGAATGTGCGTATGCCAATTCTTCCTAGAATCGTTAACCACTTTCATGAGAATTTTGTTTAGGGTTTTGTTGGTGGATTCGGCCGACCATTGGTTTATGGGTAATATGTCGAGGAGAAGCTTAGTTGGATGCGAAGGCGCAAAGTTTCTCAGAGAGTTTTCTTTTGAAATTTTTTCCACTATTAGTGATAATGTGATGTGGAACACCGAAGTGAAAAATAATGTGATGATTGATGAACTCACATATTTTCTCGGCTTTAGTAGAGATGAGGGGTACGGTTTCAACCCATTTGGTGTAATATTTGGTAGCGGTGATGATCCATTAATGGCACTGGGAAGAATGGGGATTGATCTCTCTGACAAGATCCAAACCCCATTGAGAGAATGGCCAAAGGTAATGGGTGACCTGTAAGGCATGACTAGGTGTATGATGAAGATTGGCATGTTATTGGAATTTTACACAACGCTTAACGTAGTCACAAATATCATGATTGATGGATGGCCAATAATAGCCTAGGTGAAGAATGTGTTTAGCAACAACAAGGCCACTGAAGTGACCTTCGCATATGCTGTCGTGAATTTCTTTAATGGTATAGGTGATTTCAGAGCTGGTAAGGCAACATAAGAGGATACCATCAAAGACGCGTTTATATAGAAGACCACCCATGATGACATAACGAGAGGCCTTCTTGAGAAAGGCGCGTTGTCCATTACATGTGAGATTAGGAGGAAATATAGAAAGGGAAAGGTAGTCCAAAGCTACTTATACCAAAGGTCTTGTGTGTTTAGTGAGATAGTTCGGATGAGATTAACACAACAAGATGTATAAGAAGGTCTCGATATATGTTTTATGGTAACAAAGATGTTTGAATCGTCAAGTGAAGCGGGTATTTGGGAAGCGAGGTAGGCCATGGTATCCACAAATTTATTGGTGGATCGCGGAATGGTTTGAATTTTATAGTGGTCAAAGGTAGTCAACATGATGTCGACGTAACGTTTGTACTCTTGAAGTATTTCATTATGAAACTGATAAACACCATTGAATTGGTTTAGTACCCGGTTGAGAATCACCAAAGATATTAATGGATATGACATCTAAGGCATAGGCGATCATGAGACCTAATCAAGCACTTCGTATTGAATATATTGTTGGTGCATTGAAGTCGAGTTTGAATGATAAGGGCATGGGTTCACCATCAAGAGGAATGAGGATAATGCCCGCACCACTCCCATGCCGACATTTGGAACCGTCGAAGAATAAGGTCATCTAGTAAGGGTCATCATCTAAAGATAGGTTAACAATGGATTCGTCAGGGAAATCAAAGTTCGAGATTGATTCCCGAAAGAGGCGCATCAATGAGCTGGTCGATAATGGCCTAGCCCTTGATAGATTTTGGTGGATGAATCCGAGGTCTAGGTCAAAAAAGCATGAGCCAACATGCGGCACATTGATTTTGGTAAGACTTAACATACATGAAGTGTAAGGGTCGAGTGATCACAAAATAGGTTTTGTGGTTGAGTAGGTAATGGCGAAGTTTGGTGGTGACAAAACTAAGGCTAAGAAAAGTTTTTCAGGGTGAGTGTATCGGGTTTCATAGTCTAGAAGGGTACAACTTATGTAATAAACCACCTGCTCCCTATGTTGTTTGTCACGATGAGCGAGCATAGCCCCTAAAGAGTGATCGGTAGTAGAGATGTATAGGTAGAAGGGTTGGTCATCTTTAGGTGGAACAAGTACGGGTGGTTAGAGAAGGTATTGTTTTAAGGCCTCAAAATATTTGTGGCAGTCGTCATCCCATTTGAAAGAGACGTCCTTTTTGAGAAGGTGATGAAATGGTTGACAACATGGTCGAGAGAGTTGGGAAATAAATTGATGAATAGATTACAACTTTCCTTGTAAACTACGAAGCTGGTGAAGGTTAGTGGGTGGAGGCATATCGAGAATGGCCTTGACTTTAGCAAGGTCATATTCTATATACCACGAAGGGAAACAATAAATCCTAGGATCTTTCTTGAGAGAACCACGAAGACACACTTTTTAGGCTGAAGGCGAACACTATATTTAATGAGTCGGTCAAAGATGGTTTGAGGACGACGAGGTGCTTAGCGTGACATTTAGATTTAGAGAGAAGATTGTCTACATAATCTTCTAATATATGGTGCATAATGTCATGGAAAATTTAGGTCATAGCCCGTTGATAGGTGGCACCAGCGTTTTTAAGGCCGAAAGGCATGACTCGATAGTAGAAGGTTCCCATGGGGTAATGAATGCGGTTTTGTGTTGATCCTCCTGGAGTGAGAAAGCTTTGGTTATAACTTGAGAAACCATCCATGAGTGATAGCATCTCATGGCGAGTGGTAAGGTCAACCAACTAGTCAATACCAGTAGAGGAAAACCATCTTTTGGAAAGCAAGGTTGAGATCACGGAAATCGAGTGCAAATGTGAAGTCCCCCCCGCCTTAGTGACGGGGACAATGTTAGAAATCCATTGGGGGTAATCGATGGGTAAGATGAAGGAAGCGAGAGAAGGTGTTGAAGTTATTCTTTTGACAAGAAAGCAATGCGAGGGTGCATTTTCCTCAACTTTTGTTTTACAGGTTTGGCATCGGGAATGGTTACAATATTGTGGACCAAGATAGTGGGATCAATGCGGCATGTCAAAGATAGGACCAAGTGAAAGAATGGCTGTGATTTTTAAGAAAGGAAGTGAGGGCTTCTTTTGATAGCATCTAGAGATTGGCCAATCTTGAGAATGTGAAGCCATCCGAGTGTGGATGTTGACTTTGATAGTTGATTCATTCAACATTGTTTGCGTCTCGAAGGTAACGAATGGTGAATATAAGAGTCCTCAAAGCACTAAGGTAGGTGAGTATGGACTCATCATCCTAACATTGAACAGCGTTAGTGGTAGGCATGTTGTCGTCATCATCTCAAGGTACGAGGAATGGGAGAATGGAAGAAGCCTCGCCATCGTGGTGATAGGTCGAGAGGCCCCAAGGAAATGGTATTTATGAAAAAAAAGGTAGGATGGATAGATTCTAGATCCATCGACTCCGTTGGTGAAGGTGGTGAAGGTGGGGGTACGTGAAGAAGGTGGAGAGGGGTCAATGTCTTCAATAAGTTCAATACGGGGCTTTTTGGCAGGTAGTTTGGTAAAAATGATTCCACTACGATCATTGTGTTTACGCGTGGTACATGAAATAACGGTGTGATGACCTTGCTCATAGAGGCCAAAGCCAAAACCCTTCCAGGCACAGCGGTGTAGGAAAGTGTGAGCAAAGCGGCGGTTGGTAAGTGACTGAAGGTCAGCCAAAAAGGGTCAGGTTTGTGATGGTGGTTTGGGTGTGTAAGTGGAAATATCAAGTCCCCCATACCTAATATGGGTATGGAGGTGGGGAGGACCATAAAGGAGATGCTGCTTTATGTGGTGATCATAGTGAGGATGTTGGTGAAGGTTTCCATACTCTTGTGGAGTAAGGAATGTATTAACATTCAGACAAGCGATACTTCCCCATAGTGAGGTGTTGAAAAACACATTCAAAGGGATCGATGGTTGATATATTGATGGTGGAATGGAGGAAGCGTTAGAAGTCGGATCGGTGGAGGTGTCGATTAGTTAGGAAGCTGATGTGTGACATGTAGAAAGTAACATCAACACTGGGAATAGAAGATTTGAGCGAAGGTGAGGTTGTAGCATGGTTTGGTGGATGGGGTCGTGTGTGAAGAAGATATAGGTAGGGAGGTAGACGCCTTAATGGGTACAAGGAAATCATTGGGCGGTAAAGCATGTTGTAGGTTTTGAAAGGTGATGGGTCAGCTGGAATGGTATAGGAACATCCTTCATGTTTGAAATTTTCACATTGGTGCAAAGTAGAAGGAACATAACCTATGGCACAAATCCGGGTCTTCCGAGAAACAAATTATATTGAAACCCCCTTCCAAAATTTAGAACAACTCGGGAAGACAGGACCCACACAAACGTTAAGGATGATAGTCCCAAGTGTAGAGGTGATAAGCGTCATTAAATGAATGCAACACGATTTGGATGTTTATGCATGCGGTTGTTGGGTATGAACATTTGTTTGAATGCATGAGAGGAGATGATGTTAATGCTAACGCCCCCATCGATCATAACATGTCGGACGTTTATATTATCAATATGGATGGAGATGAAAAGTGCAGGATCTGGGTCATCGGTTTGGTGGGGGACAATTTCATCATCTGAGAAACTAAGGATAACATCTTGGTGAACAGGTGAAGGTGATGAGGTAGATGGAAATTTGGTGAGAGAAACGACATGATGAGGTGTGATAATAGATGCTACAGGTGTGGGGTCATTAGGTAAAACTTCAATAGATTGAAGGACCTCCATGAGAGCTTGACGATGTGACTCGAGGTTTGGATGAGGTCGTATAAGGACATTTTGAGAGGATACTGGTGTAATTTTTTGAGCATGGTGCGATGTGTGACACCATTAGAAATGGGGTATGCGGGGCCATGAGATAGTTATTTTAGGTATGGGTGTAGATGGTATGTTGGGTATAGGATTGGTTGGTGGGTCAGCTACCTTTTCTTTTCCCTTCTACGCATGTGTAGTGACATGTACCATGTTGATTTGAGGGAAGTTGGAAAATGGAGAAGGTGTAGGGTAAGTGGTATAACGACATGAAGGGAAAAAACCTATTGGAGGAGAAAATCCTTGTGAGGTTAGTTGGGTGCAATGAAATTTGGGTGGTGGCGTGGCAAGTTCTCTGATGTGAACCATGTTAATTTCAAATTTCGGAGATGGAAAGGAAGGTCATGGCGGTGAAGATGGAGGTTGTGGTATAGGTGTAGGAGGAAGATGTGAAGAAGGTGGTGAGGGTGAAATAGGCTCATCATTCAAGAGGTCATCGTCATCAAAATTAGGGTTAGACAGGACATAATTGAATGAAGGCAGCCTTTAGACCCTTAAAGTTCTCAACATCATGCCTTGACACATGATGGTAGGTGTAAATTTTAGTATCATCAAACCCTTCTGTTTTAGGTTTAAGAGGGTCATAAGGTCTAAGAGGAGGGAGGGTGATAGCAAAGCTTTCAGGAGGTTAGCCAAGATGGTAGCGTATGATCCCACTAGTGGATCACAATGCGAAGTGAAAGTAGGTTTGGTTGGAAGATTGGGTAGTTGTGGTGGTAGTTGAGGTGATGCGTAGTCATGGATTTGGGTTGTACTTTCTTTGGTGTAGGTGTAGCAATAGAAAGAGGGGTAAGAGTAACCACCTCTTTGGAAATTAATGGCTTTTTCAATTTTTGGTGCTTTTTCTTAGGTAGAGGTGTAGGGGGAGCATGTGATGTAGATGGCAAGGTAGATGGTGGGAGAGGATGAGTGACCCAAGGGGACAACTGAGGTGCAGTGGTGGGCATTGGTTGAGGTCGAGAGGGAGGTATAGGTAAGGTGGAAGAAAATGTCATAGGTAGTGAAGGAGGTATAGAAGGTAATGGTGGTATAGGAGGAGAAAAGAAGCTATTGATGGCAATGAAGGACGTAAGGCTCACCTAGGTAGAGCCGTAGGGTAGTGGTGAAGGGGTCAAGGAATTTTAGGTCTACCCCCGGAGAGAGTACATTTTGTTAAGTTAGAGGGGTGAGGTCCCAAGATGGATGGTAGGGGTGAAGGTGATAAAGGTGTAGTTGGTGAGGTCGGTGCATGCAGATTAGAAGATTGGGTTTTTCATTTAGGTTGAGGGATTGGTTCAATAGGTATATGGGAAGATGTGGTCAAATGTATCTGATAGGAGGATGTGCAAGGTTTGATGTGGGTGTGACCCCTAGAACACTAGTGGGTTTAGATATAAGAAATGGTGTTGGAACACGTCACCAACGAGAGAGGTGGGTATAAATGATGATGATGCAATAAAGATGTATCGAGAGTTATGTTCATGTGTGGTTTGGGTTGTTGAAACATCTTCAGATAAATGGTAGAAGTGTTGGTGGAAGATGATTGCATTTGGGTCGAGACTAGGAGTAAGAGACACCCCAAAGTGAAGCCCTATCAACATAGTCCAGGTGGTCACCAAACATGAGAATGACACTGTGTTAGATGAGGTAGGTGTGGAGTGAGTGGCGATTCCTATAAAATGTGTCTGAGAAATAGGGAATTCATTGGATTTGGCCTCTATAGGTAAGAGAGCCAAAAGTAGGTCCGCAAGATCTTGGGTAGCTGATGGAGAATGGTCACCGAGTGGAAATGACAAATCTATTGGATCCTGAATAGGTGGAGAAGATGATGGGTACTCCTCATGGGTGGAGGAGGTACAATTAGTAGTGGCTCAATGGGTAAGAAAGCTAAAGGGGAATGATATCGGTCTTAATGAGAGACTACTCCACAGTGTACGAGGAGGTGAAGGGATTTCCTCTATGGGTAGAGGAACAGAGATAAAGTGGGTTCTGTGTGGGTAGAGGATTTTGAGGCTAGGATTTCCTCAATGGAGGGGATAGAAGGTATTTTGGCATAAAGTGGTAAGTCAGTAAAGATAACATGTACCTCTCATGTATTACTTTCGTTATGTGAGACATCACCGGTTTGATCATTAAATGGGAATGGTTAGGGAATGGTTTCTTGAATATATGAAGGTTTTGGTTGGCAGGTGCATTTGGGTTATCTAGGACTAACTCGCCGCTCTCGAGCATTCTTTGAACAATGTTTTTAAAGGTGATACAATTGCTTTATCACTTTGTGACCATTTTACAGTGATAGTTACAATAGTCATTTTCATTGTACCATCCTGGTATGGGGTGAGAGGGGTCAAAACCAAGTATGTGGTTTGATAGGAGGAAGGGTGATGGCATTAACTTTAATAAGCTTTTCTAAAATAGATGAATATGGTTTCTAATTCTTTGTGTATTTCTTTTGTTATCGTTTGAATTGGAAGGCTTGGACTGGTGACAGATTGGATGAAGGTTTAGCATGATTGGATGGATGGGAAGGGCCAACCTTAAGTACCACTGCGTTGGTAGTTCCCTTGGCTTTGGAATAACTCATTTGAGGTTTCGAGGAAGAGGAAGTATCGTGTGATTTAAACGAGGAGTTCTTGTTTCGTAATTGTATATTCTTCTCTTTGATGATGCAAATTTCGAGCTTACATGCCATGGTGAAAGATTCATCAAATGTCTAGAAGGTTTGCACCTGTAAGGTAGGTGAGATATGTCTAGCACAGGCTCATGTGAAGAGCTCTATGAGTTCATTTTGTGGTAATTGGAAAGTGAGTTGGTTGATTAGGCTACGCCAACGAGTGACAAAATATGTGATAGATTCATCGTCATATTGACACGTGGAGTAAAGATTGGTCATGGTAACCTTCTTGACGATGTTAATCAAAAAATGATCAAGAAGGCTTGGGCTATTTGGTTGAATGAGAAGATGGAATGTCTAGGTAATCCACTATACCAGTCCAATGTTGGACCCATTAGGGACATGGGAAAGGTTCGCAAAAGCAAAGCATCATCATGTGCAATTAATTAAAACCCATATTTGAAGGATCGCAAATCTTGTTGTAGATCTTCCTTACTATTAAAGTGGTTAAACTTAGGCATATCCCAGTGTATAGGATATGGGTGAATAGGCTCATTACAAATCTCGTCATAGGTGAGAGAATTGCAGGTGCCGGAAATAGATGCTTCTAATGTCTGCATCTTGTCCATGATTAACTTGATAAAGTCATTGTTAGGTTGTGAAGATTGGGTACCCCTAGAATGAAAGGAGGTTGTTGTGGGACATATGAAGAATACGACATTCTAGAATATGGTGGTGTCGAATAAGGAGGCGGGAATTGAGAGACAGACATAGAGGGTATATATCCGGACTGAATGACCGATGAAACAGGAGGCGGCTGGTAGTAGGTATGTGAGGGTGGGACACTCGTAGTGACCCTGGTAGAGATTGGGGAATAGAAAGGACAATGTTTTGAAATGGGGTAGAGGTTACCGACACCACGGGTGGTAGAATTGCAACTGGTATATATGAGACAACTGGTGTGGATGATGCTATGTTTTGGTGGTGGATGAAGGTATGGTGGAGACTACAGTGCAATAGAGGTGGCGGATGTGGCATTCAAAGTTGGCATGGGACCTATTGTGACAAAACTGGGGATAAAACGGGTGAGGTCACCATGGTAGGAGGTGGAACCGAGGTGGAAGCGATCATTAGGGACGGAGATAAGGATACGAGCATGCCATAGATCAATTGACCTGAGGCATCTCAAGTGGAGGCATGGGTGAGGTAGTGGCTCAAATTAGAGGGATTCTGATCCAGGAGTCATGCAAACTCCGTGTCACCCATAGGAATGGTGATAGGTTGATTAGGATCCATGGATGATGAGATGGAAGGTGGTGAAGGACTAAGTGTTGAAGGGCTAGGTGGGAGTGGTAGTTGACTAGCTTCAAATATGAGGGCACTCATCGACTACGGGTCAACACCATGTGGTTAAGAACTGATTTGGTGAGACTATATTATGTCTGAATGGCACAAAACACCAAAAAACTAGGAAAATAGTCAATAGTGAGTGGATTAGGTTGGTGGTGAGAGTGTAAAATAGCACAAGGTGACCGACACCAGTTTGGGTAAACCGATGCCGGCTATGCTTAACAAAGTGCTGAATTCTGTGAAAAACCCACATTCTGTTAAATGATGGTTCCAGATCGACAATTTCCACACGAGGATGAGGCGTAAGGTGATTGTGATTAAAGTAATGACAATATGAAAGGTGATAGGATCCTTTTATAACTCAGAAAGTGAAATAGGTGTCTTTTGGATAGGTGTCCAAGAAGAATTCAAATCAATGCCGGTTGGGTTTAACCGATGCCGTTAGAATGTAACCGGGGATGGTTAAAGATAACCGCACTTGATCGATTCCTGTGAAATTGAAACAGAGAATAAGAAAGATGGTTGTGATTTAAAAATTTGGTGTTGAATCAAACCCAAAAGTTTGAGAATGATGTAGATGTGGTCAGGAACACTCAAACGAAGTCAGAATACACCGACTATGATTGGGAGTGTGCAAGGAAAGACAAAAATAATGATCGAAAGCTCTCACCTCAAAACGCAAATCAAGCAGAACACTAAGAAAGAATGTTCCTAGAGTGCCTATTCTATTACGTTTGTTCAGCTTATGCTATTTATATGGACTGACTGTTATAAATAGAACAATAGAATTTCTTGGTGAGGAAGGCTTCCTACGAAGAAATAATTCTAAAGGGTGAGGTTTCAGGAATGTTATGGTGGGGGCGGGCTTCACTCTGAAGTATGACTTGACAGAGCAGCAAGTTGGGTGCCCACTGTACCATGATCGTGTGATCACCTACAACTTCTTATAGGTAGGATGTTGTTTAAGAATGTATGTATTTTGATTTTTGTGTGGTTTAGTAAGACTCAAAGAAAGAGAAAATGATAGAAGTGATTTTCTGTGATTCGTTTGTCAACCATCAGTTGGTCATGACTTCCAACGTATAGGTTGCCCTCAATTAATGTGAGCTAATGAGTTAAATTAGAATGCAGTGCACTTGTTTTAAACCCAAATCGAAAGTATGATATTCGATGACAACAATAGATGAATAGGAAGAGGGATGCTCTTTCACTAAAATGCAGAAAACAAGAATAAGAAGGTTCTTTTTAAATACACCAAAAGAAATGTGTCTTTGAGCAAGTAGAAAGAAAAGAATGTTACCAAGGAGAAATTTTTAATGTGAATGCTACTTAGAAGGGAAACAAACACACATAATTTTTCACCTAGGAATGAAGAAAGATGCAAGGAACCCCAAATGGGTCCCCGGGTGTGCCAAAATGTTTCACCTGATTTCTTAGTTTTTTGAGAAGTACTTGACGAAATAGATAAGGTAAAGGGTGGTAAGAGGAATACTTGTTTTAGGATGGTTGAAGGTTGTATGTGCACGTATCTGAATTCTGAATCAAAGTGATTGTGAGACCTTCCTTTTGGCTAGGAGGAACTACCTATATAAGAGTCAAAACAAGACCACCAAAGAGAGTTAAACAATATATGCAGTGGACTGCCTAGCATGTGCTAGATCCTGGAAGTACGATACTTCCTAGGTGGCTGTCAATCCACTGTTTAAAACAATTCAATGCTGAAATAAAGTAAATATTGTCCTATTGTAGTTTAGTATGATTTAGGTATCTCATACAAAATGCAATAGGCTAGATCTAATCTAACAAGCTAGGCTAGAAGGAGATCTAGAGGTCAAGTAGGTTGGTTGTAGGTGAATATGAGCTAACAGGCTAGGTTAGATACATATCTGAAGGTCAAATAGGTGTTTAAGTAGGCGTATGTCAGAAACAAGTTGTTATTCTAGTAGAGATCAGGTGACACAGAGATCAATCATAGTTTAATGAAATCGATGATGGTTTCATGTAAGGTGATGGCTAGAGGAACCAACAATGGTTAAGTCGGGGCTAGTGGAATCACATAGTTCAAGTTTTTGGAGTTTTGGGGTAAAAGTGGAGTGGATAGAAGGTAGGGATTGATCACAGAGGGGGTGTAGATAGGTTGCGAAGGTCTAAGACTACTGAGGAGGTCAAAATGGGAAATTGGGCCAAGTCTTAAGATGATTGGGTATGGAAGGTGGTTGTAACTGGAGAGAGGGAATGGATAGAGGGTAAAAAACTAGGTTCCTTTACCACAAAGACTACAACTGATGATAAGAAAATGAAATAGATGGAAGGAGGATACTTACTCTTTTGTGAGGTACAAGTTTGAAGAATAATGAAGAAGTTGCTGCGTTGGAGGATGCTGGGAAGAAAGTTTCACTGTTGTGCCAGTGTATTTGGTTGCCTTTGTTGATCACCAATCAATCTTCGTTCTATTGTCGCGTCTAAAGAGATTGAATTCGAGATCAGAAGTTTTCCAACAACCAACCCATATTACAAAGCTGTAAATGGGTCTAAATAGGCCATTTGGTCCATTCCGGTATAACCGGCATTGGTTTAGGGTGAACCGGCATCGGTTTAGGGTGAACTGACATCGATTTGGGTGAGATATCTTGGGTTGTTCAAAAGTTACCTGGGAAGTTGTTCCGCCATTTGATAAGGGTCTCTTCCTTTCCTCGGTGTGAAAACCAACCTTAGGAGGATTTTAAATGTGAGGTGAAATTTGGGTCTAATGTTAGGTTTTATTTAGGCCATTGGTTTAGGATTTAGGTTAATGGGTCAAATGACGGAGGTGGTTAGGTGAGGTGCATTTAATAAAAGGAAATTATATTAAATAGGTGTGTGAGGGTAGTGAATTAATTTAATGTGAATAATTAAATTAATATGTGTGTGTGTAAAAGGTTATTAAATTAATTCAAATAATTCAATTAATATGTATGGAGGTAAATGGCATTAATTTAATTAAAGTAATTAAATTAAAATGTGTGGGGTGCAGGAGGTAGGTGATAAGGTGTTGAGGATGAGGAAGTGATTATAGGGCTGTGCTAGGGGACCAAGGTGATTATGACATGATTTCAGTGTCTACACCCTTTCACTCTTCATGGATCAAGCGCACGCTTTCCTTTTACCATTTTGTACACACATTTACATACTTTTACATGCTTTTACATAGTTTTCATAATACATGACTTTGAATACTCTTTCACTCTTATTTTATAGGTCTGTCCTTAATACACAACAAGAAGCAACCCTACATCAAGCAAAACAATAGGTACAACATGGTACAACACAATACGCTTCACCCCTAGGGTCACTTCCTCTTTCTTAGCTTCCATGCTTCATTTTATCACTTCACGCTTTCACTTGTCTCCTTGGCATGCTATCACCATCACACTCTACATGGTTATTAGGTACACATCTTTTATCTACTTTATGTTATCAAGTATTCACTCAACAACATAAAGTGGGGGAAAATGTAGACACAAAATCACACACTTGGGTACATTTCTAGGTCCTAAAAACATACTTGCATTCATATGATTCCTAAAAAGAAAAATAATAATTGAAAACTACCTTTGGCCTCTTTGCTTTGTCTCTAGTCTTATTTATGGTAATATACACTCTACAACCTAATTGATATTTCAATTACTTATATTTTATGGATTTCGACACTAGCGCCCTGGCACCCTTATCCTTACGGGTGCCCCTGACCATTTTCTATCTTACTTGATTCTTTTGGGTATATTTAATCTTTTGGGAATCTTATTTTCTTATTGGTTGGCCTTCCAGTTGTCAATTGCAAAATTCAACCAAGGGAATCATATAAATGCAAAGTTATGTGACCAAAATAAAGGACCAATCTCTAAGCATCTATTATCATCACCTAAGGTTGCATCCAAAGGCATTCTAAGAGCATCAAAGGCATCCATCTAGATTTCATTCAAGGGAAAAGTGAATGCATTTTCTATATACACGCATAGGAAGGGAAGTTCATTTTTCCATCCACACATATATTTACATTGGTACATCTATCTATTGCCCGCTATCAAGTGCACTTGCAGAAGGGATTCCTAGGGCACGATTCTATCACACATGCACAAGAAATACATAGAGTTTGAGATGTAGTGTAGTGATTAATTGTTATAGGTGAATTATAGAATCATAGTGCAACATACATGTGACAAAAAATGACTACGATTGACTATTTTGCGACACTAGTAAAACTAGGTTTTGAACTCCCACACGAACACATGCACCTAGAAGCAAAATCCAATGCCTAGGTGCCCTTGACCTAGTCAAGGCACCTTGGTCTAAGCTTATTCGATGGTTCCAAAATTTACTATGCTCTTTTGTGATAGTTTTCTCTTCTTATTTATCAGTTTCTCTAATCACTCAATCCCAACATTAGGCATAAATCAAATAAGTTCTTTACTCTCTCTCTCTTACACCTAGGGTTTAATATTTATCTAGATTATTTTTGTAATCTTGTATCTAGACATTGTTTATCATAGTTTACATTTGTTACTTTGCAATATTAGGGTTTATAAAAAAAATTCTATTTTTGTTAAATCATTAGGACATCACTATATTTACATTCAAATGAGGATCCTCCTCCATCCCCTACACCACCTTCAACATCACCTCCAAAGTCACTTCCATAATCACCTTCAATGTCACCTCCACCATCACCACATGTTGCACTACAACAACCTCATAGAAGATCCAATAGAACAACAAATGAAAATGTTCAATTATCTGCCACCAATCCTTTGAGACACATTATTTTTCAAGGTGTTCATCGTACTACATGTACACCCCACACACACATATTACAAATCCTTTATAGCAATGCAATCATGGACTAGGGAAATCATGGTATGTGTTTTGTAATGAAATTAAGGAAGGAATGCCACCACCTCCATCTCAAAAAAATTAGTTTCCTTGTAATATTATTCTATAAAAATGAAGGTGTTAGGTATTCATTATGTTAATTTTTACCCACGGGTTATAATATGTCGAAGTTATATTTTTGTGACTATATATATATATGTCCTAATTTTTCCTACTTTAAATATAGTATGTCATGTGTACTTTAACAACTTGAGTAGTTTCCATAAGATCATGATGATTGTATTAACTACGGTATCCTTCTTGCACTAGTTATATATCTTATAAAGTTGTGTGAAATTATATTCAAAGTAGGAAAAAATCAGGACATGTGTGTGTGTGTACTAATTTTTTCATACTTTGAATATAGTATGTCATGTGTGCTTTAACAACTTGAGTAGTTTCCATAAGATCATGATGGTTGTATTGACTATGGTATTGTTGGTGAGAAATATTTTGGGTGGACAAATCAGGTGTCTCCACCAATGTTCACTGGGCTACGCCCCACTGCATTGAATGGTACAACGCCCATTATTGAATGTAAACTAATCCTAATACTATATAAATGCTATGGGTGGCCAAATTGGCAAAGGATCACACATGGACACTTCATTGAACATGTGGAAAAGTCTTGTATATGGGTATGTACGAGAGAAAATCAAGACGTGACCTTCTTCGCACCCAACCTGTCGAGGTCATGTCGAGACATCTAGTGTATAATGAATGTGAATGTGAGTGTAGTGATGGGGATCAAGATAATTGGGCAATCTTATATCTTCAACACACAATATCGGGATCTGCATGAGTCTAAGGCAAATAATGCTCTCCTAACTTGAAGTGGTGTGATGGCTCGATCTGATATAATAGCTGCTCGGAGACTCCAATCAATATCAAGATCTTCGAGATTCTGTTTGTTGGTTATTGAACACGTGGAAAGTGACCTACGAGTGCCTCATATGGATTTCTAGACAAGGTCATGGAAGTAAGAATGAGAGACGTGGTGGAGCCACAAGGATTTATGGGCAATTTTTGGTCTAGCTCCAAAAGTCTCGGCTTGATCGACTCTATGTAAAGTAAGGAACGTTGTGCAATAATGTATGGTGGAAGTGGTGAAGACCTAAATACTAATGTACACAAACTAGTGTCACTTTGTCTAACCGATTAGCAATCTCGTTGGGTTGTGGGACCTGAGGATCACAACAAAAGACTCATGGAGGCTATGGGCCTTATATGGTTATGCATGTAATCAAACCTTGTTGTTAGGAGTAGGAGAAGTCTAATAATCGTAGGCTTTATTAACAATGATGTTTAACATATTTAGTTCTATTTTCTCAGAAAAGTTACTGTGTGTGTGTAAGGCATTAAACGTAAAATGGTATCAATGTCAGTTATCAATTTTGGCCCATTGGGTTGTGGGACCAAGGGATCACAACTATATGTCTTTTCTTGTTGTGGACCATTGATGGTCATACAAAATGAAATAAAGTGATTTTGATAAGAAAACTAATTACTGAAGGAAATCTAATCTATGTTTTTGGAGTTTTCATAATATATCGATCAAAGAAATAAAAGAAAAATAATCTATCAAAGGAAATATTTTTGATCTTTTCTAATTTTTAAGCAATGCATTCTAATCTAATAAATAAACTAAAGACAATTAATCAACCAGATGTAGCTGGTTATTTGTGCGAATACGTGAATCTAACCTAAAAAAATAACCTAATCCAATCAAACCCTTCAAACCATACCTCAGAGATGAAGAACAAATCATGACCACGAAAGGGATATTGTTCCCAAAACTTACAGTAATGTTAAAGAGCAAAATTTCTAATGATTTGATCTACTTGTGATTTCGTAACCTATTGAAATGAACAATTTTACTACTCTATTCGATATGTAATTGAAACTAGTGATTTGAGATTGACAATTAAATAAATAAAGAAAACAAAACACAATTCCAACTGGATAAGAAAGAGATTTGGAAAAGTTGGTTGTATTTGTATCATCACAACGAGTGTTTATATGAGTCCAAGGGATTGGGAATGCAAGAACAACACGGAGGATGGTGCTTAAGAAATGGCAAGTTCAAGGTAGTTTAGATGCAATGCAAGTAGAAGAGACATAACACAAGAGATCCGAGCTTGGGTATGTAATTCCTAATAAGATTGTGGTAGCAATACAATGCTAAATACACAAAATTCTCATGAATTTTCTTGAATACAAGCATGGAATATATAAGAATTGGGGCTGGGATGTGCCTTCATGCAAAAGGCAAGAAGAGGTAGTTCCAAATAACTAAAGCACATGCAAAAATAGAAGAGGGAAGGAGAATCAAGCAATCAAAACTATTTTTAGACAATTTGGCCCACGGATGCATGCTAAAAGTGAATTTAAGTGAATCGTCGCATGTTAAAACACACATGACGGAATTTGGGAAAGTCGTTCAGATCGCCGCCTGCGCAGGTGATGGTCTAAGGACCGCCACCCCGCCGGGTGGTGGTCCCGGCACTTAAGGTGAAACATGTGTAGAAAGAGGCAAAAAGTCGGGAAAAGTTTGGGAAGGATAAGTAAAGATGTCTAGGCAACAAATTTACACTACAAATGAATTTTGGATTTCGAACACCTTCTTGAAAGGACTTGAATCATCATTGGGGACTTTTGTAACCATTTTTTGACAATGTAGCACATGAAATTTTGGGTGCGTACATATTGTCCCCTCAGAGAAGCATCTTAGCCATGAAAAGGCATACAACGTAGAGTATGACTATGGTGTTCTTGAAAAGGGGAGTTAGATGTTATACTTGACATGCTCATGTGTCGAAATGTCTTGCCCAAACTCCCGCTACACGGAAGAGAAAGAAGACTCGAGTGCGAGATATAAAATATATAAAAAAATAAACACTAAACCAAAATGACAAGAGGAATTACCATTTGTGTGGGGATATAGAGATATACCTTGCAAACGCTCTAGCCCTATGAACACATACACTCAAAACGAGATTAAAAATATATATATATATATATATATATATATATCAAAACAAACCCATTTTTCAATTCATTTGTGCAATCCTTATTTGGCGAATTTGAAGTTCTGGATTCACGGTGACCATTTCCAACGAGAGTATAACTAAAACGACTGTTGCAAGATAGTGACCATGCCTCCACATGTGGGAGATCGACCAACGCGGTCTAAGGTGGGTTATTTTTACTTTTATCTTTTCATACCGCGGTCTATATGTAAAAAAATTGAAACATTCACCTAGGGGGGATTATTTTCAATTTTGTTTTGTCTTAAATGAGTCTCGAAGGGGGGCACCCATAGGGAATTCTTTTATTTTATCATAAATGGTCTTTTTTTGCATTTTTGAGCATTTTTTAGGGTTAAGGGAATGTTTGGAAAATAAGCTCAGGACCACCTCCCAAAATAAGGTGGCGGTCATGGGACCGCCGCCCTACTGTAGCGCGATCCTGGAACCACCTCCCTACTGGGCGGTGGTCCTAGAACCACAACCCCGCACTAGGTGGTGGTTCAGCAGAATGACCAAAACGTGCGTTAACTTGGATTTTTTTGGTTTTTCTATGTTTTGTTATTTTTAGGTGAGCTTATCTTCTTATATACGTTACTAACTTGCTATTTTTTATATCTTTTGGTGAATGAAGAATAAGGAAGAGTACATATGGAGTCGAGAGAGTGAGTGTGATTGGTTCCCTAGGATTCTGGATCAGCTGACCTAGGATGAGATGGAAATTCTGCAGAGGGAAGGTATCTGGAGGATTGAACGGGTGCCTCATGTTGCCCTTACTAGTCACATATTGTGTGACTTTTTTTCCTATTGGGATGCAGATCAAAACACTTTCCTGTTTCCAAGTGTCAGGGGTGAGTGGACCATTACTCTGGAGGATGTATACCGCATCCTTGGGCTCTTGATTCTTGGGAGGAGATTAAATTTGGAGACAGTGGGATCCAGGGCCACGATGACACAGTGGGCCATGTATATGGGAGACACCATTGTCTCATCTGGTTTAAAGAAGGGGATGAAAGTCCAGTCCATTGCCACTGCTCCTATTCCTATCATTTAGAGAGCCATTATGGGTATCTTGTCCTCACGATTGATCGGGGAAAAGGGGGTGACACCCTTCTCTACTACTGGGATCCTATTATCACACAGATTGAGGGACATGGCCATAGGTACACATGGGGAGAAGACATCTTAGGGACTACCTACCATGACTTATACAGGGTAGTCTGATTACAGGGGCAGTCACTGAGCCACCCCACTCTTGTTATGAGCTGGGTATATGAGCACATCACCCCCTATGGAAGGGGAGTACAGGTATTAGATCCAGGGGATGTCTGGGCGCGAGCTAGAAAACTATGCCATTTCTCGGGACACCTCATCATCCAGTGGCTTCTCTGACTATGGTAGACATGGTTTCCACTCCTACCAAGACATGGCAGGGTTATGGGGATAGGAGGTGACCATGGTGGTAGCTTGCTCCACCACTGGTCAGTTAGTTGACAGGGCTAGGAGAGTCAAGAATCATCCATTTGATTGAGTTCCTTAACATTTTGGCCTCCCATATGCTGACATACTTCCTCCAGTGGCGCCAGTCTACATGACCATTCAGGAGGCTCGGAAGGGCCCTAGAGGAGATCCCGAATGGACAGTAGTTACTCCAGGTATGCCTATTTCAGTTAGGCATGTGCTCCATGCTCGAAAGGAAGCTGGTGCCCCTCGAGGGCCTAACTCTAGATTGTGGCTGCTCTTGCTCACAATGGAGAGGAGGATGAGCCTATTGATGTAGACTCTAATTCTGAGGAGCATACAGGAGATGAGACCGAGGAGGAGTTAGTCAGAAAAGAGACTGAGGAGGAGGATGAAGGGGGAGATGTAGAGACTAACAAGGCAACCCGTATGGTGGAGGAGGAGAGTAATCTTGAGTGGTATGACACTTAGGAGATGTTGAGAGTAGCGCATGAGGAGGCTAGTGCGAGAGAGAGAGAGACCTTGGTCTTAGAGGATCCATTTCCTCTAGATGGGGAGGGGGATGATGAGTGCGTGATTGGAAAATGTTTTTCCTCTAGCTTTGGGGAGGCCCCACAACTACCGTGAGAGAGCAACAATAATAATAGTCACCAACCCCACCTAGATTCCGGAGATCCGAGGATGTCTAATACTCTTTTCTTGTCTTTGTTACTTGGAAGCATTAGTTTGGTAATTTATTTTTATTTGTATTTTGTGATTTTCTAACTTATCTATTTATTCTTCTTTATTTTCTTGCAGTGATTGCATAGGAGTGGTGAGAGATTATCCAACAGGTGTGCATGGAAACCCTACTGATTCTCTTAGGGAAGACCCAAGCTGAGCTAACCGAGGATTCAGGTCAACCAATGGTTTCCAATAGACACACTGATGTGTTTGATCCTATTTGGAGGAAAACACAGGTGGTGACCTCCCTTCATATGAGGCCGCTGAGTGTCTGATGAGGTAGAGCCATTCCCACAGTGAGACCACAGGCATCGGCCGCCACCTTGAGCATTCATACCATTCGATTCATTCCCAAATGTCATTGTAGCTACGGTAGGGGCCTGGACCCGTGCACCATCAGGGATCCCACAGGGATTGACAGGCCATTGGGCCATTTATTGCTTTGTTTCCATTTTGTCGGGCACTATATGATTTTTTTAGTATATTTTGGGCTCATTGCGAGCGTTTTGACCACGCCTTAGTGCGTGATGGCATTGTATACAAACTTGACTCACCATGATATATACAGACTTTTATTTTTGGTTCGGTAATCCATTGTATCTGAGTTGACTCTCTTTTGGTTTATTTCTCATGTGTACTCTAGATGTTTAGAATTTTCATTTTCTATGCTTTTCAGAATGCATGCAATGGATGTGAAATGATAATAGAATGATTTATTTTTGTATTTTATAATGCTGATATATGATAATGCGAACATAATGTGATGTTGAACTTTAGTTTCTTTAAGCAATATTTGATACTTCATATTTTCTTGGAAAAACGTGGTGATACAATGATATGATAAGTAAATGTACTTGCCCCACTCCTAACTCCACGCAACCAGTAAGATGCGAGGGCTCAACACCAAGAGTTGGAAAGGGCACAAGTTACAAAAATTTGTTGAATGGTAATGATGAGGGAAAGAAAATGGTTTGACAGGACCAAATTGAGACACTACAACCTCACCCTACTCAAGTTACCTCATATTTTAGAATGTGATTTACTTTCCAATTTATCTAGACTTAGATCCATAGATGGCTACTTGGTTGAAAAAATATGGTTTTGAGGTTTTAAACTCTTTTGGAATTTTGGACATCTAACTCACTTTGTTTTTGACTTATGATTTCACAATATTTGAATGGATTGTTTCTAACTTTCAAGTTTATCAAAGAGACCCCCTACACCTTTCCCCATGCTACTAGTAGGAAGCATGGGCTCATCACCGTGGAAAAGGAATAGGTGAGTAAGGGAATTTATCTCCTTTCCCAACCCTACATCACCAATAAGAGATGCAGGCTCAACACCGAAGGTTGGTAGGGAAAAGAAATGTGTAATATAAATTTTTTGTTGATTTGCATTTGACTTACTCATCTAGGAAAAATGTTTAGTATGTTCTTATTTCCAAAGAGATATTTATGGGATATATGCGACACCATGAATCTTCTAGAACAAACTATAAGAAAAGACACCTAATCTAGAAAGAGACTATAAGAAAAACCAAGTATACAGGCCTTGGTATGGTCATGGTCAAAACTTTGTCTTATCTTGTTTGAACTGATGAAATGATTAAAAAAATGATGATACCATGAAAATTTTAAGAGATATGATTTGAATGTTTTTCCATTTTTTAAAATAAGTTTTTAGGAGTTCTTTATAAGAATAAGTCCCTTGATCAAAAATTTTACAGAATGAACTGGAAAATGAAAGTGCAATGTAGATGCAGTAATGTACATATGAAAATGCTAATGGATCATGCATAATACCTCTTCTAGGTGAAGAGAGTTCACATATTTGTTAAACTCCTCACCCTCTAGTGTACATAGGAAAAATGCCCCATTTTTGTAGTCTTCTACTACTTGATATGGACCCAACCACTTGGGTCTGAATTTTATTCCTTCACCAGTCTTTTTGTCTATCTAGCTATTAAGTCTTAAGACCAAATATCCCTCATATATTTCATGCTCATAAAATTTCTTGTTGTATTACTAAGCCATTTGGTCAACATAAATACTATGCCATTGTTCAAAGTTGAGCCTAAACTCATTAAGAATTTATTAATGATAGTGTCGTGCTCCTTAATAGCCTTCTTCTCCCAATATTACTTGCAACAAAATACAAAGACTCATTATTTCAACCTCGAGTGGTAAAACTGCTTCCGCATCAAATACCAAATAAAGGGGGTTTCCCCTATTGGTGTTCTAACTAACGTCCGATAGGCCCATAAGGCTGGAAAAAGCTTTAAATGCCAATCTCGTTTGTTATCCTTAACAGTCTTAAGGAGGATGGACTTTAATGTCTTATTTGTAGCCTCAACCTATCCATTGGCTTGAGGATAATAAAGAGAAGTTGTGTGATGAATTATCTTGAACTTTACACATAATTCATGTACCTCATCATTTTTGAAAGATGTGCCATTATCCGAGATAATGACTGTGGAACTAAGCACCTAAAAATGATTTGGTTCAAGATGAACTTGGCAACCATAGATGTGGGTACATTGGTAAGAGGCATGACTTTGACCCACTTAGTAAAGTACTCTATAGCCGTGATTATGAAGCTCTATGGCCATCTGTTGATGAGGGAGAGAATTTTCCTATCAAATCTAGGCCCCAAGTGGAAAAGGGCCATGGGGTTGCAATTGGTTGTAGAGATTTTGCCAGTATGTGGATCTCGTGGGAGAACTCTTGACATTTATGGCATATACATATAAATTCTATTGCATCATGCTCTAGAGTGGGACAAAAATCTCCCATTTGATGTATCTTTCGAGCAAATGGCCTCCACATACTCTGCTATGTGATTCATAAAGAATATTTTTAGATTCTTCTGCGTCAACACATCTTAATAGTATTCCATCGAAGGTTATACGATAGAAACTTGCTCCAAAATAACGTACTAAGTGGAAATTACACATAACCTCCTTCTTTTTGTGATGTTACCCCTTACGGATATGTATGGTCCACTATAAAATTAATGATGTCAGTATACCATGGACACGCATAAATGGGGGCCTAGTCTCGATGAAGTATACACACTCATCAGGGAGGTCTAGATCTACCAGATCACCTCCATCTAATGGATTGTCATCTAACCGATTTGTAATGATTTTTCCTTTAACGAATTTTGGATTAACAAACGTTAGCTAAAATTTTCCCATCGAGTTATAAAGCACCCAAATTTCTTGGATAAGGATCCTTATGTGAGGAATGTCCACAAGTGATCGACTTAACAATAACCTTGGTTTATTGATTCATCATATAATGTCTCGAACACTTTTCGGAAAGACTATGGCAAGGCATTATTTTTCTGCCTGTGTGTAACGTGTCTCATAATCAAGAAACATTTGACTAATAAAATAGACTGCACACTCTTGTTTATCATCATCTTCTTGAGCCAACATGTAGGCTAGCAAAACATCCATGGCTTGGGATAACTAGATCAATGCGTGATCTGATATAGGAGGCATGAGCATGGGAGGGGACAATAAGAATCATTTAACTAACTCAAATGACTCATTGCATTCATCTGTCTAATCGATGCAGTAATCCTTTTTCAACAAATTGTTGATTGGGTGAATAAAAAGGTCAAGTTAGGGATAAATCGTCATATTACCCCAAGTTTTACAAGAAAATATTTGATGCCAGACTCGTCCATTGGTGGAATTATTTCCAATACAACTGGGATTTTGGCTGGGTCCACATCAATTCCTTGTGAAGATATGATGTAACCCAAAAGATTGCCTCTTGTTACACCAGACCCACATTTTTCTAGATTCAATGTGTCTCCATATTTGATTAAGCAAGAAAGGATGATACAAAGCACCTCTGGGTGATTGTAATGCTTTCTAGCCTTAGCCAACATGTCATTCACGTACGATTCCAAAATCTTATGTATAAGATCATGGAATATATAAGTCATCACTTGTTGGCACATAGCACCAACATTCTTAAGCCTGAATGGCATGACAACATAAGAATAGGTTCCCCAAGGAGTTATAAATGTAGTTTTGGCCTGATCTTATTCAGATATCATGATCTGATTGTACCCAGATAATTCATCCATGAGAGACAACAACTCGAAACCAGATGTCACATCAACGATAACATTGATGGACATTAATGAAAAATCATCTTTCAAACACACCTTATTTATATCCCAAAAGTCTATGCAGATGCATATCTTTCCATTTTTCTTGAGAACGGGGACTATGTTAGAAACCCATTATGAGTAGTCAACTCACTTGATGAATCCCACTTGGAGGAGTTTCACCACTTCTTCCTTCACCATGAGGGCCACCTTTGGCTTCCGGGCCTTGAATTTTGCTTAATTGGCTTAGCATCTAGTTTGGTGACGAGATTGTGCACTGCAATGTGTGATGTCATCCTCGTCATTTCTTTGTAGTTAAACACGAATGATTTTGATGCTCCTTGAGAAGGTGGGTATGTATTTCAACCTCCTTAGGAGTTAAAGAGGACCATAGCTTTAAAATATTTGGTTCTTCCTTGGTCCCGATATTTATATTGATTGTTCCCTCGATTAAGGAGGAATTACCTTCCTCAAATTTAGGTAGGGCTAGAGAAAACTCTAAATCCCCTCTTCTCTTACCTCATGATTTTGAATTCCCTCCTGGGGAAGAATCTATCATGGGATTTCCAAAATAGGAATAATAGCATGGAATTAGAGAAATATTAACCTCGTGATGCGTAAGATGTAATTCTATGAGAGTGTTTAGATATTATAGAGTTGGGTTTTCAATGTCAATGTGATCGAAATGACATGATTCACTCTCATTATCTATGTATGTCAACATTGGAGTTATTGGTGTCTTACGAACCAAAATATCTACATGAATCAAGACCGTGAAGTTTGAATCTTCCAACTCACTGCTTGGAGTAAAGCGAGAAGTGGAAGTTGCTATCAAGTATTTCAGGATATTCTTCTCTCGTGGAATTGATTTGATTGATATGAAGTAAAATATCTTTGTTAAATTCAAAAATTATGTTTTTAGAGTTATAAATGCTTAGCTCTAGTATTATATACATCGGATATATGATTTGCAACAAGTTATGAATCACCCAACACCACGATATTAAGAGCATCCATTCTTTTGTCTACGATGAGACCAAGTAGAAGGGCTTCTTATTCACCGCATTATTTGTGCACTCGAATTTTAATTTGAAGGCAAAAGGTATAATCCTTCCCTTAGGAGAGGTAAGAATCTCACCTACCCCAACACCAAAATGACATTTGGCTCCATCAAAATGGAGAGTCTAATAGTTACTTGGAAAAATAGACGCCAGATAATCTATTGAATCTTTCTCCTTTACTTTAGTTACCTTAACCATATAAACCTCCTTTGTTGGAAGAGAATGATTCCAGGGTATGTCCCATGCCCATATAATTGAAAGGAAGGAGAATGGGTAAATACTTCTCCAATAGCTCAACAATATTTTCCATAGTTCCCAACGATACTATCTCTATGATGATGGTTTCATATTTGATTGTTGGAATGCCTTCAATCAAACCCGTGACTTCTAATTCCATTGTAGGAACTAGATTTTCCTCTGGTACTGAGCTTACAGGTTTATTTAACTGATTTGTAGGAAGCTCAAACTCAGAGTGGATCCTTGGCCTCTTTTTCAAGTTAGCTAGGTGTATGTCGAAGGGTTTTGGATCACCTGCACTTTTGGAAAGAACTTCCCTAAGTGCAAGAACCTAACTTCCTAAAATAAATTGGAGGGAATCACCTTCATGCGATGAATCCAAGGACGGCCAAGGATCATATTATATTTGGTTTCTGATCTATAATATAAAACTTAGTTAGCACCATCTTAGGTCTAAGGGTGACCAAAAACATTATAGTTTTGATTGACATTGCTTTGAGGCTGTTGTAGCCTCTCAGTTTATTTCGTGTCGAAGAGAAATTGGTCTCTCCATACCCTAGCTTTTGAAGGAAAGAGAAGGGGACTATTTTGATTGCTGCCCCATCATTAATAACCACACACTTTACATAGTTGTTGTAAATCTAGACTTGTAAAAACAATGCCAAATCGCCTCTATGAGCTATTTCAACATTCATGGGCATCTTGCTAATGTCAAATACAAATCCAACATCTCTTTCACGATACCCTAGAGGATAGACATCAAAGTCCATGTGGTTTATCTATGCTTCAGAGGAGGGGTAACGCTAGTTAAATGAAAAAGACCCAGTGATTCTTGTAGAGAGGCCCTATGAGTAGGGGAATTCTTTAACAGATCTAAAAAATAAATGTGAGAGAAGGTCTTAGTTAAGTCACTGATCAAATCGTAAGCTCCTACTGGCTTGCTTAGTGTATCATGAATATCATCTGATGTGGTCAGGTAGATCAAGATAGGCTGAAAAAAATAATCCTTGGTTCTAGTGGCAACGTTAATTTTAGGTTCAGTGTCTAACTCGACCAACCCCACAATTTTTTATTTGTTGGAGGCCATCCAGAGGAGGTGCCACTTGTGGGTTTGACAAAGTTGAGGCTTCACGATCATGGGTCCCTATTACAATACCTTTGTTTGAACTATTGGGATCTATTCTACCATCCTTTGGACATGTGGGGAGAGGATTGTTAAAGATTCCAAGTGGTGTGTTTTGTGGAGATACTGGTCCCATGTAGGTGTTTTGAGTGGGTGCTATGGGGTTTGTAAAAAAATGTCAAAAATATATCATCTTTGATCCTCTGGAAAATGTTGTAAAAACTTGTTATAATCGCAGCATGTTCTTGCGTCATGCCCATGAACCCTATAGAAACTACAATATAAATCAGGATCGTAATCTCGAGGCCTTTGGTTTACACCTTTTTATTGTCTAAAATTACGGTTATTGTTCAAATGTTGATTATTATGGTTAAAATTTTGGAACCCTTGCCCTTGGTTTTGAAATTGGTTTAGATACCGCTTAGGTATTGGTTAGGGCCTTGGGTATGATTTTTTCTTGATTACTGAGGTTTTTGGTGTTGCTGTTGTTGATGGTTAAAATTTACAACATTGACCGAGGGTGAGAAGTTATTGTTTCTTTGACTTCTTTGTTGTTATTGTTGTTGTTTGAAGTGCCTGTATTGGGAGCATTAACAATGTTAGGTTTCTTAGGTTGGTTCATCACCCCATCCATCGTGACTTCATGATTCTTATTGAGGATTTTTGGTCCTTGGTTACTATTTGTGTTGTTGGAGTAACTAGGGTTATTTTGATTAGGGGTGACTAATATTCCATTGGCTCCATAAGTCTTATAGCCACTATTAATGGCTGCTTGGTCAATTTGAGGAGGACCCTCTAGCACCTCTTCATAGCTCCTTAGCGGGAACTTTTAAACCTCTTCCTTTGTATCCCTATTGAGAGAGCGAGAGGAATAAATCAAAAGCCTCATCGATCCAGTATTTGGATCACTTGCGAGAGGAGTAGAGAACTTATCGCTACCTTTGAATGAAGTGGGTTCTGAGACTCATTGTGCTCTTGCTTGATATGAAGGAATTCCCGATTCTGTGTTCTCAAAATTTTGTTCATATAAAAATCTTTAATAAATTATGATATGAGTTGCTTGAAAGAGTGTGTTTAAGCCTTTGGTATCCTATAGTACCAATCGAGAGCAATACCTTCTAGCATCTTAGGGAAAATATTTGCAACAACTGCATCCCATGGGAACACCTATCAAATGGAAGTTGCATAAGCTTTGATGTGGGAATTAGGATAGCCCTCCCCTTTGAATTTTGGAATATCAGGAAAGGGTCTAGGGAGCATGATTTCCCAAATGGAGAAGTCTAGAGGCTCCTTAAGATATTCAGAATAAGTCCCCATTACGTATGTTTCCACCATTGAAGATCCTTGAGGAGGTGGAGGTTGCATCAGTTTCTAAAATGGGATAGTATAAACATTTGTTGGGGCGTATGGAATCCTCTGTGGTTGTCCATACAGACCTGGGTAGGTGTACATATACCCATGTAGAGATTTAGAATACATGTGTACATAGGGGGTTGATTACTTTGATATGGAATCAAAGGCACAAAGTCATGGAATATTGCATTTCTAGTTGGTATGACATTTGAGAATGCACTTACAGGTACGGTACGTGGTGTGAGGGGGTATACCTAAGGTGCCCATCCCCGTAAGTAGATCTCCAGGGTTTGGAGTACCCATATAAACTAGAGGATTATGTGCAGTAGGTATTTGTCTGTAATTTTATGGGTAGGGAGAAGTTCATGTTTTCCCTGCGTATGAATTTTGAGAGTTTTGGGAAAACTCTAGCTCCTTGACTTTGTCTACCAATGCCAAGATGACATCTCCCATTGACAGGGTGGTGCTTTGCTTAGGTTCCTTTTGTTGAACCCTTAGAGGTTGTTGAGGAGTATGGTATCATGCTATGAATTGTTCACTATGCTGTCACCCCTCACAATATTTTTGTTGGTGGAGGGGTAGTGTTATTATTTTGGAGTAGAACATCACCTTCTTCTTTGACCTATCAAAAGCTTAGTTCATGTTATGGAAGTGTTGTTCACTCCTATCATATCATGTTAAATATTCCTCATCTGGATGTGGGAGTCGGTCTGATTGCATGCTAATGGGATGTCAAAACAATACCTAAGGAGATGAACTTGCTTCCCCAGTGAAAGTCATGTTGTTTGAACTTGATTGTTCATGAGGATAGGTTTGCATGATTTGTTCAAGTTCCTTAATTTGTATAGAGGAACCACCATTCGTTCCACTGAAGAGAGGGTTTTGAGTAGGTGAGTGGTTATTTGCCCATGTTGAAAGTGAAGATGATTATTGTGTTATACTTGTTTGGTATTTGTACATGTAAAAACCTGGGATGGGTCGACTATACTCATCATATCCTGACATATCCGGGGGTATAAGAATACCCATAGAATAAAGGATGGATGAAGAAAGCGAGAAATGTTTAGAGACTAGCTCTTCACATCGGGTTCACCAATTTGTACGACAAAAAATCAACATGTGACCTTCTTCACACCCGACCTCGAGGTCGTGCCAAGACATCTGGTGTAGAATGAATGTGAATGTGAGTGTAGTGACATAGATCAAGATAATTAGGAAATCTTATATCCTCAACACGTAATATCGGGATCTGTGAGTCTAAGGCAAAGAATGCTCTCCTAACTTGAAGTGGTGTGATGGCTTGGTCTAATATAATAGCTGCTTAGAGACTCTAATCAATATCAAGCTTTGCTGAGATTTTTTCTATTTGTTATTGAACACATCAAAAATGACTTGTGGGTGCCTCGTATGGATTTATAGACAAGGTCATGGAAGTAAGAACGAGAGATGTGGTGGAGCCACATGGATTTATGGGCAATTTTCTTGTCTAGTTCAAAAAGTATTAGCTTGATTAGCTGCTTATGTTTAGTAAGGAAAGTTGTGTAATAATGTTTGGTGGAAGTGGTGAAGATATGAATACTAATGTACGTAAACTAGTGTCAATGTCTAGCGGTTAGCAGAGTTCGTTGGGTTGTGGGACTTGAGGATCACAATAGAAGACTCATGGAGGCTGTGGCCCTCGTATGGCCATGCACGTAATCAAAACCTGTTTCTAGGAGCGCAGTCTAATAATTGCAGGCTTGATTAACAACGATGTTTAGCATATTTAGTTGTTCTATTTTCTCAACAAAAAGTTACAGGTGTGCGTAAGATTGTCAAATGTAAACTGGTATCAATTTCAGTTATCAATTCTAGCCCGTTGGGTTGTGGGACCAAGGGATCAAAATTGTATGTATTTTCTTGTTGTGGACCATTGATGGTCATACATAATGAAATAAAGTGATTTTGATAAGAAAAATAATTATTGAAGGAAATATAATCTATGTTTTTGGAGTTTTCACAATATATCAGATCAAAGCAATAAAAGTAAACTAATCTATCAAAGGAAATCTTTTTGATCTTTTCTATTTTTAAGCAATGCATTCTAATATAATAAATAAAATAAAGACAAGTAATCAATTGGATGTAGCTGGTTACTTGTGTGAATATGTGAATCTAACCTAAAACAAATAACCTAATCTAATCAAAACCCTTCAAACCCTACCTCAGAGGTGAAGAACAAATCATGACCCTGAAAGGGCTATTGTTCCCCACAACTTCCCTGGTAATGTTAAAGAGAAAACTTTCTAATGATTTGATCTACTTTTGATTTCCTAACCTATTGAAATGAACAATTTTACTACTCTATTTGATATGTAATTGAAACTAGTGATTTGAAATTGACAATTTAACAAATAAAGAAAACAAAACACAATTCCAACCTAGATAAGCAAGAGCTTTGGAAAATCTGGTTGTATCGTATCTGTCCCCTTAGTTTGTTCCTTTCTTTCTCTCGAGTGTTCATATGATTCCAAGGGATTGGGAATGCAAGAACATCAACAGGAGGATGGCACTTGAGTAATGGCATCTTGAAGGCAGTCTGGATGCAATGCAAGTAGAAGAGAGATAACACAAGAGATCTAAGCTTGGCTATGCAATTCCTAGCAAGATTGTGGCAGCAATACAATGCAGATACAAAAATTCCTAGGCCTTTTCTTGAATAAAAGCATGGAATATATAAGAATTGGGGCTGGGATGTGCCTTCATGCACAAGGAAAGAAGAGGTAGTTCCAAATAACTAAAGCACATGCAAAAATAGAATAGGGAAGGAGAACCAAGCAATCAAAACTATTTTTAGACAAGTTGGCCCATGGATGCATGCTAAAAGTGAAGTTAAGTGAATCATCGCATGTTAAAACATGCATGAAGGAATCTATAAAAGTCATTCAGGACCACTGCCCGCACGGGGTTGCGGTCTAAGGACAGCCGACCTACTTGGGTGGTGGTCTCCAAGGACCGGCGCCTTGCTCGGGTGGTGGTCCTAGCACTTAAGTCTAAAACATGTGTAGAAAGAGGCAGAAAGATGGAAAAAGTGTGGGAAGGATAAGTAAAGATATCTAGGCAACAAATATACACTACAAATGAGTTTTGGATCTCGAAAACCTTCTTGAAAGGACTTGAATCATCATTGGGGACTTTTGTAACCATTTTTGACAATATAGCACATGTAATTTTGGGTACGTACAAGGTACAAGGAGGAAATTAAATCATTGAGGAAAAAGGGTTGGGGGAAATTAGTCAAGGAAGATTATTGCCATGAGTAGATTACAGAGCTTCACACCTAGTAACTAGAGTAATTCAACATCCAATAAAGAAGAAAGAAACAATGAATCTTTTAGCGAGACAAAAAAACACACATAAACAAAGAGTTCTTTGAGGATCATTCATCGAATATTAAAATATCTCTTTAATCACCATGCTTAAAAATTGTAGACAAGAGAGAAATATACGAAAAACAAGAAAGGGAAATAGAAGAAGTGTAGCTTTATTTCATGTGTGTTGATACAAAGTCCAACTACATACAATCCACCATTTATACAGTGTAGAAGTTCTTCAAAAATTATGAATCCTTTGAAATTAAGTATTTATAAGACATTCAACTTGACCCCTCACCTCCCTCACATGACTCTTCATTTCCATATTCCACTTGTGACTTTTCATTTTCCATGAATTAAGTATTTCTCTTATAATTTTGAGAAAATACTTTTACAATTTTAAATAGGTCACTTAAGTGAATAGGAAAAAATACAATGATGAGGCCCAATGAAGAATTAGAAAGGAGAGAGAAAGAAGAGGGAGGAAGAAGAAGAGAGAGGAAGAGATGCCTTGAAGAACACTCTGTATCTAATGAAGATCCATTGTTCTTGATCTATGGAATGCTCCAATGTGATGAAACTTTGAATCTCTAAACTCTTTGCACCCTAAGAAAATCCTTTGGATGGTTCACAGACACCTTGGGTTAAGTGTTTAAGAACATTGTTGAATTATTTTTCTGAAAACCATGAACACAAATCACAAAGGTCCCTTTTGAAGAGATAAGAGCTCAAAAAAATGACCTGCCAGGCTACATGGAATGTTCGCCGATGATTGCAACCTCTACCTCACACATGATACTTCTACAACTCGAGCCTTGAAGTAAGTGTTAAAAGACACTGTCACGTTCCTTGAGATTGATCTCGAATGCCCTGTGAGAAGTGCTTATGATGATCCCAAATGATGAATTTGACCTGAGTGATCATCGCTATGTGTCCCATTGTGCCAAAATTTCCCTTTAAGTGTGACTTACTATTAATAGTGAGTGCCCAGATGAGAGACTTACTATTTTTGGTAAGAGGTGATTTTTCCTCTTCCTGACCATCCTGATGTGATGAAATTCTTCATTCACTCCTACCCACACTGCCTTTGGCTTGAACACTTCTTGAGGTGACTTACTATTTTTAGTAAGCACCCATATAGGGAGCTTACTATTTTTAGTAAATGTTCATTTTCAATGTTTTACGCTTTCGAACAATCATTCGACATTATGATGATTTTTAGTGCACAATGCCTTCACCTTAGCCAATTTTGATAATGACTTTCCAAACATAGCAAACATATATAGGAAAGCTTACTATTTTTCGAAAGTGAATTTCCAGTGCTCGATTTGCGACGGAACATATATTTTTAGACTAAGCTTCTCATCACGATCCTATCCTCCAAATTTCACTTGATTTTCCTACCAAAATGCATGGAAATACAATTAAAAGTTTTCACTTGGCAATGGTTTTGGGCACGGAGCTGTCATGGCGGCCATTAATGGAGATTGAAATTTGCAGGTCTAGTTTTTACCTCCGATCATGATGAAATTAACTCCATTGCGATAGGTTTTTCATTTGGATTTCGTGTGCAAGTTTTTAGCTCGATCCGACTATCAGATTGGTGGGAAATCGACGAATGAGAGTTAGGGCACCAAAATAAGTTTTTTTGTAAAAAATAATCTGGAGCATCATTTGACCCTCCATCTATTGCATCATGATGGCCTTAAAAATGAGGAGGTCTGAATCATCTTAATCCGTTGAATGGTTCGAAAGATATGAATGAATCTTCGTCTGGTGACTTCGGGGGTTTCTTCAAAAAAACTTCATTTCTTCACCATTTCGATCCATTATTTTTATAATTTTTTAATGTTTAATCCTCATCTAATCATGGAAAAATGGTAGCAATGGGTCTAATCTTCTGATTCTTCTTAAAACTCTTCCAAACATGACATTCTTCCTTGGGATCACTAAGTGTTCTCACTCAAAATAAACTCACCGAGCAACAAAGAAGTTTTTTTAAAAATATGAATGTTTCATCATGTACAAGATATTCTCATATTTCGATGAGTATTTTTTTCCTCTTAACTCCTTGCGGAGCTCCCGCGATTGTCTCGAAGAAGATCAAGTGCACTGTTTGATTACCTTCTCCTCATAGGGGCTGAGACTAGGTCATATGAAAAACCACGTGGAAATCAGGGGGGAGTGCACATTTTGTGTCCCCTTTTACTGAGGATGAAATGAAAGTTTTAATGACTTCCATGAGACCGAGAAATCTATGGGACCCAAAGCACAAACACAAACCAATGCCCTTCCTTTCTTCCAGCTCGTTCCTAAGCTTACTACTTCTATTATGAATTTTGATCAAAAATATGCTATTTTTGTCACCCTTTCATCTTAAAACAAATTTGAAAGAAACAAAAATTTCCCCATCGTGCTAGGTTGTGACACTTGGCGATCATCCATGCAGTGAGAGGAAAGGCTCTAACTAGCTCCCGGGGGCTAAACTGGCAATCCATGAGGTCACATTGGTGTCTTGGGGCCAAAAAGGAATGGGAAATTTTTGTTTCCCATTTTTCCCTATTGAAAAGGTAATAAAGGGACATGAAATCTCATGAGGAACCACAGTCTTTGACACATGTCCTCTTTGAAAATTGGCTAAGTATCAAACTCTTACCTTGAGCTAACTTGCGGCGATAATGCGAGCTCCCGAATGAGTTCGAAGGTGAAAGTTTATATGAATTTGATTAGAAAACAAAAATGAGTTTAATGGTGATGTTTTGGATCTTCAATTATTACTTTATCACCTCAAAATTACCCCTTTTTCTCGGGACTGCCAGTTGTGTGCCAGAAGAATGAGTTTCCTAGGGAGGTGCATGATGTTTCATGATATCTTATTTTTCTACAATTTAGGGCATGTAAACTAACTTCCAAAGGTAATTTTTAGCCTCTTGAATCTTCATGAATTTCCCAGAATAGTTTCTTGAATTTTAGGCACTCCTTCACAATGTTTGTTCCTTTAGGCCCGAAAACCCACTTTATTGAATCAACTCCAAAACCTCTGGATCTTTCCAAAATATCCCAAAAAATTTCATGGATGTTATTGGAACTTGAATTCATATCCATTTTTGAATTTTTATCCTCCGTTCTACTCTAGGGGGATGCACTAGTCCTGGGAAGGCCAATGGTAGCCCTTCCCAAAACTACTAAAAATTGGCATTCTCCAAAAGCTCCTAAAATTACGTAGGGGGACTGACTTTTCTTTCCTAAATCACCTAGGGAATCAGATTGAAATTAATTGAGGATCATTACATGGAATGAGTAAGGCTTTGTGTTAAGGATAGGTAGACTTGGGGTGTCTTGGAAAGGTAAAACTTGAAAGTTTTGACATAGGGGTATCGTTGTCATGCTTGAAAATTGGAAATTTTCTTGTTACACATTGCATGACAACATGTATAATTCTTACACTAGTTATATATCTTGAAAATTTGTGTGAAATTACATTTTTGATTATTTTAAGGGACTTGGAAATGCATTAGTTTTAGTATTGTTTGTGTTGACTATTTCAACTATCCTTCACTATTAGTTTGATATGTAAAGTGTGTATGTGTAAGGTGTTGAGAATATGGATTAATACTAGTTTACCTATATTAAGGATATAATCGATTTAATGTGAATGTGTGTGTGTGTGTTATATTGGTATTATTGAGTTGATTTATAATTAGATGAAAATCAAACATTTGGATATGAACACCTTGTTTTAAGGATTGTTTTTCTTTTACTCTATAGGGATAAACACGTGATTGTGTTCTTTCAAATCTTTGTAATATCTATATGTTTTCGATATTAAATTAATTTAAAATGAATTTTTTAGCCCCTAATAATATCGACACTTTTCTAATTTATATTTACTTTTAATAGATAGTAAAAGAGGTTTGTGGGGACCATACCCCTCCTCACAAAACATAAATAAACATAATACTAGTGACAAAACCACCAAAAAAAGAAAATGTGACTAAAAAAATAAACTAACAAAAATAACTAACAACAACACATAGTTGTTGAAAAAAAAAAACAAAATGAACAACAAAACAGGGCAACAAGCCCCTCACTTTTTATCCATACTATGAAGAATCTAGGTCCATTATTTCACCAAATCATTGATCAAAAGACTAATTTTTTCATAGTTCAAATAACTATCCTCCCTCTTCCTCTTCTTAGATTTATCAAAAATATCTCTTCCATTATGGAATTCACAAGATGATAATAACTTTAAGATGCTCAATCATTCCTTTGATATTTAGAATACTCTAACTACTGATCTAGAAAAGAGTCTCATTCTTACATTCCACCTCCTCCTTTAAAGCAGAGGACCTAGCCTAAAGTTTTCCATTTTTTCATTATTCATGGCCAAAGCTATGGTATTAATTTTCTCCTTCATAGAGTTCCAATCTTTTAGATTCACATTCAATATGCTTTTTTTCAAAGAAATATAATTTTTGACCTATTCTAACTCAAAAGGGACATTCCCAGTTGAGTTTTTACTTCACCCTCAGACTTGTACCAATCCATAGATTTCTTATATTCTTCCTAAGGGACCTAATTACCCATGAGCATGTTGATGCTTTGGAAAAATTCCACCATGTTATGATTTGGAGATGTAGAAGAGGGATGTGAGCTATAATCCTTATGTTCATTTTTTTGACAAAGACACAAAACCACTCTCATCTATATCCTCCTTCAATTTTTTTCGTTTGGATGGAGAAGAATTCTTAATAAGAAAACCTCTGTACTTTTCAAACCTAGTAATATCTGTAGTCCCATCCTTGAACATAGTTAGAATTAGCCCCCGATGAATTGGAACTTTAACTTTGGTCCTACGAACCTTCTCAACTGATTTACTTAAAGAGAAAAAAATGAAGTAAGGGAAATAAAATAGATTGTCATCTTGAATGTGATTGAGCATGGAAAAGTGGTAGGCATAAAAACTTTATACCTACCCTTTAGAGTTAAGAAATGATTAAGATGAAGGGCTATTTCATCAACATGTTCAGGAGAGAAGCCCTCTCGTAACCCACAAAATAGGGTTTTAATTTCTCATGGCCCTTAAGAAATTACTCAATTTCCTCATAGATTTTATTCTTACCTTTAAAAATTTCTCTACCTTGCTTATTTAAACCCATTATTATGGAAATGAAATAAATAGTAATGTTGAGAGAAATCCCTCGGGTTCGATCCTCACCAAGTCCCCTCCCATTTTTCTAGAGTCGTGTTGTTGAGAAGAACCAAGATGACTACAAATATTACAATTTTTCTTTCTCTCAAGGTAAGAAAATGCCTTCATCTTCCATATATGAAGCTTATTATTAAGGAGCACACTAGTGAGACCATGTGAAACAATAATCCGATCATAAGAGATTAAGTCCCCCAAAAGAGACTTAAAGAGTGGAAAGCTTTCCTAACCAAGCTATTATTATATCTCCAGCTCGTCATTTTATATGACAGATTGATTTTCCATGTAACATTGATGATGATGGCACATATATTGAACACATGACCAATAGAGTAATTAATAATCAGATTGATCATTAACTCGAGATTATTTTCTAATGAGTAGTTTAATAACATCCTCAAGAAGGCTTTCTTCATCCACCATAGTCATTTTAGAGGCATTAACCCCCTTGTTAGTAACCAATCTACCACTCTATTCCCTTCTCTTTAAATATGTTGAAATATAATATTATGAAAGGAAATTTTTAGGACATTTATGCCTTTTTAAAAATATTTTAGTGTAAAAGAAACAAATTTTTTATTTCTAATACTATTAATAATATTCAAAGAGTTTCATTCCACAATTAGCCTTCTAACATTTCTTTCAACAACATGTTTAATCCCCCAATAAACTGTAGCCACTTTAGACACATGGCTAGTTTGATAGCCAAAGTTGCAAAAGTAAGCCATCACTAGGTTTCCTTTCCCATATCTGATAATACCCCCTACCGGCCTTTTCGGGGTTACCTTTGGCAACTCCATCAAAGTTAAATTTCATCCATCCCACTTTAGGGGGTGTCTAAAAAAATTGGTTTCTATGATTATTCTGGGAGGTATGGTTAGACTCAACATTAAAACCCCAATTAAGAATGACATGTTCATCTTTCTGAAGAAAATATAAGTTATTTCCCTTCAAAAGAGATTTTTTTTTTTCACAGCTTGTATACTTTTCTTTAAAACTTTAGATGTGTTTTCTTTTTTCCCTATAAATATTCTATTGTTCCTTTATTTTCATACCTCCCAACAAAAATGAGTGATGTGAAGAAAGGAACACTATAATTAACAATGTTTATTGATAATTCAAATTTACAAACAACAAAGTTTATCAATAATTTGTATTGTTGATAAAAAATTTTATTAGTGAAACATGTTTATTGTTGAAAGTGTTTATTGATGTTTATTGTTGAAAGTGTTTATTGGCCAAAATTATAGTTGCAAAATTTTGAGGATCAAGTTAAAATGAAGATTTATAAATAATCGTAATCCCATAAGTATGTCAACATGTAGTTGAAACCCAAACAACATAACTTAGGTAAGTCGAGGTGGTGGAGAATACCCAAAAAAACATATAAACGGAATTAGATACACTACTAACATCCAATAATTATTTGTTAGTTCAAAACATAAAACATTATTTACATGTGATTCACACCATTCTCGCTTATAATTTTATATATTTTTTTATATCTTAAAATTGTTGTAGTCCATACATATCATTTTATGATATATACTATTGCATGAAACCTTCAAAATTATGCAAGATAACTAGAGTTTGCATGATGCTCATCATCTTCATATTTGGGTTTTAAAGTTAGGTAAAATATTTTTTGATGGCCATATTTTCTACAAAATAAATGCACATTAATCCCCCAAGCCCCTCTATTTGACAAGAGATGCATTTTTATTTTATTTTGAAGATTAGAGTGTTAGGAAACACATTAGAGGGTCTGAGAGAATTTAAAATTTTGGCATTCATATGAGCAAGTGTATACCTAGTTTCTTGAACCCTTAAGACTTCACCTAGGGGATTAAGTACACAAGGGATCAAATTCCATTTTTGTAGGGGGATATTGTGGAGTTCAATACATCGTATTATGGTTTTGATAATAATTCATCCCAAGACATATCCATATTCCATACATAAGATTTCAAATTGACCTCCCTAAATTCCACATAAGCCTATTTAGTGCAGACTTCTAAATATTTGAGTTTTTAAAAATAACTAGGAAGACTATGCATATCCAATGATAAAATAATTTTCTAGAGGGAGATGCATTTTCATTCATGCAAAAAAAATTCATAAATTATTGTGTTAGAGAGTTGTCCTTCCTACACACACACTCATATTAATATTATTTATTAATGTTGATTTAAATATACTTACAAACATTAATGTTTTTGAGAATCAAGGTATTTTTAAATTTTAATATTTAAAAATGTTGAGGAAGGCACAAATGTGGCCTAAAATTTTCACATTTATGTTGCACCCACCTCTAACTTAAAAACATAAAGTGGGACACTAAAAGAATATCCCACTTTATTTCACTTACTTTTAACAATGAGAAAGAAGAAAGTGAAAATGAAGAGGAGAGGAGAACTATAGTGGAAGAAAAATAAAGGATAGAAAAAGGGAGAGGAAATAGTAAAAAAATAGATGAGAAATGAACAAAGACAATATAGAGGACAAGAGAAAAAATGAAAAACCATTCAAGACATTGAGCAAAACTAAAACCTTTTTCCATTGGAAGAACAAGAGTATGTGACAAATCAAATATTATAATTATGCATATTTTCATTTAAATTAATAATGTATGTGAACCCTATGAATTAAAATATAAAAGTTAGGAGAAATTGTGTAAACCCTATTGATGTAGGTACATCAAGGTTTGAGAAAAATTAATGTGATAATTTTCCTCCTTATCATGATATTAGGTTATTTGAGTGTTTTAGGGGTCTTAGGGAACCAATGAGAGTCATGTCAAGATGTTAATAATGTTCAAAATTTGAATTTTCCTCCTTGTTACATTTTCCCTCCAAAAAGGGATTCAAATTGTAAAAGCATGGAAAAGTGAATATTGGTTTGTAAAGAGCTTGAAAGGTGGTTTTCAAGAGGGTGAGTAGGTTTCTAGTAGAGGTTTCATAGGTCATAGGAGTGATTAAAGTCCATGAAATGAAAAATAATGTAAAATGAGGTAGGAGGCATATCATGAGTCATTATGGGAATTTGAAAATTCAAGGAGTTACAAAGGCATATGGGAAGTCCAAGAGTCACAAAAAGGGAGTTATGAATCAAGAAGAGGAAGTTACATGTAAGAGAGAATTTTAATATAGGAGAAGGAGAGAGTAATTTATAATTATTCCTCAAGGAATAGGATGTAGGAGAAAGGATGGAATAACAAGATTTGTATGTATTACAGTTATGAGACAATAAACTTAGATTTTGTGCATGACATGACTGTTTTCATTGTGTAAGTGCATTATTTGATTGATGTTATAATTTTATGGAATTAATATGATTGATTCTACAGGATGGTAATGCTCTAATACCTTGTTTTGACTAAGTTTGAAGAAACTTAGTGATTGTGTGTATGACTGTGTATGCAAGTTTTAATCTATCTCGGGAAAGTCGTTATAAATTTTTCATTTAAAATACAAATGATCTGAAATTTTTATTGTAGAAGGATGATGACCTTATGAAAATGATATTTTAATCATTTTTTTATAATGGGTTTATCAAAAGTTGTGATGAAACTTAGTCAAGACCCTATTATGTGAGCATGAAATCCTGCTCAAACGTGGTAAAATGAGCATAACTCACATGTTTTGAGGATTTAGGTTCTAAAATTTGGAGGGTAGAATAATAATAAAATTTTGCAAGTTATTTTTAAGGAAATTTTGATTTGAAAATTTTACATGAAGTTATGCATGAAAGAATTTTGTTGCAGATCGTTGGTTCTTAAGAGCACAAAAAAACTAGTTTTAGCAAAATAAGTAAATATTGGTGTTTTGAGATTTATGAATCAATTAAATTATTGTTATAATAGTTGTTTGAGATGTTGAAATAAGGGAGAGAGCTTAGAAATCATGGTGAGGACTATATAAGCTAGAGTTTCTTGGTGTTGCTAGTGAGATAGTTGAGAGAAGTGAAGGCTAACTTGGAGTAAGGTAAGAGATGATGAAGTTTGTCAAAGGAAATCATCTTGATTAGTAGAATGATCATTGTGGATAGGGAATATGATGATGAGTGGACTATTCAAGTGAAAGTAAGAAAAATTGCAATTCTTAACCCATCTTAAACTTGCAAAGGATCCTCAACTCCAGATAAATGTTGAAGTTGTTATATGAAACCTTCTTTATTGGTTGAATGCATGGTTGTTTATTTTCTCTATGCAACACCTATGATACATTTGAAAGGAATTATTTAAACCCTAAATAAATTCTTTAAGCCTTCAGGAAAAATTATGTAAATAATAAGGAATATTGTGTAAATCCTAGTGTAAATTATGTTAATAAGGTAATTTTTGTAAACCCTAGGGTAAATTATATAAACGATAAGAACCCTCAATATTTGAGATAATTATGGAATTGGGGAATTTGCTACATAATTCATGGGGATTATCACCTCCCTAAGTCATTCTTAAAACTAGCTACATTGAAATAAAAATTACATTACTAGGAATCATCACATTTAATAATATTTAACCATAATTAATACTATAAATTTTTATAGAGACATGCTATGTCAAAACGTTCTCCAATTTTATCAATTTTTTTTTAATTTTACTGAAATTTACTCTTGTCGAACATGAACTTTAAATCTATATATTTTTTTGTGTACAAGATTTTTCGACATAAATTTACATTATTTACAAATATATATAATTATTGAAAGTAGAAAACAAAAATATTTCTCCACTCTATCACTCTAACATATTTATAACTTTTTTTCCAAAAATTATAGAAAAAAATGTTCGAAATCAAAGACATTATTTTCTCAAAATTTATCTGTGTCAAGAATGAACCTAACTCTATCCTCACTTTGAACATAAATGTGAAATAGAACCTTGTGACTTAGGATACGAGAGAGAATAAAAATAGGAAATCTAGGTTCGAGACCCATAAATTCCATAATTACTATGTTGCATTTTCATAGTATCGATATTAGATATAATCTTACAAATACACGGAATTTCATGTGGACCGAGATGAGGATATTTCTCATGTGGTAACAATGTATTATAAATGAAAAGAGAACATAGACAAAAATATCCAACCTTAATTTTTTTATGCTAATACATATAATTATTATTCTTTTTTTTTTATCATAAAGAATGGTTGAATGGATTTCAATTATTTTACAATAAAAGTATCATAACATTAACGATGCTTAATATATGCAAAAATAAAGAAAAATTAATCAAATAATATTAAAATTAGAAAAAATAGTTGATATACAAGGTTTTAGGTGTATCTTGAATATCAATTAATATGGTGACACATGAATGTGAAGTGTATCTTGAATAATTATGAAGTCGAAAGAAGGAACACGAGATAATCATAATTCCCAATTATATTGTGCCACAACCTTAATAAGAGGGCCATTTTCATTGTATTTCAAGGAATTTGGATGGGATTTACTTATTAGAATCTAAATACATAAAAGAAAAGAGGGTAAAATATGTATCCATGAAATCACATACTTTCTACTTATATCAACGCCTCTAGGTATGTCTTTATATGCATGATTCCTAAGAAATAATACTACATTAAGACCACTTATTTTAATATTTCTTTGCTTTTATCTTTTCCACACTCTTATTATTTATTTTTATAGAATAAGCAATTTACTTTTAGACATTAGATGACATGTGAACCAACTTTGTATTAACCATTATATCTTCCAATCATCGAGACACTATTTCCCATTAGGGACAAGAGTTCCCTAGGTGCTACTATGCCCTTTAGGAACTTTTCCCATTTACCTCCTCCTACTGATTTTTAATTGCCACATCATTTGGTATCATTTATAGTCTATTTTATCACTTTGGGTCAGATTTTCAATTTTAATGATGAAATTCAAATAAGGGAAATCATATATATGCATGAATTACTTAATACTATTAGGGAAGGAAAATTTGGGGCTAATAATAACTATCTATTACTTAGGAAAGAAAAATATTCAAAGAATACATTTGGGTTGTATCATTCACTACATAAGAAGGGGCATTTTTGAATTCCATCTCGCACATTCATCTTGGGTGAAAATAATTTGTATCCCTCTATTCAAGCGCGAATGACACAAGGAAACCTTGATTTAAGGGACATGATTATAACACACACACACACACACACACACACACAAGAACTGTATTGAGTATACAATTTAGTGTAGAACTTGGTGATAATCACATTGGAGTGACCGAGGTTAATTAATCAAGCATATGCATTATTTATTTCATCTAATGTTTTCTTGAGCTTTTTATAAGTAGCTAGGGTTTTTTTATAGGTACAAATGAGACACAAGAACCCTACAATGAAAAGGATGTAAAAAAAAAAAAAAAGGAATAAGTAAGTTCACACCCTAAAAATACCCAAAATAGAGAGCCCGGATCGGACAACGGCACATAGATCAAACACTAGCGCTGAATAGTCATGTCCTCATATAGTCACTCCTGTATGAAGAAGTCCTAGATCTAAATTTCTAGATAGAGCTCACATAGTAAAAATCTAGCACATTCTAGTCAATTTATATCCCATAATCATCCTAGATCCCAAAATACAAACTAAGTCACTCTTATCTCCTATCTTGCATACTTGTACTTTACATGTTAGATCTTGTTTATTATTTCTATATTCATTTGATCTCAATCCTATGATAAAGATTTAAATTTATTTAAATCATTTGGTGAACCTGATATTTACATACCCATCCTTGGATATTCCTATCTTATATCATGGCTAACATATTTCATGAGTTTACCACTGAAAATATTAATGACCTAAATACATACCTTGTTGATCATCCTAAAAATATTGATCTCTTGCTCTTTATTTCTTACAAATAATCCTAGAGAATATTTTCCTATGCTCCTATAGATACCACCATTATCCTCACTATGAATACCACATCTTCTATTCCATTTCCTCCCCTCTTATCAATGTGGGGGATTCCACTAGCCATATTCCTATCTCTGCACCTCACACTCATCTTTCTTCTCCTCTCATTTCTCACATCCAACCTAACACTTATTCAAGAACCCATGCCTTAGAGTATTTATATCATGATTTACAAGATCAAATTCATCAATTGCAACATGCCTCCTCCTCTTCTTCTCCATCCCTTGATTCTTCACTTCTTCTTCATAGTCCTCTTGCACCCAAGGTTTCTTCTTATCCACTTCCTCCTAATTTTTCCTCACCTAAGTTTCCTCTCTTCGATGGCCATGAATATCCCTAAGAGAACCTTCTATCATTTCATGTTACATGTTTGGATTATGCTTGTGATGACACACTCTTGACCAAGTTGTTTCCTAGGAGCTTACATGACTATGCCTTACGATGGTTTTATGATTTACCTTTGCATTCCATTAGATATTTTACTCCACTTGAAAATTTGTTTCAAGATCACTTTTCATGAATATTGGCACAAATATATCATATGCACAAATGGACAAAATGAGGCAAGGAACTAATGAGCATCTTAGTGACTATGTGTTGCATTATAAGACTAATATTTCTAAAATGAATAATGTCTTGGCTGAATTTGAATTGTAAGATCTTTTCATCCAAACTCTTGTAGTCATTTCTTAATATACATTTTTTCTACCCCAAGTGCGTCGGCCTATCACCTAGCATGCATTGGGTTCTCACCCGAGGTGTAAAGGGATCGAGCCCCTCCTTTATGTGAGCCTTGTGAGAGTGTTCCACCATTGATGGAGAATGAGTTGTAAGAATGGAAATATAGACATTCACTCAAAAATAGAAGATACAGATAACAAATTCGTGCACAGATGCATCATAAATGGGAATGAACATTGTAAATAAGAATAATAAAACTAGATATGAATCAGAATAATATGAAGAACATAATGGTTTACACTTAAGAACATGAATAACTAGAATCACACTCATATATTGATTTATAAACATTTACAGTGGCCTCATTACATTATAAGGGTAAAAAAACCAAATACATCAATTAATATTATCTTAAACCCTACAAACATAATCAGAGAGATATTTCTTAGATATTCTACCCATTACAACCCTTGTTCATACCCAAATCCATGCCTAATATGCTTAAAAACCTTCTTGCAAGCATTTTTGTAGTGCTTTATTCTTGCTGCTCGATACCCTCTCTAACCCTAATATAACAATTCATTGCCTCCTTCAACTCTCCATTTCCTTAATATTTCATTATTACTCTCCTCATCCTGTATTTCAGACCCAAGCACTCCTTTATATAGGATCTAGATGCACCGACTTGGTTCCTTCACGAATAGATCACATGCCAAGTGGAAGTGTGGTCCTCCATGGTCGAATGACTATGCCAGCTTGCAAATTCCTTCACTACTACCGTAACGATCATCATGGGAAAATTCCTTACGTGGTATATTCTTTTCTTGACCTCCAAGGCTCTAGGTTGGCACCTTATCCATTTCTCATGCCTACTCAGGATTTACATGCGTTTTTCCTTCAAAAAATTCTTCAAAATATGGCTAAGTCCCCAAACCTCCCTACTCCCACAAGCACCAAACTCTTCTCCTGAACGCCTTTCCCTTGTGCACAATTACTTGAGCACCTTCCTTCTTTAGTGCCTCCTGCTCACGCTGACTTCTTCCTTGGGACTTAGTCAATTCAAGGCCCAACAAGCCTATTACCTCCTTTAAAGATTGTGTACTCTTTGATTATTTTCACTCCTTTGATCAACTATTTCATACTTTGAAAAGTAGAGATAAAGTTACTTTCTTTGGGAAAACTTAAATATGATGCTTATTATCCAAATAACTCTCCTAGTTACTTGGATAACTTGTATACATTATTGATTAAAGCTATTAATTATAGTGTTACGTGTGCTCAAGATCACTTGACACATTCCCTTGGTCACAGTTTCCCTGTGCGCCCTTTCCTTTCTCTCTTTCCACTTTTCCCATTGCGCCCACCTTCTATGCATTTTCCTTCTTCCTAATCAGCTTCTCCCCTTCCCGCACCGAACCCATTACTTTTTAATAGTTGCGGCTTCACCACACTTTCTCTATGCACCAGTTTTCCTCATTTCTTTGTGCACATCGCATGTGCCCCCTCTTCACCTTCCTCTATTTTCTCTGTGCACCCTTCCCTTGCACCCTTATGTGCCAGGTCATATTTTGACATGCTTGAGTGTGGTGGACATAACTAGTCAAGCGTGCTAATAGGGTGTTGAATCCTTGCAACAAATCAGCAAGTGGCATGTGGCAGAAATAACAAGTATTCACACAGTTGGCCATCATTTCAGCCAATCCACATGCGTCACGTGTTTTATGTGCACCGACGACTTTGACATCTTCCGAAAACCATATCTTCTCGCTATAGAGTTTAGATTAGCATGTGCCTAGAATTGTAAGAGAGCTTCGGACATCATCTGTTCTGATGCAGGAAGTTTAAATTCAAATTTTGGTAGATATGGTAGGTGAGAAATGGGAAAACATCTTTTTGAGCATTAATGAGTAGATCTAATTGCTCCAACCACCCAATTTGATATGATCCGCCCTCCTTTATTCTTCAACATGCCAAACAGGTGTGGGGAAGCATATTTCATAGATCTCTAGGTGGATTTATAGGCATTGAATGCTTCTTGTTGGTGGTTGTGTTTCAAATTTAGTTTTTCCCTCCTTCCCTTCTTCCTCCATGGATTCATCTATAAATGTAAGAGAAAGGCTCATTTGTTATGTTGGACACTCTGGATCCTTACGTGTTTTTCTAAGGACTCTATTCTATATTTTGAGTTGTAGACCTCTAGATCTAGCTCTTTCATGTGGATATCAACCTCCTTCATCATTGTAACAACTCTGTGCATTTATGGAAGTAATAAAAGCATTGTTTTGTGACTATTCTTTATCCTAACATGTTTTCATTCCTCCTTGCCTTTACTTTTGCATTGTGTGCTAGTTGTGTTATTTCAGGTCTCTTGCAGCTCCATATTTAGTTGTGTTATATGAAAATGATATGGTAGATACTTGTTTGGATGTGGTACTTGTGCCTAGCCTCCCTACATGTATTTCCTTTCATTTTCACTCAGAACAGATAGTGTTCATCCCTCATTTCTGGTGCTATCACCTTTTAGTGTGGTTTCCTTTCATGTTATACTTCTATCCCTGGTCCCTTGGCATCATTAGCTTAGTTTTCCTTCTAGCACTAGGAGTAGTAGTAGCAGTAGAAATATATAGAGGAATCGACCTTCTCTAGAAATCCGTCCCAAGAATGCAAGGTCCCATAACTTGGGGATGATTCCATTGTGGTCTCAAACACCTCAGCCCTTCCGAGATTTGAGATGCGGGTGCACATTTGAGCAACAAATAGTTTTGCACACTGGTGGGACCAACATTGAAATCTCAAATTTCATATCTCTAAGTTCTTGTGTGTGGACTTAGTATTTCAGCCTTTGGAGGCTCATTTCAACACATCTAGAAACTCACAACATTTTAAGATCCCTATTTCAACATTCCTGAGCACCTTTCATGAGAAGAGTGCATACAAGAAGAAGTGCAACAACTAAATATTATTTTGAGTACCTCCAACTATCCTCGAGAAGAGTTCATTCCAGAAATCCCACGTGCACATCTCTATCTCTAGTGTGTCCTACCCACTCAACTCCTCCTCAAAATAGATAGCTTGCACACAATGTAATGGCACATCAACCACCTCCTCCACTTAGGATATTTGCAAACTTTGCTTGGAGGGAGTCTGTATGATAGAAAATAAACACGTGACCTTGTGTACCGACCTCTTGAGGTCGTGCCGAGACAACCGGTGTGGAATTTGAAATGGGAGTGAAAGTGATGGCGATGACAAGATAATTGGACAATATTATGTCTTTGACATGTAATAACAGAATCTACAAATCTAAGGCAAAGATTGCTCTCCTTACCGAAGGGGTGTAATGGTGGGGTTTGATTGTTATGTTTGTGGAGCCTATTTTCATGTTAGAGTGTGGTACACCTTCTATGTGTTACACTTGGGTATTTTTATGGCGGTCCCGCTCGCCGTGAGCGGGTTAGGGGGTTCGGGGCGAAGCCCCCGAAGCAAATTTTCATGGGTGGTTTATTAACCCATGGGTAATGGGTAACCGTTATGGGCTATTTTTGGGCCCATGTTTTTCGGTACCCATTGTTTTGTAAAACCACCTCTTCGGTTACCCATAGGTTTATGGGACAGTTTTGTTTTTCCCCATGGTTTTGATACCCACGGTTTTGTAAAACTGCTTAAGTAGTTGTCTATTTATATGGTCTTATGCATATGATAGATGTACAAGAAAATGTATTACAGATGTGTTTTGAATTCGGGTTTGAATTCTGTAGAGTTTGTTGAGCATAGCTCCAAACGGATCTGGGTATTGTATTGAGAGAGTGAAGGCTTGTAATAAAATATGAGAAAGTGTTTCTTGGTGGATGTAGCCCAAATTGGGTGAACCACGTTAAATATTGTCTCTCTGTGTTGTGTTATTTATTTTGCACTTTTATTTGAGATCTGTAATATTTTATGCATATTAGTTTCTACTGTTGCGATTCTGTAAGAGATTATTCCACATATTTTATCTCTTATTTCCTAACAATTGGTATCGAGGCCTGGTTTGGTTTGCTGAAGTGTTGAATCACAGGGAAAGTTTTTAGCTTGAGTGGGAGCTATGGCAGATGAAGGAAGATCTAGGGTTGATAAATTCAAGGAAAAATTTCAGTCTTTGGAAGATGTAGATGGAAGATTACCTTTATCGAAGGATCTTTATACTCTCATTTGTCGAGAAGGTGAACAAACCCTCGAGTATGACGGATGTGGAATGGGATTTTTGGATCGGAAGGCACTTGGAACGATCGGCTATGTCTTGCATCTTCCGTATTATTTAATGTTTTGAAGGAAAAGAATACAAAAGAACTAATGGATGCATTAGGGAAGTTGTATGAAAAACCCTCTGCCTCTAACAAGATATTTTTAATGAAAAAGTTGTTTAATATGAAGATGTCGAGAATAGTTCAAAGAGCGAGATCATTTAAATGATTTCAATACGGTTGTGAATATGCTAGCTTGATTCAATAGAATTTGATGAAGAAGTTAGGGATTTATTAATTTTGTGCTCTTTACCTAAGAGTTGGAATAGCCTGGTAATGGAGGTAAGCAACTCGGTTCAGCTAACTCGAAGTTGAAGTTTGAGGATGTTGTAGGGGTGATTCTAAGCAAGGAAATGCGAAGAAAAAGCTCTGGGGAATCTTCTACTTCAGGGAATGCTTTGAAAGTGGAAACTAGAGGGAGACAGAAGAATAGAGGAAACCATGGAAAATCAAAAGATCGGGCAAGGTCAAAATCCAAGAACAAGATTGTATGCTTTGGAATTGTGGAAAGCCACGGGCATGCAAAGAAGAATTGTTGGGAGCTTCGGGATAAGAAGAAACAACAGAAAGAAAACAAGGAGGCAAATGTGGCATCGGGTAATGTATGCTAGGATGCTTTGATTCTTTCTTTACATAATATTACTTTGAATCTTGGGTTTTAGATTCAGGGCTTCTTTTCATGCTACTCCACATAGGCATTATTTTGTTGATTATGTTCAAGGGGATTTTGGGCATGTTTTTCTTGGTGATGATGAGCCTTGCAGTATAGTTGGAAAAGGTTACATGTCGAGGTTAAGATGAAAAATGGGAATACATGGCTATTGAAGGATGTTAGACATGTGCCTACATTAAGGAGAAATTTGATATCAAGTAGGCAATTGGGAAGTGATGGTTATCTTCGTGATATTTACTGACTAACTCTTGGAAGGTTACAAGGGTGCTCTTGTGGTGGCAAGAGGTAAGAAGGTTGGAACCTTGTATTTAACCACTGATAGTACTAATGATTGTAATCTTTTGGCTTCAGATGTAGATACAACATTATGGCACTATAGGCTTGGTCATATGAGCCATAAGGGCATGGAAATCATAAAGAAGAATTTTCTGGATATATAGAAATAGGTTTGGATTTCTATGAGAACTGCATATATGGGAAACAAAAGTGAGTAAGGTTTCTCAAGGTTGGACCTACAAAGAAAGAGAGTAAGTTAGAGTTGGTGCATTCTGATGTGTGGGGGCCGGCTCAGGTATCATCTCTTGGGGGTTCAAGTTATTATGTTACTTTTATTGATGATGCAACAAGGAAAGTTTGGGTTTATTGTATTAGAAATAAATCTGATGTATTTGACAATTTTGTTAAATGGAAAGCCTTGGTAGAGAATGAAACATGTCTTAAGCTAAAATGTCTCAAGTCAGATAATGGAGGGGAGTATTGCAGCAATGAATTTAATGATTATTGTTCTAAGAATGGAATCGTAGGCAAAAGACGGTTCCAGGAACTCTGCAGTAGAATGGGGTATCAGAAAGGATGAACAGAACAATAATGGAACGTGCTAGGAGCATGAGGTTACATGCAGGATTGCCTCTTTCTTTTTGGGCAGAAGCGGTGAGCACAGCTATGTACTTGATAAACAGAGGACCCTCAAGTGCCTTAAATGGAGGCATACCTGAGGAGGCTTGGTATGGTAAGAAAGTTGATTACTCATTTCTTAGAGTCTTTGGATGTGAGGTGTTTGTTCATATTGACAAGGATGATAGGACCAAGCTAGAGGCTAAATCAGAAAAATGCACTTTTATTGGTTATGGTGGTGATGACTTTGGATTTAAATGTTGGAGTATTAAAGAAAAGAAAATCATTCGGTCTAGGGATGTGGTCTTTAATGAGAAAGTCATGTATAAGCAATAGTTGCAGGAAAACAGGGAAGAATCTAAGAAAGAATATGCAGTGGTAGAGGATCTTCCGGATGGGAAAGTGACCCATGAATCAGTTCAGGAACCTACTCAACAGGAACCCCAAACTCCTACAGTGAGGAGGTCTTCTAGGGTAAGAAAAGAACACGAACGTTTTCTTCTTCTCTTTAATACTTATTACTCACCGATAGTGAGAGCTAGAGAGATTTGATGAAGCAATGCAGGTAGATGCAGTAAGAAGTGGGAGCAAGCCATGGATGAGGAGCATAAGTCTCTCATGGAGAACCAGACTTGGGATTTGGTGAAGCTACCGGAAGGAAAAAGAGAATTACAGAACAAGTGGGTGTACAGAGTTAAAGATGAAGAAGGAGGAAAGAAAAGATATAAGGCCCGGTTGGTGGTCAAGGGGTTTGCACAGAAACAAGGTATAGACTTTGATGAGATTTTTCTCCTATAGTAAAAATGACTTCTATTAGAACTGTTCTTGGAATAGTGGCAGCAGAAGACTTGCACTTAGAACAGTTGGATGTAAAGACTACATTTCTCCATGGTGATTTGGAGGAGGAGCTATATATGCAGCAGCCAGAAGGATATGAAGTCAAAGGTAAAGAGGAGATGGTGTGCAAACTGAAGAAGAGCTTGTATGGCCTGAAACAAGCTCCACGTCAATGGTATAAGAAGTTTGATAGCTTCATGATGGAGCAAGGTTATATCAGATGTCATTCTGACCATTGTGTGTATACAAAGAAATTTGAGGATGGAAGTTATATTATCTTGTGTTTGTATGTTGATGACATGCTAGTTGCAGGTAAAAACATGCAGGAAATAAAAGTACTCAAGAAACAACTAAGTGAATCCTTTGATATGAAGGATTTGGGGGCAGCCAGACAAATCCTTGGTATGAGGATAACTCGGGATAGAAAGGAACGGAAGTTGACTTTATCTCAGGAAGAGTACATTAAGAAGGTATTGGATAGGTTTAACATGTAGGATGCTAAACCGGTTGGGACTCCTTTGGTAGGCCATTTCAAGTTATCAAAGGAGCAGTGTCCCATGACAGAGCAGGAAAGAAACCAGATGTCCAAGGTACCTTACTCATCAGCAGTTGGTAGTTTGATGTATGTTATGGTGTGCACTAGGCTTGATATTGCCCATGCAGTGGGAGCTGTGAGTAGATTTATGAGTGATCCAGGTAAAGAGCATTGGCAAGCAGTAAAGTGGATCCTTCGGTATTTGAGAGGGACCATGGGGACAATTTTGTGCTATAGTGGATCAGACACCACTTTACGTGGTTATGTAGATTCAGATATGGCTAGAGATGTAGACAGCAGGAGGAGCACGACAGGTTATATTTACACTGTAGGTGGGACAGCAGTGAGCTAGATTTCACGACTACAGAAGCTGGTGGCTTTATCAACCATGGAGGCTGAGTATGTTGCTGCCACAGAGGCAAGCAAAGAGATGATTGTTACAAAAATTGCTTGAGGTGGGGCATAAGCGGGAAGAATGTAAGTTGCATAGTGATAGTCGAGTGCTATACACCTAGCTAAGAACTCGCTTTCTACTCGGGTGACGAAGCATATCTGGTTGAGATATCACTTCATTAGGATAGCTTTGGAGGAAGATAAGTTGAAGTTGGAGAAGATTCATACCAGTCGAGAATCACAGTAGACATGATGACCAAGGTGGTCACTGAGGATAAAGCTATGTTTAGCTTTGGTTGGCCTTCGAGATGACGGTGAAGGGTTGAGAAGCTTGCTCGGTGGAAATCTGTCTCCAAGTGGGAGATTGTTATGTTTGTGGAGCTTATTTTCATGTTAGAGTGTGGTACACCTTCTATGTGTTACACTCGGGTATTTTTACGGCGGTCCCGCTCGCCGGTGAGCGGGTCGGGGTTCGGGGGCGAAGCCCCCAAAGCAAATTTTCATGGGTGGTTTATTAACCCATGGATAATGGGTACCGTTATGGGATGTTTTGGGCCCATGTTTTTTTCGGTACCCATTGTTTTGTAAAAGCCTCTTCGGTTACCCATAGGTTTATGGGACAGCTTTTTTTTTTCCCCATGGTTTTGATACCTAGATTTTGTAAAAGCTGCTTAGCGATTGTCTATTTATATGGTCTTATGCATATGATAGATGTACAAGCAAATGTATTACAGATGTGTTTTGAATTCGGGTTTGAATTCTGTAGAGTTTGTTGAGCATAGCTCCAAATGGATTTGGGTATTGTATTGAGAGAGTGAAGGTTTGTAATAAAATATGAGAAAGTGTTTCTTGGTGGATGTAGCCCAAATTGGGTGAACCACATTAAATATTGTCTCTCTATGTTGTGTTATTTATTCTTCACTTTTATTTGAGATCTGTAATATTTTTTGCATATTAGTTTCTACTGTTGCGATTCTGTAAGAGATTATTCCACATATTTTATCTCTTATTTCCTAACACACGATATGATAGCTACTCGATACTCTAATCGATGTCTAGCTCGGTGATATTCTATTGGTGGGTTGTGGAATATGTGGAAAGTAGCTTGCGCAGTGCCTCATATGGGTTTTTGAGACAAGGTCAAGGAAATTAAGACAAGATACCTAGTGGAGTTACAGGTACTAAGGGCGATTCTCTGGTCTTGTCAAGAAAGTCTAAGCTTGATCGGCTACTATGTTTAATAATGAAAGCTGTGTGATAATATCGGCGAAGTGGTGAGCATATGAATACCTACGTGTGTAGGCTAGTGTCGATATCTAACTGACTAGTAGGTTCGTTGGGTTACGGGATTTGTGGGTCATAACCAAAGACTTGTTGAGGCTGAGGCCCTAGAATGGTCATACATGTAGTCAAATCCTATTCCCAAGAGTAGTCCAAAAGTCATAGGCCTTGTTAGTAGCTATGTTTAAAGTCTCTCTATTATTTTTTCTATGTATATGGAGGGTGTGCGTAAGATTGTTAAGTGTAAACTTGTGTCAATGTCAGTTACTAACTCTAGCCCATTGGGTTGTGGGACCAGAGGATCACAACCATAGGTATTTTCTTGTTGTGGACCATTGATGGTCATACAAAGTGAATTTGATTCATTTTCGAGTGAATAAAATATCTATCAAATGAAATCTAAACTATATTTTTGGTGTTTTCTCAATGTATAAGAACAAAAAAATAAAACAAGCTAATATATGGAAATAAATATTTTTATGCTTTTTAACTTTTCAGAAAATGCATCTAATCTAACCAAAAATTCAAAGAAAACAAATAGCTGGCCGGATGTAGCTAGCTATTTGTGTAAATGTGTGAATCTAAATCTAAGATATACTCTAATTGAAATAAAATCTCTCCAACTCTACCTCAAAAGTGAAGAATAAATCGTGACTCTAACAGAGATATCATTCACCCACTATTTCCCTGGCAATATTGAAGAGAAAAATTCCTATTGAATTGATCTACTTTGGTATCTATCTAATTAATTGAAATGAATTGTTTCTCTACTCTACTTGATATGTGATTTGAAAAAATAAAGCAAACAAATACACAAATCCAACCTAGAAGAGCAAGAGCTTTGGCAAATCCGTAGTATGAGTATATGTCCCTCGGTTCTTTCCTTTCTTCTCTCCGAGCGTTAATGTGAGTCCAAGGATGGGAATGCAAATAACACAAACAAGAGAATGGTGCTTGATCCGTGGTAGCATGGAAAAAATCGGCGTAATCTAGGTAGAAGAAATATAGCAGAAGAGATTTGAACTTGGCTATGTAATTCCTAGCAAGATTATTGCAGCACAACAATGCTAGCTACAGAACTCTTAGCCCTTTCACTTGAATAAAAGCATGGAATATATAGGAATGGAGGGTATAAGGTTACTTCATTCACAAGGAATTGAAGAGGTAGTTCCACTCATTAAATCTATTTAAAATAGAAGGAACTAGGAGAACCAAGTAAACAAAGCTATTTTTAGAAAATTCAACTCACGAACATATTCAAAAGATAAACTTATGTGAATTGTCACATGCAATTTCTCGGGTGAAGATTCTAGAAAAATTGATTAGGACCACCACCCGGGAAGGGTGGCAATCATGGCACTAAATACCAAAACAAGCACGTAATGAAAGGGAAAAGGGGAAAATGTAGGAAAATATAAGTAAGGCTATCTAGGCCACAAATGTATACTACAAATGGGTTTTTGGAGCTCAAACACCTTCTTGAAAGGATTTTGAATCATCATTAGGGACCTTTATAACCATTTTCCCGCCAATGTAGCACATGCAATTTTGGGTGTGTACATATTGCCCCTCGGAGAAGTGTCTTAGCCATGAAAGAGGAGTAAAATGTAAAGTATGAGTATGGCGAATTCCCGAAATGGGGAGTTAGAAGCTATACCTAACATGCCCATGTGTCGAAATCTTGCCACCCAAGCTCCCGCTACTTGCAAGAGAAAAAGAAGACTCAAGTGCAGATAGATAAAATATTGAAAAATAAACACTAAATTAAAACGACAAGAGGACTTACCATTTGCAGGGATGTAGAAATATACCTGCACCAACGCTCCAACCCTGTGAACACATATACTCAAGATGAGGTTAGAAAGACCATATATATCAAAACAAATTCATTTTCTAATTCATTTGTGCATTGTTGATTTGGATTGTTTGATTGATTTGGAGCTCTAGATTTATGGTGACCGTTTTTGATGAGAATACAGTCAATACATTTGTGTCGAGATCATGATCATGCCTCCACATGTGGGAGATCGACCAACGTGCTCTAGGTTAGTTATTTCCTTCTTTGTCTTTTTGTACCCTAAAATTTTAAATGTTGAAAACTTCACCTAGGGGGAGATTTTAAATTTTTGGTCTTGAATAAGTCTTTAAGGGGGGGCGCCCATAGGTCATGCTTTTGTTCTAGAAAAAATGGTCAATTTTATCATTTTTTGGTCTTCCTTAGGGTTCATGGCATGTTTTGAAATTTGGTTCAGGACCACCACCCAAAGAAAGGTGGCGGTCACAAGATCACCACCCAACTCAAGGCGGCGGTCTAGGAACCGCCGCCCTGCACTAGGTGGCGGTTCTAGATAGAATGTCAAAACATGCTCAAAACTTGACCTTTTTTAGATTTTTGAGAGTTTACTATGTTTTTGATGAGCTTATTGTGTGGCGTGCTTTACTAACTTGCTCTTTTCTCATGTTTTGGTGGATGCAAAAAAATGTGGAGTACATACCCTGGATTAGAGAGAGAGTGTGATTGGATCCACGGGATTTTAGATCAGGAGACCCAGTTGAGGCGATCTTCTACAACGGTAGGCATCGATGGATAACACAGGTGCCCCATGTTGCTCCTGCTAGTCATATTCTATGTGACTTATTTTCTTACTGGGATGCAGACAAAACACTTTCCGGTTCTCAGGTGTCGGGGGGAGTGGACCATCACTTTGGAGGATGTCTATCACATTCTTGGTCTCCCAGTACTTGGTAGGAAACTGACATTGGAGACAATGGGGTCTAGAGCCGTGATGAGACAATAGGCTACATACATGGGAGATGTTATTGTCTCTTCTGGCTCGAAGAAGGGAATAAAGGTTTGGTCTATTGCTACTGCTCCCATTCCTACCCTCCGAAAAGCCATCATGGGTATCCTATCCTTGAGACTGATCGGGGACAAGGGGGAGATACAATTTTGTACTGTTGGGGCCCCATCATTACGCAGATTGAGGCTCATGGCCATAGGTATGCCTGGGGAGTAGATATCTTGGGGACAACATACCATGATTTATACAAAGTTGTGAGATTGTAGGGCAGTTGTTGAGCCACCCCACTCTGGTTATGAGCTGGGTCTATGAGTGTTTCATCTTGTATGGTAGGGGGCTGGAGGTGTCAGATCCAAGGGCTATCCGAGAAGCTAGATGGACAGGCATGTCAGTGCTCTAGACTCCACATCAGTCGGTGGCCTCTCTGACTACGATCGACATGACCCCCACACCCTATCAGGATATGGTAGGGATATGGGGTGAGGAGACTACGATGATGGTAGCTTGCTCTTCCATGAGCAAGCTAGTTGTGACAGGTTAGGAGACTAGAGATTCACCCCTTTGACCGGGTACCTCAGTAGTTCGATCTTCCATACCCTGTCATGCTTCCTCTAGTGACACCTATTTATAGGACTATCCAAGAGGCACAGAGAGGTCCTAGAGGGGATCTTGGCTGGAAAATTGTTACTCTGGTGTGCCTATTGTAGTTAGGTGCATAGTTCGGGCTCGATGAGCAGTTGGTGCTCCTCAAGCACCTTTACTTTAGATTGTGGAGGCTCCTTCTCATAGTTAGGAGGACGAGATGGTTGACTTGGAATCTAATTCCGAGGAGGAGGCAAGAGACGAAATAGAGGAGGAGGGGCATGACCTTCGAGAGGGAGATGATAGTGACCCTGAGTGGCATGACACCTAGGAGATCCTTAGAGCAGTGCATGAGGAGGTGAGCGCAGAGAGAGAGACTCTAGTCTCAAAGGAGACCCTTGGAGGAGATGATGAGTCCATGATGGGACAACACCATGCCTTAGGATTTGGGAGGCTCCATAGCCACTAGCAACACCTGCCGTAGCAGCCACTGATCCCACATGGATTCCCGAGAGACCGAGTATGTTCAATACTCCTCTCTCTATTTTTTCTTATTGATTTTCGTAGGTTTAGTTTAGTATTCTCTTCTGAATTATGTTCTATGATTTTCTCTTTGCTCACTATCTCTTATTTTTCCTTTTGTAGTGTCTCAGTACACGAGTTACGAGAGCTCATTCGGTGGGTATGCATGGACACCCTCTTGATCCCCTCGAGGAAGACTCGAGGATCGAATTGGTTCTTAATTCGGGGCAGCCCTTAGCCATTGGATGACATTCCGATGTATTTTCTCCTATCTGGAAGATCACAGAGATGGTGACCTCCCTTCATGCTATAGTAGCTAGGTACGAGAACAACGAGTGCCTGATGAGAAAAGCCATTTTCATATCAAAGCTATGGGTAGTAGGCACCACCATGAGTACTCACACCATTCAGTCCATTCTGAGCTCTGTCACAGTCGCAGCAGGAGCCCTAGGCACATCCACAAACCATCGAGGGATCCCACGAGGGGATTGACAGCCGCCACGAGCCTTTATTACTTTGATACTATTTTTTTGACATTATACAATTTTTTGTTGTGTGTTTCAGGCTCATTATAAGCCTTTTTGACCATGCCCAGCGCATGATGAAATTGTATATAAACTTGATCCATTATGATATACAGACTCTATTTTTGGTTTGGCATTCTGTTGCATCGAGTTGAATCTCTTTGGCTTATCTCTCATGTGTAATCTAGATGTTTAGAATTTCTGCTTTCCTATGCTTTTTAGAATGTATGTAATGGATGTGAAATGATAACAAAATGATTTCTTTTTGTATTTTATGATGCTGATATATGATGATGCAAACACAATGTGATCTTAAAACTTAGTTTCTTTTGCAATTTTCAGTACTTCGTATTTGTCTTGAAAAAACATGATGACATAATGATATGATGAATAGAAATTCTTTCCCCACTCCTAGCCCCACACAACTAGTAAGATGCGAGGGCTCAACACCGAGAGCTAGGAAGGGCACAAGCCATGAATTTTTTTGAATGGTAGTGGTGAGACGAAGATAGAGGTTTGACTGAGCCAAATTGGGATGCTACAACCTTACCCTACTAATGCTAGCTCATAGTTTAGAATGTGAATTGATCTGTAGTTTATCTAGACTTGGATCCGTAGATGGCCACTTGGTTGACAAAATCTGGTTTTAAGGTTTTGAATTCTTCTTGGAATTTTGAACATCTAATCCACTTTGCTTTGACTTAAGATTTCCCAGTAATTGGTCTAATTGTTCATGACTTTTAGGTTTTTCAAAGAGACCCCTATACCTTGCCCCATGCTACCAAGTAGGAAGCACGGGCTCATCACCATGGAAAAAGCATAGGTGAGTAAGGGAATTTCCTTCCTTTCCCAACCCTACGTCACTAGTAAGAGATGCAGGCTCAACACCAAAGGTTGGTAGGGCAAAGAAATGTGTAAAATAAATTTTTTTGTTGATTTGTACTTGACTTACTTATTTGGGAAAAATATTTAGAATGTTCTTATTTCCAAGGAGATGTATGTGGGATGGATGTGACACCATGAAGCTTCTAGAATAGACCATGAACAAAAGACACCTATCCTAAGAAGAAACCAAAAGTAGAACCAAGTATGCAGGCCTTGGTATGGTTACTGTCAAAACTTCATCTTATCCTACTAGAACTGATGAAATGATGTAGAAATAGTTGATGATATAATGAAGATTTGAAGAGACATGATTTGAATGTTTTTCCAATATTTTTAGAAGTTCTTGGGGATTTCTATAAGGATAAGCTCCTTGATCACACTTTTTACAAAATGAACGGACAAATGAAAATGCAATGTAGATGCAATAATGTACATATGAAAATGTTGATGGATCATGCATAGTATCTCTTTAGGTGAAGGGAGTTCATGGATTCACTAAACTCCTCACCTTATAGAGTACACAAATGGAATATGCCATTTTTATAATCTTCCACCACTCGATATGGACCTATCCACCTAGGTCTGAACTTTCTTCCCTCGCCGGTCTTCTTGTCAATTTGGCTATCAAGCCTTAACACCAAATCTCCTTCGTAGATCTTGCATTCATATACCTTTTTATTGTATTGCCGAGCCATGCGGTCAGTGTATACACTGTGCCATTGCTCAACATTCAATCTAACTTCATTGAGGCTTTCTAATTGGGAGAGACGAGCTTCTTGATAACCCTCTTCTCCTAGGATCCCATGTAACGAAATGCGGAGGCTGGGTAGTTCGACCTCCAGTGGTAGAACTACCTCAGCACCGAACACTAAAGAAAAGGGAGTCACTCCCGTTGGTGTTCTAACCGACGTTCGGTAGGCCCACAAGGCCAGAAAAAGCTTCAGATGCCAATCTCGTTTATTCTCCTTAACAATTTTTAGAAGAATGGACTTTAAAGTCTTATTGGTAGCCTCAACTTGTCCATTAGCTTGAGGGTAATAGAGAAGCGTGTGATGACTTATTTTGAACTTTGCACACAACTCACACACCTCGTCATTTTTGAAAGACATGCCATTATCAAAAATAATGACCTGTGGCACCCCATACCTATAAATGATCTGGTTCAAGATGAACTTAGCGATTACAGAGCTAGGGATAGTGGTAAGGGGCATGGCCTCTACCCACTTGGTAAAGTACTCTGTGGCTGTAATTATGAAATTATGGCCATCTATTGATGAGGGAGATAATTTCCCTATCAGATCTAGGCCCCACATGGAGAAGGGCCATGGAGTTGCGGTCGGTTGTAAAGCTTATGCCGATATGTGGATTTCATGGGAAAACTCTTGACAGTTGTGGCATCGTGCACAAACTCTCTTTGCATCATGTTCAAGGGTGGGCCGAAATATCCCATCGATGTCTCTTTTGGGCAAAGCATGGCCTTTGAAGTTACCACCACATACCCCACTATGTGAATCATAAAGAATATTTTCACACTCTTCAGAATCAACACATCTCAATAGCATTCCGTTAAAGGCTCTACGATAAAGCACCTATTATAGGATGACGTACTTGGTGGAAATTATGCATAACCGCCTTCTTTGTTATGATGTTGCCCTTATAGGTATGTTTGGTCCATGATTAAATTGATGATGTCAGTGTAGAAAGTACATACAGAGATAAGGGGTGTGGTTTCAATGAAGTATACACACTCATAAGGAAAGTCCAAATCTACCAAATCACTCCCATCTAATGGATCATCAGCTAACCAATCTGCGATGATTTGAACCTTAACTAATTTTTGATTTACAAATTTTAGCTCGAAATCACCCATTAATGTAATGAAATTCCCAGCATTTTTATGAAAGGATCCTTGCATGAGGAATGTACGTAAGTTGTCGACTTGACAATGACCCTTGTCTCTTGATTAAGCATGTAATGTCTTAAGCACTTGGTTGCGAAAACTATGACAAGGCATTCCTTTTCTTCCTACGTGTAGCATGTCTCGTAATTGAGTAACATTCGACTGATAAAATAAACAACCCATTCTTATTTTCATCGTCCTCTTGTGCCAACATACAGGCTAGTGAAACGTCTGTAGCCCGTGAATATAAGATCAAAGGGTGATCTGACCTTGGTGGCATTAGCATGGGAGGGGATAACAAAAATCACTTAACTACCTTGAAGGCCTCATCACATTCCTCCATCCAATCCAGGCTATAATATTTCTTTAACAAATTGTTGATTGGATGAGCGAAAAGGTCAAGTCAGGGATGAACCTTTGGATTACACCGAGTTTCCCAAGGAAAGATCTAATACCAGACTCGTCCAATGGTGGAACCATTTCTAACACAACCCAAATTTTGGTGGTCAACATCAATTCCTCATGAAGATATAATGTAGCCCAGGAGCTTTCCTCTATTACACTCGAATACACATTTCTCTAGATTCAATGTGACTCCATACTCAATCAAGCATGAGAGAATGATACGAAGCACCTCTAGGTGATCGCAACGCTTCCTGGCCTTGGCAGCAGGTCATCCACGTAGGATTCCACAATCTTATGAATAAGATCATGGAATATGTAGGTCATTTCTCATTGGTATGTAGCACCAAAATTCTTAAGACCAAATGGCATGACGACATAACAATAAGTTCCCCAAGGAGTTATAAACATAGTTTTAGCTTGATCCTCGGTAGAGATTTTGATTTGATTGTATCCTAAAACCCATCCATGAAGGACAACAACTCAAATAAATCCGTTTCATTGACGATAACATCAATGGATGGTAGTGGGAAATCATCCTTGGGAAAAGCCTTGTTGATGTCCTAGAAGTCTATGCAAATACGGATCTTTCCATTTTTTTTTGAGAATGGGGACAATGTTAGATACCCATTGTGAATAATCAACTAGCTTGATAAATCCTACTTGGAGAAGCTTTGTTACTTCTTATTTTACCATAAGGGCTACCTTTAGCTTCATAGGTCTTGATTTCTGCTTAATTGGTTTGGCATCCGGCTTAGTAACAAGATTGTGAACTACGATGTGTGGTGTAATTCCCATCATTTCCTTATAACTAAATGCAAAGGCTTTCCGATGTTCCTTAAGGACTTGGGTATGAATTTCTACTTCCTCTGGAGTTAAAGAGGACCCTAGCTTTAAGATTTTTGGTTCCTCCTCTGTTCTAATGTTTATATCAATCATTCCCTCAATTAAGGAGGCATTACCCTCCTCAAACTCAAGCGGGGCTGGCAGAAACTCCAAGTCCCCTTCCTCTTCTACCTCATAAATTTCAATATCTCTTCCTAGAGATGACTCAATCATTGGATTCCCAAAATAAGAGGAGGAACGTGGAATTAAGGAAAATTCTACCTCTTGACAAGTAAGATGTAATTCTCGCCAAAGCGTTTAAATAAGTTAAGGTTGACTCATCCCCATCGACAGGGTCCAAAGAGTCAAATGGACCCTCAGCTTCCACGTATGTCAACATTGATGCCACTGGCACTTTGTGAATCAAGGATTCAATGCGGAGTGAAACCGTGAAGTTGGTGTCCTCTAAATCATTACTTGGGGTGAAGCATGAGGTGGAAGTCACTATAGAGTCTACCAGAAGGTTCTGTTCATGTGGAACTACCTCGATTGATATGAAATCAAACCCCTTAGTTAGGTCTAACATGATAGTTTTATAGAGCTATAATTGTTCAACCTTAGTCTTGTATGCCTCGGATACCTGATTTGTGACTAGCTGTGAATCACCCAACACTCTAAAATTGAGGATTCCCATTCTATTTTCTATAATGATACCTAATAGAAGAGATTCATACTCATCCCCATTGTTTTTGCATTCAAAATTAAATTTTAAAGCAAAAGGTAAAACCCTTCCTTCGGGTGAGGTAAGGATTGCACCTGCCCGACACCAAAGCGACACTTGGCCCCATCAAAGTGGAGAGTCCAACAATCACTCGAGAAAGACAAATGTTAAGTCATCCTTTACAAGTTATTCTTTTATTTTGGTTACATCTATAATGTAAACCTCATTTGCTATAAGGGAACCAGGTCCCAAAGCATGTCCCATACCCATGGAATCAAAGGGAAGAAGGATAGGAAAATCCTTTTCTAATAGTTCAAAAATATTTGCTGTAGTTCCTTGCGAAACTGTCTCTACAAAAATACTTTCATCCTTGAAGGCTGGAATACCATCGATCAAACTTGTAACCTCTAATTCGTCATGGGAACCAACTTTTCTTCTGGTAACATGCTTACCAGTTTATTTAACTAGTTGGTGGGAAGCTCAAATTTAGAGTGGACCCCTGGAATTTTCATCAAGTTGGCTAGGTGTATGTCAAAGGGATTTAGATCACCCTGAGTGACAAATAATTTCCCTAAATGTAGGAATCTGACTTCTTGGAACAGGGTGGATGAGATTGCTTTCATGCGGTGTATCCAAGGGCAACCAAGAATCATATTATAGTTGGTTTCCCAATCTATAATATAAAACTCAAGTAAGCACCATCTTGGGTCCAAGAGTGACCGGTAATACTATGGTCCCGATCGAGGTCACATTGATACTATCAAAGCCTCTTAATGTGTTTCACGTCAAGGAGCAATTAGTCTCCCCATATCCTAAATTTTAAAGAAAAGAGAAGGGGACGATGTTAACTACTGCCCCATCGTTGATCATTGCATGCTTCACATAGTTGTTATAGATTCAAAATTGCAAAAATAGGGCCGGATCACCTCTACGAGCTATTTCAGCATCTGTAGGCATCTTGCTTATGTCAAATACAAACCCAATATCCATTTCGGGTTGTCTTAGAGGGCAAACGTCAAAGTCTATATGGTTTATCTGCATCTCTGGCAGTGGGGTAACGTTATCCAAATGGATGAGACCGAGTGCTACCAAGAGAGTGACTCGATGAGCGGGATAATTCTTGATATTTCTATGAAGGAGATGTGTGAAAAGGTCTTGGTTAGAACACTGATCAAGTCATAAGCCCTTACTGGCTTGCTTAACATGTCATGAGAATTATTTGAGACAACTGGGTAAATTGGGATCGACTATGATGAATAGTCTTTGGATCTTGTTGCAGCGTTAATCTAGAGTTCAATGTTCAACTCAACCAAACGTACAATCTTCATTTCTTAGAGACCATTCAAAGGAGGTGCCACTATGGGTTTTGAAGTTGAGGCTTCATGATCATGAGTCCCTATTAAAATTTCTTTATTCGAACCATTAGGATCTAGTCTTTGTCCTTCGAGACACATGGGGAGAGGATCATTAAAGATTCCAAATGGTGTGTTTGTGGAGACACTTTGGTCCTATATAGGTATTTTTATTAGGTGCAGTTGGGTTGGCCAGAAACATGTCAATAAACAACTATCTTTGGCCTTATGGAAAATGTTGTAAAAACTTATTACAATTGCGGTAAGTTCTTGCATCATGCCCACGGACCCTATGGAAACCACAATACAAGTCAAGATCATAATCCCGAGGCCTTTTTTGGCTCCTTGTCGTGGTCCAAAACCACGGTTATTGTTTGGTTGTTGACTGTTATAGTTATCCTCTTCATATATCCTTAGCGGGAACTTTTGAACCTCTTCCTTCATCTCTCTGTTGAGGGAGTGGAGGAACAAATCACAAAGACCCGTTTGATCCATGTTTGGAGCACTTACGGAAGAGTAGAGAACATGTTGCCACCTCTGAATGAAGTGAGCTGCAAACTCATTATGTTCTTGTTTGATATGAAGAAATTCCCTAATTCCTATTCAAAAATCTTGTTCATATCAAAGGCTTTGATAAACTCTGACACTAGTTTCTTGAACGAGTGTATTGAAGCCTCCTAGTATCCTATAATACTAGTCGAGAGAAATACCTTCAAGTGTCTTAGGGAAAATATTTGCAATGACTACATCCCATGGGAGTAGCTCTCGAATGGGTTACATAAGCTTTGATGTGGGCATTTGGATCACCCTCCCCCTTGAACTTTGGGAGATTAGGCAAGGGTCTCGGGAGCATGACTTGCCCAAATGGAGAAATCTAGGGGTTCTTTGAGATATTTAGAATAAGTCCCCATTGCATATGTTTCCACCATTGAAGACCCTTGTTGGGGAGGTGGGGGCTGTATTGGCTACTGAAATGGGACAACATAAATATTTGGTGGGGCGTATGACATCCCTTGCATTTGTCCATATGGACCTAGGTAGGTGTACATGTCCCCCTATGGAGATTTGGAATACATGTGTATATATGGGGGTTGACTTCCTTGATATGGAGCTGAAGGTGTGAAGCTAGGGAATGTCACATTTCTAGCTAGTATAGTGTTTGAGAATGCACTTCGGTTAGCGCTGTTGTAGATGACCATATGTGGCTTGAGGAGGCATACCCAAGGTACCCGTCCTAGTTAACAAGTCTACATGGTTCGGAATATTCATGTAGACTGGCAGTTCTAGGTAGTCGGTATTTGCCCATGGTTTTGTGGGTAAGAAGGAGTCCATGCTTGCCATGTGTATGAATTTTGTGTATTCTAGGCAAGCTCTAACTCCCTAACCTTATCAACCAAAGTTGAAATGACATCACCCATTGATGGGGTGGTGCCCTGCTTAGACTCCTTTAGTTGAACCCTTGAAGGTTGTTGAGGAATATGGTGTCCCGATATGAATTTTTCACGATGTTGCCACCCCTTATTGGTTGTATTATTAGTTGGTGGCGGGGTAGCATTATTGTTTTGAAGTAGGAAAATACCTTGCCCTTGCAACCTATCAAAATATTAGTTCATTTGTTGGAATTTCTTCTCACTCCTAGCATATCATGCTAGATACTCCTCATCAAGATGGGGGAGTGGATCGGATTACATGGTGATGGGCTGTCGAAACAATACCCGAGGAGATGAACTAGTTTCTCCAGTAAATGTCATGTTATTTGAACTTGATTGTTCAAGGGGGTAAGTCTGAGTGATCTGATCTAGTTCTTTGATGTGCACAAAAGAACCAACATTGGTTCCCTAAAGTAGAGGGTTTTGAGTGGATGAGCGGTTGTCTACCCACGTTGAAAGTGAAGGTGACTATTGTGGTATGTTTGAATGGTGTTGGTACAAGTCAAAACCCGGGATGGGTCGACCGTACTCGTCATATCCCAACATATTCGGGGTATAAGAATACCCATAGAATAAAGGATGGACAAAAGTGGAAATGTTTAGAGACTAGCTCTTCACATTGGGTTCACCAATTTGTACGACAGAAAATCAACACGTGACCTTCTGTGCACCCGACCTCCCGAGGTCATGCCGAGACAGCCGGTGTGGAATTTGAAATGGGAGTGAAAGTGATGGTGATGACGAAGCTAATTGGGCAACATTATGTCTTCAACATGCAATAACAGAATCTACGAATCTAAGGAAAAGAATGCTCTCCTAACTTGAAGGGGTGTAATGGTGGGGTCTGATATGATAGCTACTCGGAGACTCCAATCGATGTCTAGCTCAGCCAATATTCTATTGGTGGGTTGTGGAATATGTGGAAAGTAGCCTATAGGTGCCTCGTATGGGTTTCTAGACAAGGTCATGGAAATTGAGACAAGAGACCTAGCGGAGCTGCAGGGACTAAGGATGATTCTCTGGTCTCGTCCAGAAAGTCTTAGCCTTGATCGGCTGCTATGTTAAAAATGAAAGTTGTGTGATAATATCTAGCGGAAGTGGTGAGGATATGAATACCTACGTGCGTAGGCTAGTGTCGATATCTAACTGACTAGTAGGTCCATTGGGTTGTGGGATTTGTGGGTCACAACCAAAGACTCGTTGAGGCTGAGGCCCTGGAATGGTCATACATGTAGTCAAACCCTATTCCCAGGAGTAGTCCAAAAGTCATAGGCCTTGTTAGCAGCTATGTTTAAAGTCTCTAACTATCTTATTTTCTCTGTGTATGTGGCGGGTGTGTGTAAGATTGTTAAGCGCAGACTTGTGTCAATGTCAGTTACTAACTCTGGCCCGTTGGGTTGTGGGACCAGAGGATCACAACCATAGGTATTTTCCTACTGCGGACCATTGATGGTCATACAAGATGAATTTGATTCATTTTCGGTGAATAAACTATCTATCAAATGAAATCTAAACTATATTTTTGGTTTTTTCTCAATGTATAAGAACAAAACAATAAAACAAGCTAATCTATGGAAATAAATATTTTTGTGCTTTTCTAACTTTTCAGACAATGCATCTAATCTAACCAACAATTTAAAGAAAAAAAATAAAGCTGGCTGGATGTAGCTAGCTATCTGTGCAGATGTGTGAATCTAAATCTAAGATCTACTCTAATTCAAATAAAATCTCTCCAACTCTACCTCAAAAGTGAAGAATAAATCATGACTCTAACAGAGCTATCATTCACCCACTATTTCCCTGGCAATATTGAAGAGAAAACTTCCTATTGAATTGATCTACTTGTAACTATCTAATTAATTGAAATGAATTGTTTCTCTACTCTATTTGATATGCAATTTGACAAAACAAAGCAAACAAATACACAAATCCAACTTGGAAGAGCAAGAGCTTTGGCAAATATGGAAGTATGAGTATCTATCCCCTCAGTTCTTTCATTTCTTTCTTTGAGCGTTCATGTGAGTCCAAGGATGGGAATGCAAAGAAAAACAAAAAGAGAATGGCATTTGAGTGATGGCAGCACTGAAACAATCTGGGCATAATCCGGGTAGAAGAAAGATAGCACAAGAGATCTGAACTTTGCTATGCAATTCCTAGCAAGATTATTGCAGCACAACAATGCTAGATACACAAAATTCTTAGGCCCTTTTGCATGAATAAAAGCATGGAATATATAGGAATGGAGGCTAGAAGGTTAATTCATGCACAAGGAATTGAAGAGGTAGTTTCACTCATTAAATCTATTTAAAATAGAAGGAACTAGGAGAACTAAGCAAATGAAGCTATTTTTAGCAAATTTAACTCACAGACATGTTCAAAAGATAAACTTAAGTGAATAGTCACACGTAATTTCTTGCATGAATATTCTTGAAAAATTGATTAGGACCTCTTCCTTGTGCAGGGAAATGGTTTGCGAACTGCCGCCTAGGCAGGGCGGTGGTGCTGGCACTCAAGGCCAAAACAAGCACGTAATGAAAGGGGAAAAGGGAAAAATGTAGGGAAAAGATAAGTAAGGCTATCTAGGCCACAAATATATATTGCAAATGATTTTATGGAGCTTGAACACCTTCTTGAAAGGATTTTGAATCATCACTGGGGACCTTTATAACCGTTTTCCCGCCAATGTAACAAATGCAATTTTTGGTGTGTACAAGTCCTTGCTACTAGCTATACAACATGATATGCCAAATGACACACTCAAGAGTATTCCATACTTTACTGGTGAGAATCAAGTCACCCCTCAGGAGCATATCTAAGATATAGCAAACATGTGTTCACTCTATCTGATCACACATGATGATGTAGTAGTCAGGCTACTTGCAACCTCTTTCAAAGGTAAAGCGCTTCAATGGTACCGAGGCTTGAGACTTGGATCTATCACCACCTGGGATGAGCTGGGAACAACTCTTTGCAATTACTTTGAAGATAAGTCAGATCACCTATCTCTAGTGGAGCAACTGACAACAACAAGGAGGGCACCCAATGAGTAGATGACTGATTTCAACATCATATTTCAGAAGACTTGGGACAAAATCCCTCTCATGGTAAGACCTACAACCCAACATGCTTTCTTGTATTATCTGAAGGTGCTCAACAATGATATTTTAGTTATGATCCAATCCATGGGAGGTAGGAATTTACCAACTACTTATAGTATTGCAGTAAGGGCAGAAAATAGTCTTATTCAATAGGAAAGATGGCTCCTAGACCACCTATGCCCTTGTTCCTAGAAATGTCACAAGCACCCCACCTTTTGTGGCCCCTATTCCTATCCCTAAGCAAAGTGCGCAACCAATTTCCTCAACATCCTACTCTCCATCGCAGCAAAAGGAAGATGAAGAATTGAAGGCCTTGATTAGAAATTTATCAAACAAGGTCATATCATTAGAAAAGCAACAGGCACAATCCTATAGAGGCAATTCTAATTAGGCACATGGCCAAATCAATCAGCCTTGGTGGAATCAATATGGAAATCAAAGATATGCACCCAACCAATAGAATGATAGATGACAACCTAATGCACATCTTCCCTTGCAAGTTGTTCCTCCCGCACCTTCTCTTCCAACACCCAAGTATGAGTCGGGTGCTTGTTCCAGTCCAGAAAATTTGGCACAAGAGTCAGAATGGTGCTTCCTTTGTAACATGCCTCATAGTCAATATCATTGTGCCAATCCTGCACACACTCAAGCCTTCATGATCCAGAATACTTGAGTATGTGAACCTTCAACACATACCCTGAAGAAGATAATCCGAGAAAAAGAAAAAAATCCTCTAGAGAAAAATTTGATGTTATTTGGTGCGAAGGATTTTTGTGCAATCAACCAAGATGCATAAGATACAAAAAAAATGCATGCCCAAGTTGTGGATAACACAAGATATAAGAAGAGAATGTTAGAAATGGGTGCAAAGGTCACAATCTTAGCAGCAGAAGAAGATCCTCGGCGGGAGAATAAGTACACAAGGAATCTTATAGTAAAGGCACTCAAATCCCTATACAAGATGCCCCGTAAAGCTCCTCTTGAAGTAGCACGCCCCTCCTTTGGTAGGTCAAGCCTCGCTCGAGATAAAGTTCGACTTCCACACCGAATAGTCAAGAAGGGATGTTGTTCCCAAAATGCACAAGATGGGGGCCTTCTATTTAGCATTGTTGACTAGATGAAGAGAACAAACATAAATGTCATAATGTGGGATGCCCTGACCATTCAATCTCAATGGGATCTATTGCATGAAGCTCTAGCGTAACTCGCGCACTGATCTAGCTATGTAGAAGCCACACGCTTCTATCAACATCTACCAAGAAGAGGAGAAACAAGTAAGTAAAGTTGTTAAAACCCCACCCTTCTATATGTCCTTGATCATAGGCAAACACATAACTTCATGATTGACTCGAGCACTAGTACTTTTTTATGCTTAAGAAAATAGGCTGATGTCTTAGGTCCGAAATATATCCCTTTTTCTAAAGTAATCCTACAACTTGATGGCTTAATTATCACTACTTTAGGATTCATCAAGGATCTCGAGTTAACCCTCCATGTATGTCCAAGCTAACAATTACTCAAGATGTGTCAATCATCGATCTACCTCTTTTATTTGCCCTATGTCTATCAAGAGAATTTATCTTGCTAAAGTGGGTGGTTAATTGTCTTATGATCGGTCTCATATGTTACTCAAGACAAGGTATGGTACCCGGTTTACCATACAAGATGAGCCTATATTTTCCTATCATGTAGAGTCATATGTCCCATCCCCTCTGCAAGCCAACTATTTAATCCAAGAAGAAAAACATTTAGTTCTGAAGAGTAGTCTCTTCCACCCCCTGCATTCGACCTAGTTCTTGATTAATGGGTAGAAAGACACCATAAATTTGATCCCGAAAGCTGAAGAAATAGAAGATTATGAAAATTCACTTGGTACTTATTGCATTCTAGAATAATATGCAATGTTTCCATGCACACTCAAAAAATTTAAAGTCCAAATTGGTCTATGGAAGTTTACTTTGATGGATCCAGAAGTAGAAATGGCATGGGAGTAGGAGTTGTTCTCATTTCCCTAAGGATGAGAAATTATTCTTCATGCACAAGGCTGCAATTTGCATGCTCTAGCAATGTGGTAGAGTATGAAGCATTGGTACATGGCTTGCTCATTGCTGAGAAGAAGAAAATTAAGGTGCTGCAGATCTTTGGGGACATAGAATTGATCATCCACCAGGTTAACAACAAGTGCCAGACAAAGAATAAGCTTCTCAAATCTTATAAATACAAATTTTAGGACCTCCTTGAAATATTTGATGCTCTTAATCTGTAGGTGGTGCCACGTAGAATGAATAAGGAAGCTGACCAGATGGCCACACTAGGTTCATAGTTCTCTCCTGTTGAGGACTTTATCAAAGGAAACACTCAACACATCAAGATGGTGATTAGGCCATCCATTCCAAATAAAAACACTAGCTGGAAAGTGTTTAATAGTGATGCACAAATCATCTAGTTTATCCAAAATGAAGCTGAGTTCTCATCAAGCATGCAAGCTGACTTGCATGACAGTTATTGTGACCAAGTAATACAGTTGAATAAAAACAAGTTACCTAAAGGGATGGTCACCTTAGAGAAAATGTTTATCCTTGATGATGAGTTAAAGGGTGAAGAAAGATACATACGTGCCATGCAAGAATACAACTCCTCGAGTCCACTATTGCATGTGGGAAAGAGTTATTTCTTAGTAAGACTTGTGCGCATGAAGAAAAGTAGGCCTTCATATCTCTTTGTAAAAATATAGTGATATCTTCTCATGGGAGTATGAAGACCTCAGATATTTTGATCCAAGTGTTTCCCAACACTCCATTAACCTTGACCCTAGTATCAAGCTTGTTAGGCAGAAGTAGCGGCTAGTCTATCTAAAGATAGAACCCCTCATGAGGAAGGAATTATCCAAACTCATTGAGGCAAAAATTATTTTTCCTATCAAATACTCTACCTGGGTCACAAATATGGTTCCATTACGTAAGAAGAATGGTGAAATCAGACTTTGTGTTGATTTCAAATATTTGAATAAGGCATATCTAAAGGATCATTATCCTTTGACTTCAATGGAGAAGATTCTATAGGCGTGGCCGGTGCAATGCAGAGATTCTCCATGCTAGACAGATACTCTGGTTTCAACCAAATCTTGGTCAAGGAAGTGAATCAATTCAAAATAAAATTTACAACCAAGTGGGGAAGATATGCATATCAAAAAAATTCCCTTTGTTCTTTTAAATGCGGCACCACATTTCAGCGCCTATGGATATTACCTTTAAAGGATACATTAATGAGTTCATCCTAGTTTTCCTTGATGATATAACTATCTTCTCAAGACAGAGCGCAGATCATATGACACACCTGGAGAAATTATTTGAGAGATGCGGAAAATTTGGGGTATCTCTTAACCCTAATAAGTGTAATTTTGCAGTAGTGCAAGGCTAGCTTTTAGGCCACGTGGTTTCAAAGGATGGCATCATAATTGATCTTGAGCACATTTCAGCCATTCTAGCTCTTTCCCTACCGGTGCATAAAAAGGCCCTATAGTCCTTCCTTGGCAAGATAAATTTTGTTAGGCGTTTTATCCCTAACTTTGCAAGACTATTTCAGCCCATCACCTTGATGCTCAAGAAGGAAAAATCCTTCAAATGAGTAGCAGAAGGAAGACAAAGCTTCAACAAAATCAAGAAAGAGATTTCTTACATGCCAACACTTGTCAACCCAGATTATTACAAGGATTTCATCCTTTACGCTTATGGTGCTAATACACGTGTTGTTGTTGTCTTAACACAATAAAATGAACAAGGGCTAGAACAACCAGTGGCTTTCTTCATCCAGACACTAAAGGATTATGAGTTAAAATATAGTCACATAGATAAGCAAGTCTTTTCCATCATGTGCACTCTCAATAAATTGAAAAGTATGCTCTCCACCAATCATATCAAGGTGTTAGTCTCCCACTCTTCGGTCAGAGACTTCATCATGGGTGAAAAAATTAGTGACAAAAGAGCATGATGGGTGACAAAAATCATGGAGTATGATGTGACTATCAAGTCCACAAAGATGGTGAGAGGTAACAAACTCTATAAGTAGATTTGCCGAGGATGGACATAATGAACCTGAAGCTTAATTATTTTTGGATGAAGACCTTCCGCATGCATAAATTAAATAGAATACAGATCTTGGCATGCATGACTAGATGAAGGACATGATCACATTCCTTTCGAGGGTGCTTACCATCCTGGTTTAAATAAAGCAAAGAGAAGACATATGAGGTTATAATCTATCCCTTATGTGTTGATTGATGTACTTCTCTTCAAAAGAAATCTTGATGGCATCTTTGTTAAGACGTATCAACATCACATATCGATAAAGTGTTAGCATAATTTCATGATGGATTCTATGGTGGAAGCTTCTCTGCCAAAACTACAACAATCAAGATTATAATGGTAGGTATCTTCTAGCCCACCCTATTCACAAATGCACACAGGTGGGTCACAAGATGTAAGGAATGTAATTTCTTTACAGGGAAGAAAAAATTGGCAGTGCTTCCCCTTTGACCAATCCAAGCAGATCAGCCTTTTGCACTATGGGGGATTTACTTCATAGGCATGATCAATCCACCTTCAAGTGCTAGACATAGATTAGTGTTGAAAGATACAAATTACTTTACCAGATGGAAAGAAGCTATTGCACTTAAAGAATCAACTGAGGTGGTCATCCTTGACTTTCTCGAAGATATAGTCACAAGGTTTGGCATTCCTCAAACCATTATATTTGATAATGCAAAGGCCTCCATTGGTACTAAAATCATTGATTGGGCTCTAACTATGGGAATTTACCTGAAGAATTCTTCTAACTATTAGCCTCAAGGAAACAGTGTGGTAGAATCAAAAATAAGAACCTGATCAGAATCATGAAGCGCACAATGAAAATCTGCCAAATATAGTGGCATACAAAGGTCTCACGTGTGGTCTGGGAAGATAGAATCACAGTCAAAAAGGCAATAGGAAATTCACCTTACAAGATTGTATATTGAAAGGAAGCTACCCTCCCTTTGACACTAGATCTGAATTTGTTAGCGCTTTCCCAACAGCTAGAATTTGAAGGTGCAAACCAAAGAGAAATCATAATGGTAGAGGTGGTTAATCTTGAAGAACTCAGGAACTCTACCATGATTAAGCTAGAACAACATCAACAAGCAACAAAGAAATGGTTTTATAGAAAGGATAGGCCTCAATATTTCAAAGTTGGGGACTTGGTTCTAAAATGGGATGTTGTGAGCTAAACCAAAGTGTGCCATTCAAAGTTTGATGCACTTTGGAGTGGCCCATACATTATCAATTCTTGCAAGGAAGCTAACTCTTTTGTGTTAACTCATCTTGATGGAAGCGCGCTATAAATCCCAGTGAATGGGATCTATCTCAAACCTTTCTATTAAGTTTTCTTCATCATGTTGTATATATTAGAGTAGTTTCAATTTATCCAAGTGCACTTCACACACATTGTTTGTTTGTACATAGTTATTTCTTCTTGCACATGCTCTTTCAGTTCTTCTAAAATGTATATCTTCTTTGAAGTTACAAGATTTAGAACAGAGTCAAGTGACTACAAGGGAAGCTTCATGATTGCATAAGAAGACTCCATGCCCAATGGATGCTTCGGGATACTGATCTCCTTCATCTAGCAGGTAGATGGCCCCAAAAGTCTCCAAAACTATTATCTAAATAACTCTCCTAGTTACTCAGATAACTTGTATACATTTTGGCTCTAAGCTATTCATTGCAGTGTTGCGCGTGCTCAAGATCACTTGGCACATTCCCTTGGTTGCAGTTTCCCTGCGTGCCCCTCTCCTTTCTCTCCTTCCACTTTTCCCCTTGTGCCCACCTTTTATGGATTCACATTCTTCCTTTCCCGTGTGCCTCACACTTGATTCAATCGGGTAATTCCATGGCCTTCTCGTGTGCTGCACCCATTACTTTTTAATAGTTTTTCCTTCACCACACATTCTCTGCTCGCTAGTTTTCCTCATTTCCCCATGCGCATCACACGCGCCCCCTCTGCACCTTCTTCTATTTTCTCCATGAGCCCTTCCCTCGCACCATTCTTTGCCAGGTCATCTTTTGACATGATTGAGTGTGACACTGGAAACTAGTCAAGCATGCCAACAGGGCACCAAATCCTTATAATAAATCAACAAGTGACACATGGTAGAAACGACAAGTATTCACACAGTTGTCCATGATTTCAGCCAATCCACGATGCCAAGTATTTTGCATGCACTGGAAACTTTGACATATTATGACAGTAGTATCTTCTGCTACAGAGCTTAGATCAACATGCGCTTGGACTTGTCAAAGAGATGATGACATCAACTACAGTGCCGGAAGTTCAAATTCAATTTTTGGCATATCTGGTAGGTGAGAAATGGGAAAACGTCTTTGTAATCATTAATGAGTAGATCTGATTGCTCCAACCACCTAATTTGATATGATCTACCCTTCTTTCTTCTTCAACACGCCAAACAAGTGTGGGAAAGCGTATTTCACAAATGTCTAGGTGGATTTATAGGCATTGAATGCTTCTTATTGGTGGTTGTATTTTAAATTCAGGTTTTCCCCTCCTTCCTTTATTCCTCCATGGACTCATTTATAAATATAAGAGAAAGGCTCATTTGTTATGTTGGACACTCTATTTCCTTACGCATTTTAGTAAGGACTCCATTGTTTCTATATTTTGAGTTGCAGACCTCTAGATCTGGCTCTTGCATGTGGATATCAGCCTCCATCATTGTAATAGCTCTGTGCATTTCTAAAAGTAATACAAGCATCATTTTGTGACTATTATCTGTCATAACATGTTTTCATTCCTCCTTCTTGCCTTTCCTTTTGTGTTGTGTGCTAGTTGTGTTATTTTAGGTCCCTTACAGTTCCATATTTAGTTGTGTTCCATGAAAATGATATGGTAGATACTTGTTTGGTTTGTGCTACTCGTGCCTAGCCTCCCTGCACGTATTTCCTTTCATTTTCACTTAGAACAGATAGTGTTCATCCCTCTTTTCTAGTGCTATCTCCTTTTAGTGTAGTTTCCTTTCATGTTATCCTTCTATCCTTGGTCCCTTGGCATCATTAGCTTAGTTTTCCTTCCAACACTAGGAGTAGTAGTAGTAATAGAAATAGATAGAGGAACCGGCCTTCTCCAGAGATCTTTCCCAAGTGCGCAAGGTCCCACAACTTGGGGATGATTCCATCGTGGTCTCAAACACCTCGGCCCTTCCGAGATCTATGACACGGGTGCACTTTTGAGGCCCTTCGAGATCTATGACATGGGTGCACTTTTGAGAAACCAATAGTGCTAACATTTCCAATGCTTCTAATAACAAGTTCCCAAGAAAATCTATCTTGAAGGGAAATCCTAGTAACTCAAAGCTTAGTGTCAATGTTATATCTAAACTAATAAAGCTACGATTGGAACCTATATGCCAAAATTTTACTTCATTTCCACACCCACCACATGTTATTGCCTCAATTCCTTGAAATAAATATGATTTATCTTCCACACCCTTTTGAGCTAGATACTAATAGGCCTCGTGAAAACAAATTTAATGAACATCCACATTATGATTATCATAAATGAAATGTACATTCTATTGATAAGTGTTTCAAGCTTAGACATATCATTCAAGATCTGATTGACAATAATGAAATTGAGATTCCTAAATTTACTATTTATATTCCAAAATATACTAACGACAATGGAAAGATCAAAATCTTTAATGATCCACTACCTGAGCATGAAAAATCAGATCTTGAATCCTCTAATCATGCTTATTATGTTGTTCCTCCTCCCACATCTTGAGATAATCCTCTTGGGTTTCTTGTGGGTACCGCTAATCTACCTTCACGTATTATTTCTTTCATTGCTACTGATTTTCATGTTCATTTTTCATCACAAAGATTACACATTGATGCTTATATTGGTTCTCATGCTATCAAAATGTTATAGTTGATTTAACAAAAATAATTTTTTTGTAAAAATCTAGATATTTGATTCATGCAATAAATCAAGCAATAAAGTAAAAATATCACCTAAGCAATAAACAAATGGAAATTGAAGCCCTAAGTGTAACAGAGAGAATGAGAGACTTAGCTAATTTTACGGTTGATACCAAAGTGTGCTAGACTAAGATTGATGAACACGAGGAGAAAAATATCACAATTGAGCTCGAGAGAATTGTGTGACCGCCAAATATTCCTCGATTGGGGTGACTAGAGTAGGTCGGGGGGTTCCTAGAGCACTTTGGAGACCGCTTCTAGGTGGCTGTGATTATGAAAACCATTAGAGCCTGATTTTTCTTATGTTGCACTAATGTGGTTGACCTTTTACTATTTGTTACTAGATAAGCACAAAGTTTGACTATAACCTACAAAGAGAAAGAGTACTTGCAAAACCACAAAACACATCAAATAATAAAAAGAAAAATATAGAAATGGGGAGTAAGACTAACCCTTACAATCACCCGATAGAGTGAAATTATGACCAAGCATTGCACTACTATATTTCGGGCTCCATGTAGTTTTTTTGTGTGTGTGGAAATCGTGCCTTAGGTGGCTCCTATGCAATATGTAATTGATATCGAGAAATAACTAGATGTAGAAATGTAAATAAATGTATGGATGGAAAAATGAACTTCCCATACTATGCTTGTAAGTAAAATATGCGATCCGTTGTCCCTTGAATGAAGATAGATGGATGATTTGATGCTTTTGAAATGCCTTTGGGTGCAACCTTAGGTGATACTAATAGATAATTATAGATTGGTCCTTCATAATGGTCACATAAATTTATACTTATATGATTCTCTTGCTTGGATTTCACAATTGACAACTAAAATTCGACCCATAAGAAAACAAGATGCCTAAAATATAAAAGAGGCCCAAAAGAGGTGAGTAAAGTACAAAGAGGTCGGGGTAACCCAAAATGACAGGGGGCATCTCGATGCTAGTGTTTTTGTTTTGGGCGTTGGTACCTAGAGTGGTGCAAGATGAAACATTGAAGTATCAATTGGGATGTGGGGTGTAAGACATCAGATCGAAGGCATGAAGAATAGATGAAATTCCAAAGACAAATGCCAATTACTAGTTTTCTCTCTTAGGAATCATATGAATAATAACATGTGCCTAGGACCTAGAAATGTACCCAAAGCACATGATTTAGTGTCTACATTTTCCCCACTTTATTTTGTTGAGTGAATACTCGATAACATAAAGTAGATAAGAGATGTGTACTTGATAACCATGTAGATCAATAGTGAAAAGTGTGCCGAGGAGATAAGAAATATAATGGAGTGATAAAAATAAAGTGTGGAAGCTAATATAGGAAATAGGAAGTGACCACTGGGGGTGAAAATTCTAATGTGTGTACCACATTATACTAATTTTGTTGTTTCTTGCATTGTGCTTGAGGCTGCTACTTGTTATATGGATGAAATTACAGAAAAGAAGAGAAAAAGAGTAGTCAAAGACGTGTATGTGAAAAATTAGATCCAAGTATGTAAAAAGTATGTAAAAATGTGAAAAAGTAGTAAAAGGAACATGTGCACTGATCCATGACAAGTGAAAAGGATAGAAAATGTCTTGAAAATGTTGTAGAAGAATGATTTTTTTGGGTGATCTCATGCCAAGTGCAATTTTTTTGGTGATTGTTATTCTCCATCCTTGACTACTTCCTAATGATTTATACTCCACTATAGATGGTGTGATACTACTTTATTCTAGTTTAATCCATTTCAATCTAACGTAAATAGAAAAAGAGATAGAATGCATTCGATTGCTAGAGTACTATGCTTTTACTGTGTAAACCACTATGTAAAATCCTATAAACTATGCCAATATGAGAAAGTGACTATAACTAACCCCTGGTCATAGGTTCTTAAGAAAGTTTAGGAGTGCCCAGGAACTCATGTATGTGTTTGGACACTGGTGTTTGTGTTATCTTTGAGGACCCAAGTTAGATTCTGAGCCCTCTTTGTAACTATATATTTTGCTTTGTCCTTATAATATGCAGGTCTAAACTATGACTATGTGCTATTGAATGGGGTGATTGTTTCACCAATTTATTCCCCCCTCATTTGTGGTGCATGCAAATTCACTAGGATAATGTGGCCTAAAGGATTATCTAATGCTGATTTGAAACTAATGCCCTACAGGGGGAGGGAATGTTCACGGTAGAAACCAAGGCACACACAAACAAAGTTGTTAGAAACATGTGTTAGTGTAAACAAGACAAATATGCATATAGAAGACAAGGTGTAATCTATCAAGAAAGAAAATAAATTAGACAACAAAAATTGGGTCTTAAACATGGGACATCACTCAAAATGTCGTAAGAAAATTAGGGCTAAAGTGAAAAAAACATACAAGTATGCACACAATAAAAAGGGAAAAGCCCACAAACAATGGAAAACAATGGAAAATAATGATAAATAGTAGCAAGAAAAGTGGAAGACAACCATGGTGGAAAATAGTTCTTGTAAAGAAAATGTTACACATAAAGCAACCGTTAGCATGTTAGAAAGATAAAATGTATGTCAAGACATGTATATATTGATAGATTAGTGTGATAGTAAGAATAATAAGTAGTATAAAATGAAACAATAACACCTATGATATGTATGAAAGTAGATGCCCCAAGAGCTATTGTGGGACTAGTTAGAGGTACAATGCTAAGAATCCATGCTGCATGTAATGATCTGTAGGAAGGATACATTCACAACTAGAGAGTAAGTGAATGCACATGTGTATATAGAAAAATATAATGAAATACAATGTATCTGCCTAACATGTGAAACAAAGCATACATGTAAACATAATTACTCTAGAATAAATGCAACCAAGATATGTAGTATGTTATGAGTGTGTATGGAATGGAATGAAAAGTGAGTGTGACAAGAGAAGCGTGCCCCTTGAGTGGATGTGTATGCATGAGATGAGGTTTATTTATAAAATATCCCTTTGACGATCAATAATGAACCATAGAAAAGAGAGTGTCATCGAGAAATGGTTTGAATTGTGTGCTAGAAAGATATGATTGACAAAGCATATATTGTAAAGAGTGAATGTGGTGAGGTCCATTTTAGATTGATACCCTTAGTAGTTGAATATGAACCATGGAACTAGAGTGCGACATAGGGAAATGAGTGCAATGTGTAAAGGTAGATGCAAGAAAGATGTATTGTGACTATATAGAGCGCATAGTGTGTATGATGTGTAATAATAGATGTCAAAAAGAGATTGTGTAAGAGTGTGAAATGTGTATTATGTGAGGTTCATGTATGTAGTATGACCTAAACAGTCAAGTGTGAACCTTAACACAAAAGTGCGTCATAGGGTAGTGATGATACAAGTGTATCAAGATGTGTATGATGCATTAGGAAGACTAGATGTGAAGTAGTGGAAATGTGAGACACCTGATAATAGCTAGAGGGGGAGAGTAAGAATGATGTACCCCAAAGTATGGTGATGAAAATCTATGTGATGACACAAGAGATACCATACCATTACGGGAGAGCTTTTTGGTGTCATGATAGAAGAGAGAGATAACACAATGGTAGGAAGAAGAAACAATAGGACCATGTGATGGTGACGGAGTTTGAAATGTGTCTTGGCCATCAATAGAAGGAAAAATTTATTTGAAAAAGTGAATGGTTGGAGCTTATGTGGGATTGATGATGTTGCAGAAGAATTGATAAGAGAAGAAGGTAGAATTATTTTGAGAGGTGGTTGCGTAGTTTGACTTGGTGATGCAGTAGAAGACTTGAGAGGAGGAGGTGTTAGATTGATTTTGAGAGGAAGTTTCTTAGTTTGAGTGGGTTGCATAGGTAGTGCTTGAGTGACAGAAGAAGAAACATTAGAAGTGATGGCATGATGATTGTTAGACATAGATGAATCAGATTTAGGAAACCAATGAGATGTAGAAATTAGAGATGAACATGTGGGAGAATTTTGTACAGCAAATGAAATGAGACCATAATGCTTAAGGTGGCCAATTTTTCACTTGAGAGCATAACAATCATTATCGTTGTCTATTTATTTGATGATAATTACATTATGGATGACCTTGATATTTTACAAGTGTATAAGGAGGATAGAAATGAGTAGATGGCAAGATGATCAATTGATGAGTGAGGATCTGTGGAAGAATATCTTATTGCTTAGTATTGAGATCAAACTTTAGAGGCACGAGGAGTGGTAAGACTTTGGGTTCACTGATATGAGCACATGTAGAAGACATAGAACATGAGGATGAGAAGAAGAACTGGCGTGAACCTAGGAAGTGTACTTAAGATGTTAGATTTTATATTTAAGAGATGTAATCGTGGATTATATAGCCTAAAATTTATCTTGAAATAAATAATATAAAGCTTGAATTGATTGGAAAATAAATTGATTGACATTAGAACTAATAGAGTCATAAGAGAGATGATTGAAGAAAAAAATTGACTTGTGAGGATGGCATGTTGATAGGAAGATACACAATGAGTTTATAAGGTTTTGTTGAGAGCATCTTTACAATGTGGGTGCATTTTAAGAAATTGAAGCAAGGAGAATTGAGAAACCATATGAGCCATGAGAGATGAAAAATGAGGATCCAAGAGTGTTCGAATGAGATAGGTTCACCAAATTATTTAACAAAAATGATTTTTTTATAAAACCCTAGATATTTCAAAGTCACATGCAATAAATGAAGCAATAAAGTACATATATGATCTAAGTAATAATGAAATAGAAATTGGATCCCTAAGTGCAAGAGAAATAATGTGAGATTTATTTGATTTCATAGTCAATCCTAAAGTGTGCGAGAATGGAAGACTAATGAATATGTGGAGCAAATTGTCACAATCAAGCTCATAAAATTGTGTGACCATCAGATATGCCTAGACTGGAGCTCTTGGATTAGGTTAAGGGCACCTAGGGTACTAGATATTTCTTATAGGCACTCACGACTATGAAAAACCTCGAGAAAATAATTTTTTTGTGTAACACCAATATCATCGATCTTCACTATTTGTCACTTGTATGTAACTAGTTGAGTGAAAAGTTCACTGTAACCTGCAAAGAGAAAGAGCACCTGCAAAACCCAAAACACATCAAATCATAGAAAGAAAAAAATGCAAATGAGGAGTCATATTGACCCCGGTGGTCACCCAACAGAGGGAACTTATGATTGAATGCTACACTACATTTAAGAATCCATGTAGTTCTCACATGTGTGTGTAAAAATCATGCCCTAGGTGGATCTTGTGTAAGATTTACTTGATAACACATAATAGATATATGTATAAATGTAGATAGATGTGTGGATGAAAAAATGAACTTTACCTCCTATGTGTGTATGTAGAAAATGCAGTCCCTTTTCCCTTGAATGAAGATAGATGGTTTCTTTTATACTCTTGAAATTCCTTTGGATGCAACCTTAGGTGTGATAATAGATTCTTAGAGCTTGTTTGTTCATAATGGTCATATAAGTTTATATTTATATGATTCCCTTGCTTGGATTTCACAATTGGAAACTTAAAGGCTGACCCATAAGAAAACAAGTTTCTCAAAAGATAAAAGAGCCCCAAAAGAAAAGAGTAAAGTAAAAGAGGTCGAGGCTCCCAAAATGATGGGGCACCATACACTAGTGTATTGGTCTAGGTGCCGGTGTCCGGAGTGATGTAAGATGAAACAATGAAGTATCAAGTGGGATGTGGGGTGTAAGAGATTAGAAAGAAGTCATGAAGCATAGAGAAAAGGCAAAAAAATAGAGTCCAATTGCTAGTTTTCTCACTTAGGAATCATATGAATAGTATGTTCCTAGGACATAGAAATGTACCCAAAGTGTTTCATTTAGTATCTCAATAATGCATCTTAATTAAAAGAAAAAATCATGTTCATTATCTTTCTTGCAAGCTATTAGTTTTCCATTATCTCAGATGACCTGTATGACCCCTACTTCTCATGGGCATGTCATTCTTTCCATCACTATTGGGCCTCTCACTCTCTCTATTCCTTTTGTTAGTTCTACTATTGTGCATTGTGACATGATCTTAGGAATCCCTTGGCTTAGAGATGCTAAATTCATTCCATCCATAGTTTAGTTATGTCTTAAGTTTGTACATGAGAGTCACCTTATCACTATTCAGGGCATCCCACCAAAAACTATTTGTATTTCCTCATCCTATTGCCACATTTTCAACTAATTCTAGCACTTGTGAAACTATAGTCACAAAATCACGCACTTACTATTACATTTATACCACCAAGTATGTTGTTTTATATATGGATCTTGCGTAAGAAAAGTATTCACTAATGACTCATCCCTTAGTTCTCGTCATCAGTTAGTTGGTCGTTGTTGTCATTTTTCTTGCATAATCATCAATTATTTACATAGTTTTGGTCATCTCTCAGGGAGTCTTAAGTGTCGTTATTTGGTCATTTTTCATCTCTAGTCTTTGACTAGGGCACCTAGGGTAGAACTGGGGCACCCATGGGTGCCCTGGATCCTTAATTTTAGGTGCCCTGGTCCCGACATAACTTGCATCTTTTCCCTCTCATTCCCCTAGGTACTAGTCGGTATGTCGAGTCATTAGTGTTGAAATTTGAGCAAGAGATCCCTATATAAACATAACATACCTACTATCTTATGGGTGGACTATATACTATCAAGGTATAGTTATATATTAAGTTAAGGAACTAAATTTGGGCATAATTACATCACAAACACTGCATAGGAAGGGTTGTATTCATTCTATTCCATCTAACATTTTGCATTTTACATCTATCTATTTCCCCTATCTTCGTGTCATTCACACTAGGGAGCACTAGGAAAACAACACACACAAACACACAAAACTACATTGGGTATGGAATGTAATGAAACAATTAGTTGTACGTCCACCGTTGTGGTAGCTAAAGTCAATCTCGATCCCTTCATATGCATCTTTATTTTTTTTATGGATTTGATGCTTTGTATGGAATTTTTCGAGTAGATCTTCATTACAGTTCACGAAGACATAAGGGAAGTTCTTGTGACAATCATGTGATAAGGATCGAGACATTGTGAAGATAAGATGATACTTCAAGGTTCACATCCCGAGATATTATGTAGACTAGAGTGCCCATACTACAGACTAGGGAACCCATAGGCACCCTGATCCTCTTCTAGGAACCCCATTCTAGTCGAATCTTCATCTCCTAAAATTTCCTGGGTTGTACCATCCTACTTTTTCCATCCACACACTATCCTGTTCGATAGAATCATAGCGATGTAAGTCATTTTTAGGTTAGTACCTTATCCTTCCTATTTAAATTATTTCATTTTATTTAAATATCAAATAAAATTATTTAGCATTTACATTTCAGTTCATATAAGTTATTTTATTGTTGTTACTAGTTTAGATTAACTTAGAATATATAATATTCATATTTTAGTTAATCATTTTGGTGAACCCATACTTTAGAATATTTTTCCCTAGGATCCGATTCAAACCCTAATGGATAAGGATAGTTCATATTCTTCACCAATCATGTCTCATTTTAGTGTTAACCCTATCTATGATGAGGCTTCCATTATTGAGATCACGACTCTCTATAGTAATCCTACTCCTATTCCAGCTCATATCCAAAAACAACTTCTAGATGGTCAACAATATGTGCCTACTTGTTTTGAATATTCTCCCATTGGCATTAGTATTGTTGAGGATCCAATAGCCTTCACTCATTGTACACCATGCTATACGACTACTTGTGATCCTCTTGATCTTTCTAAGGAAATTTTAGATGATTATCTTATTGATTACATGCTTGGTATTGATCATCATTCACATGTACATGTTGATTCTTCTTCTCCTAGTCAGGATAATACTATAGTTCCTTCTCATGATTTTGATACTTATATATTTTACTTCTCATGATACATATCATACTAGCTTGCATACTCTATATTATGTTGATGATCCTATTGATAACATCCTTAGCAACATTATCATTTCTGAGTCTCTATCTAATACTGATGAGGCAGTTAATAGCCATGGTTATCCTTCTTTTCATACTGCCAAATGTGAATCTCTTATTCCATCATTTCCTTCTCCTAAGATTTCATCTAACACTATGCATGAGTCACCTCCATCTATCACTTCTTCTTCTCCTATCATTTCATCTCCTCTTATTACATCATCTACACCCATTTGTTTGTCTTCTCATATAGATGTATCTCCATCACCACCTCACCTATTAGGGATGTTTCTGATGCTAGTCCTACCACTACTATGGATATTCCATCTATATCATCTACTATAGCTTCTTCGGAACCTACTCCTAGTGTTCCCTTAGCATCAGAATATCCTTTATCATCTCTTGATATTCCCATGATCACTCATAATGGAAATTTACAACCTCTTCATAGATTATTTCCATCTTCCTCTATTTCTTCACATGATATCATTTCTCTCATGCATGTCATAGGCCAATTGCAATCTCATGTTCAGTATCTCACTTTAGAAAGTAGGGCTTACTATGCTTCTATTGACAATAATTCATTACATGGTAACCCTACTCCTAAGAAGATTCATAATTTTGCATTTCCCAAAGACTTTATCATGCCTACATTCAATTGATTTGATAGTACTATTGATCCTCATGCTCATTTTCTACATTTCTTCTTGGATATGACCTTTTATTCTAATGATAGACTCTTTATTAAGGCCTTTTGATACAATATTATTGATGAGGTTTTATAGTGGTACAATCATCTTCCATTTTGGTCCATTAGTACTTTCTATGACATGGAGGATGCTTTCCTCCTCCGGTTTATCATAAAAAATGACCCTAAAGTTACTTATGACCACTTAAATTCTTTACATCCTGGATCATCTAAACCTATCAAGGATTATATCTTATGGTTAAATGATTGTATACATCAAATAATATTCCAACCTATAGACCTTGAGAATAAATTCCTTTTCTTTCGTGGTTTGATCCTTGTGCTCGAGAAATGATTGTAGTATGATACGTGTGAGTCATTCATTCTTATATTCTACAAAGCAAGTAGATCTAGAGAAAGATATTCTTTCAAAACATGTCATTGAGCCTCTATGTACATCTACTTATATTATATCATCTACTCCTCCTTCATCGAAACTTGGTTGAGGATCCTACATAGTCTCCACCTTTTCCTCATAAGCAAGGAAAACAAGCTCAACCTATTCCACCACCATAGAGTACTTATTCTCCTCCTCCATGATAGGTCACTTATCCTTTGACTCCATCCATGTTGCATGAACCATTTCATTTATCCCATCACACTATATCTCATGATGTGGTATTTTCCTTACTTGAAAAGTTCCTAATTCAGCTACCATCTAACCATCATCACCCACAAAACAGGCTACAACATTAGTGTGACCAACCTTATTGTAATTAACATCACATAAATGGCCATAGGGATAATGATTTTCCTATACTTCATGATAGATTGCAACATTTAGAGGATAAGGGAATCATATATTTTGGATCTCACTCATGTGAGTGATCCATCGCTCCTCTACCTCGTAAGAGATTTTATACTATAGTTGAGTCATCTCCTCCACTGGTGCTTAGGACATGGTACGTCCACCATAACATTCATTACTCATGCATGCTCTCCTCCATGTCCATACACTAATGAATCATCACATCCATTGTATTCACTTCATCCATCTCATCCACTTTGCATTCATGTTATCCACCACATCATGTTGCTCCTTCACATTGGCTTCCATAACCAACCACATTTGTGTTAGGAAATAAGGGATAAAATATGGGAATAGTCCCTCACGAGAATCACAATAGTAGAAAATAATATGCATAAATTATTACAGATCTCAAATAAAAGTGTAGAATAAAATAACATAACACAAATAGACAATATTTAACGTGGTTCCCAATTTGGGCTATGTCCACCAAGAATCACTTGCTCGATTTTATTACAAGCCACCGCTATCTCAATACAATACCCCGATCTATTTGGAGCTATGCTAAAAAACTCTACAAAATTCACACCCGAATTCAAAACATATCTACAATGTTACATTATACCTACCATATGCACAAAACCATATAAATAGATAGCTTTCGCTTAAGTAGTTTTACAAAGCGTGGGTATTAAAACCATGGGCCAAAACCATCCCATAAACCTATGGGTCAAAAATTTGTTATATTTATGGAGCTTGTTTTCATGTTAGAGTTTGGTACACCTTCCATGTGTTACACTCGGATATTTTTATAGTGGTCCCACTCGCCGGTGAGTAGGTCAAGGGGTTTGGGGCGAAGCCCCAAGAAAATTTTCATGGGTGGTTTATTAACCCATGGGTAATGGGTAATTGTTATGGGCTGTTTTTGGGCCCATGGTTTTTTCGGTACCCATTGTTTTGTAAAACCGCCTCTTTGGCTACCTATTGATGTACTTATAAATAGATGGACATACAATAGGATTTATATGAGTGTGTTTTGTGAAGGTGAATAGTGTGTGCGAATTCGGGAGGGTTTGTTGAGCGCAGCTCCAAACAAGATCTGATTATTGTAATTGTGAAGACTGTTGGCTTGTAATAAAATATGAGCAAGTGTTCTTGCTTGATGTAGCCCACATTGGATGAACCACATTAAATATTGTTTTTGTGTTGTGTATTTTTCATTTCTGTAATTCTATTCATACTTCTTATTATTGCGATTCTAAGGAATTATTCCGCATTAGATATTATTAATTCCTAACAATTGGTATCAAAGCCTGGTTTGGTTTGTTGAAGTGTTGAATTGCAGGGAAATTTTTAGCTTGAGTGGGAGCTATGGTAGATGATGGAAGATCTAGGGTTGATAAATTCAATGGGTAGAATTTCAGTCTTTGGAAGATGCAGATGGAAGATTACCTTTATCAGAAGGATCTTTATACTCTATTGTTTGAGAAGGTGAACAAACCCTCAAGCATGACAGATGTGGAATGGGATTTTCTAGATAGGAAGGAACTTGGGACAATATAACTGTGTCTTACATCTTTGGTATTATTTAATGTTTCAAAGGAAAAGACTACAAAAGATCTAATGGATGCATTAGGGAAGTTGTATGAAAAACCCTCTGCCTCTAACAAGATATTTTTAATGAAAAAGTTATTTAATATGAAGATGTCTGAGAATAGTTCAGAAGAAGATCATTTAAATGATTTCAATACGGTTGTAAATATGCTAGCTTCAGTTACAATAAAATTTGATGAAGAAGTTATGGATTTATTAGTTCTGTGCTCTTTACGAGAGTTGGAATAGCACAGTAATGGTGGTAAGCAACTCGGTTCTAGCTAACTCAAAGTTGAAGTTTGAGGATGTTGTAGGGGTGATTTTAAGTGAGGAAATGTGAAGAAAAATCTTTGGTGAATCTTCTACTATAGGGAATGCTTTGACGTGGAAACTAGAGGGAGATAGAAGAATAGAGGAAAGCTGCGGAAAATCAAAAGATCGGGAAAAGTCAAAATCTAAGAGCAAGATTGTATTTTGGAATTGTGGAAATTCTAGGCATGCAAAGAAGGACTATTGGGAGCTTTGGGATAAGAAGACACAACAGAAGAAAATGAGGAGGAAAATGTGGCATCGGGTAATGTATGCTAGGATGCTTTGATTCTTTCTTTGCATAATATTCTTGAATCTTAGGTTTTAGATTCAGGGATTCTTTTTTTCATGCTACTCCACATAAGCATTATTTTGTTGATTATGTTGAGGGATTTTGGGCATGTTTTTCTTGGTGATGATGAGCATTGCAGTATAGTTAGAAAAGGTTCTGTTCAGGTTAAGATGTAAAATGGGAATACATGGCTATTGAAGGATGTCAGACATGTGCCTACATTAAGGAGAAATTTGATATCGGCAGGGCAATTGGGAAGTGATGGTTGTACTTATGATATTTGATTGACACTTGGAAAGTTACCAAGGGTTCTCTTGTGGTGGCAAGAGGTAAGAAGATTGGAACCTTGTATTTATCCACTGCTAGTACTAATGATTGTAATATTGTGGCTTCACATGAAGATAAAACATTATGGCACTATAGGCTCGGTCATATGAGCCATAAGGGCATGGACATCATAAAGAAGAATTTTCCTAGATATATAAAAACAGGTTTGGATTTCTTTGAGAACTGCATACATGGGAAACAAAAGTGAGTAAGGTTTCTCAAGGTTGGACCTATGAAGAAAGAGAGTAAGTTAGATCTAGTACATTCTAATGTGTGGGGGTCAGCTCAGGTACCATCTCTTGGGGGTTCAAGTTATTATGTTACTTTTATTGATGATGCAACAAGGAGAGTTTAATGTATTAGAAACAAATATGATGTATTTGATACTTTTGTTAAATGGAAAGCCTTGGTAGAGAATGAAACATGTCTTAAGTTAAAATGTCTCAGGTCAAATAATGGAGGGGAGTATTGTAGCAATGAATTTGATGATTACTATTCTAAGAATGGAATCCACAGGCAAAAGATGGTTCTAGGAACCCATGATAGAATGGGGTGTCAGAAAGGATGAACAAAACAATAATGTAACGTCTTTATGAGCATGAGGATACATGCATGACTACCTCTTTATTTTTGGGTACAAGCAAAGGAGCACAACTATGTACTTGATAAACAAAGTTCCCTCAAGTGCCTTGGATGGAGGCATACCCGAGGAGGCTTGAGTACAGTAAGTAAGAAAGTTGATTACTCATTTCTTAGAGTCTTTGGATGTGAGATTTTTGTTCATATTGACAAGGATGATAGGACCAAGCTAGAGGCTAAATCAGAAAAATGCAATTTTATTGGTTATGGTGGTGATGAATTTGGATTTAAATGTTGGAGTATTAAGGACAAGAAGAAAATCATTCGATCTAGGGATGTGGTATTTAATGAGAAATTCATGTATATACAACAATTGTAGGAAAATAGGGAAGAATACAAGAAAGAATATGCAATGGTAGCGGATCTTCAGGATGGGACAGTGACCCATGAATCAGTTCAGGAACCTACTCAACAGAACCCCAAACTCCTACGGTGAGAAGGTCTTCTAGGGTAATAAAATAACGTGAACATTTTTCTACTTCTCTTTATCATTTATTACTCACTTGATAGTGGAGAGCCAGAGAGCTTTGATGAAGCAATTCGAGGTAGATGCCAGGAAGAAGTGGGAGCAAGCCATGGATGAGAAGCATAAGTCTCTCATGGAGAACTAGTCTTGGGATTTGGTGAATCTACTAAAAGGTAAAAGAGCATTGTAAAACAAGTGGGTGTACAAAGTTAAAGACGAAGAAGGAGGAAAGAAAAGATATAAGGCCCGGTTGGTGGTCAAGGGGTTTACATAGAAACAAGGTATAGATTTTGATGAGATTTTTTCTCCTATAGTAAAAATGACTTCTATTAGAACTGTTCTTGGAATAGTGGCAGTAGAAGACTTACACTTAGAACAATTAGATGTAAAGACTGCATTTCTCCATGGTGATTTGGAGGAGGAGCTATATATGCAACAACTAGAAGGATATGAAGTCAAAGGTAAAGAGGAGATGGTGTGCAAACTGAAGAAGAGCTTGTATGGCCTGAAACAAGCTCCACGTCAATGGTATAAGAAGTTTGATAGCTTCATGATGGAGCAAGGTTATATTAGATTTCATTCTGACCATTACGTGTATACAAAGAAATTTGAGGATGAAAGTTATATTATCCTGTGTTTGTATGTTGATGACATGTTGGTTGCAAGTAAAAACATGTAGGAAATAAAAGTACTTAAGAAACAACTAAGTGAATCCTTTGATATGAAGGATTTGGGGGTAGCCAGACAAATCCTTGGTATGAGGATAACTCGGGATAGGAAGGAATGGAAGCTGAATTTATCTCAGGAAGAGTACATTTAGAAGGTATTGGATAGGTTTAACATGTAAGATGCTAAACCGGTTGGGACTCCTTTGGCAAGGCCATTTTAAGTTATCAAAGGAGAAGTGTCCCAAGACAGAGCAGAAAGAAACTAGATGTCCAAGGTACCTTACTCATCGAGGTTGGTAGTTTGATGTATGCTATGGTGTGCACTAGGCCTGATATTTCCCATGCAGTGGGAGTTGTGAGTAGATTTATGAGTGATCCAGGTAAAGAGCATTGACAAGCAGTAAAGTGGATCCTTGATGATTTGAGAGGGACCATGGGGACAATTTTGTGCTACTGGTGGATCGAGACACCACTTTACTTGGTATGTAGATTCGGACATGGTGGAGATGTAGGCAGTAGGAGGAGCACGATAGGTTATATTTTCTTTGTAGGTGGGACGACCATTTTGTGAGCTGGATTTCATGACTACAAAAGTAGGTGGCTTTGTCAACCATGGAGGCTAAGTATGTTTCTGCCACAGAGGTAAGAAAAGAGATGATTTGGTTACAAAAATTTCTTGAGGAGTTGGGGGGCAAGCGGGAGGAAAGTAAGCTACATAGTGATATTTGAGTGCTATACACCTAGCTAAGAACTCTTCTTTCCACTCCAAGATGAAGCATATACGGTTGAGATATCACTTCATCGGGAAAACTTTGGAGGAAGATAAGTTGAAGTGTGAGAAGATTCATACCAGTCTGAATCCCTGAGACATGATGAACAAGGTGGTCAAAAGGGATAAACTAAAGCTATGTTAAGTTTTGGTGGCCTTTGCGGATGACGGTGAAGGGTTGAGAAGCTTACTCAGTGGAAATCGGTCTCAGTGGAGATTGTTATGTTTATGGAGCCTATTTTCATATAAAAATTTTGTACACCTTCCATGTGTTACACTTGGATATTTTTATGGTGGTCCCGCTCGCTGGTGAGCGGGTCAAGGGGGTGAAGCTCGAAGAAAATTTTCATGGGTGGTTTATTAACCCATGGGTAATGGGTAATCATATGGGCTGTTTTTGGGCCCATGGTTTTTTCGGTACCCATTGTTTTGTAAAACCGCCTCTTCAGCTACCTATTGATGTACTTATAAATAGATGGACATACAATAGGATTTATATGAGTGTGTTTTGTGAAGGTGAATAGTGTGTGTGAATTTCGGAGGGTTTTTTGAGTGCAGCTCCAAACAAGATCTGATTATTGTGATTGTGAAGACTGTTGGCTTGTAATAAAATCTGAGCAAGTGTTCTTGGTGGATGTAGCCCACATTTGTTGAACCATGTTAAATATTGTCTTCGTGTTGTGCATTTTTCATTTTTGTAATTCTATTCATACTTCTTATTATTGTGATTATGAGGAATTATTCTGCATTAGATATAATTAAATTACGAGATCTCAAATAAAAGTGCAGAATAGAATAACACAACACAAAGAGACGATATTTAACGTGGTTAACCCAATTTGGGCTACGTCCACCAATAATCACTTGCTCAGATTTTATTACAAGCCACCACTCTCTCAATAAAATACCTTGATCTCGTTTGGAGCTATGCTCAACAAAGTCTCTGAAATTCACACCGAAATAAATAGACAACTACTTAAGTAGTTTTACAAAAGCTGTAGGTATTAAAACCATGGGCCAAAACCATCCCATAAACCTATGGGTCAAAAATCCCGCCCATATGAGAAAAACATGTTTCCCGATTGATTGGGTATGTTTTAAGGCCCAATTTTTTTCCCTGAGACAACTGTGAAAAGTGTACAATACTCTTAGTGTACAATCTTAAACACTTTCTCACATGAAAACAGGCTCCACAACCTAACAATCTCCCACTTGGAGACTAGTTTTCCTCTGAGCAAGCTTCTCAACCCTTCACTAGTTTCGCGAAGACCAACCAAAGTTGAACACAACTTAAAATTTTCACTTATGACCACCTTAGTCATCATGTCTATAGGATTTTGACTTGTATGAATCTTCTCCAAATTTAACTTCTCTTCCTCCAAAGCTTTCCAGATGAAATGGTACCTTAATTTTATATGTTTCATCCTAGAGTGGAAAACATAGTTCTTAGCTAGGTGTATAGCACTTTGAATATCACTATGAAACTTTCCTTCCTCTTACTTATGCCCCAAATCCTCAAGTAATTGATGTAACTAAATCATTTCTTTGCTTGCCTCTCGTGGTTGAAACATCCACCATCTTGTTGTCATGAAATCCAGCTCCTTTGCTATCCCACGTACAGTGTAAACATAACCTGTCATGCTCCTCCTGCTGTCTACATCTCCAACCATATCTGAATCTACATAACCACACAAACTAGTGTTTGATCCACTATAGAAAAAAACTGTCCCCATGGTCCCTCTCAAATATCGAAGGATTGACTTTTTCTCTGCGAGTGATCTTTACTTGGATCACTCATAAATCTACTCACTTCTCCCACCGCATGGGCAATATCGAGCCTAGTTCACACCATGGCATACATAAAGCGCTAACCTGATGAGTAAGGTACCTTAGACATCTAGTTTCTCTCTACTACTGTCTTGGGACACTACTCTTTTGATAACTTGAAATGGCCTGCCAAAGGAGTCCCAATCGGTTTAGCATCTCGTATATTAAATCTCTCCAAGACCTTCTTAATGTAATCTTTACGAGATAAAGTTAGCTTCCATTCCTTTCTATCTCGAGATATACTCATAACAAGGATTTGTTTGGCTACCCCTAAATCCTTCATAACAAAGGATTCACTTAGCTTCTTCTTGAGTACTTTTATTTCCTGCATGTTTTTACTTGCAACCAACATGTCAACCACATACTAGACACAAGATAATATAACTACCATCCTCAAATTTCTTTGTATGCATGCAATGGTAAGAATGGAATCTAATATAACCTTGATCCATCATGAAGCTATCAAATTTATTATACCATTGACATGGAGCTTGTTTAAGGCCATACAAGCTCTTCTTCAGTTTGCACACCATCTCCTCTTTACCTTTGACCTCATAGCCCTCTAGTTGCTGCATATATAGTTCCTCCTCCAAATCACCATGGAGAAATGTAGTTTTTACATCAAGCTACTCTAAGTGCAAGTATTCTGCTGCAACTATTCCAAGAATAATTCTAATAGAAGTCATTTTTACTACGGAAAAAAATTCTCATCAAAATATATACATTTTTAATCCGTGCAAATCCCTTGACCACCAACTAGGCCTTGTATGTTTTCTTGCCTCCTTATTCCTCTTTGACTCTAAACACCCACTTGTTACTCAGTAATGTTATTTTTCCTTTGGGTAGCTTCATCAAATTCCATGTATGGTTCTCCATGAGAGCCCGATGCTACTCATCCATGGCTTTCTCTCACTTCTTCTTGGCATCTACCCGCATTGCTTCATCAAAGATCTTTGCTCTCTACTATCGGTGAGTAATAAATAATAAAGAGAAGGAGAAAAACATTTAGGTTATATTCTTACCTAGAAGACCTCCTCAATATAGGAGTTTGGGGTTCCTATTGAGGAGGTTCTGAAGCGATTCATGTGTCACTTTTTCATCTAGAAGATCCTCTACCGCCGCATTTTCTTTCTTAGATTCTTACGTGTTTTCCTACAACTACGCTTATACATGACTTTCTCATTAAAGACCAAATCCCTAGATCGAATGATTTTCTTTTCCTTAATACTCCAACATCTATATCTAAATTCATCACCACCATAACCAATGAAAGTACATTTTTCTAATTTATCCTCTAGCTTGGTCCTATCATCCTTGTTTATATGAACAAACACCTCACATCCAAAGTCTCTAAGAAATGAATAATCAACTTTATTACCATACTAATCCTCCTCAGGTATGCCTCCATCCAAGGCACTTGAGGTTCCTCTATTTATCAAGTACAAAACTATGCTCACCACTTCTTCCTAAAAAGAAAGAGGAAATCTGCATGTAACCTCATGTTCTAGCATGTTCCATTATTGTTCCGTTCATCCTTTTCGACACCCCATTCTACTACGGATTTCCTAGAACCTTATTTTATCTATGGATTCCATTCTTAGAACAATAATCATAAAATTTTTCTTATGCAATACTCCCTTCATTATTTGACTTGAGACATTTTAGCTTAAGTCTTGTTTCATTTCTACGAAGGCTTTCCACTTAACAAAAGTGTCAAATACATCAGATTTATTTCTAATACAATAAACCCAAAATTTATCAACCCTAAATCTTCCATCATCTACCATAGCTCCCACTCAAGATAAAAATTTCCCTGCGATTCAAAAACTCAAAGAAACCAAACTAGGCTCGATACTAATTATTAGGAAATAAGGGATAAAATATGTGGAATAATCCATCACAAAATTGTAATGTGAGAAAATAATATGTAGAAATTATTACAGGATATCAAATAAAATTACAAAATAAAATAACACAATAGAAAGAAACAATATTTAATGTGGTTCACCCAATTTGGGCTACGTCCACCAAGAATCACTTGCTCAGATTTTATTAAAAGGCACCACTCTCTCAATACAATACCCAAATCTGTTTGGAACTATGCTAAAAAAATTCTACTGAGAATTCACACCCGAATTCAAAACACATCCGCAATGTTACATCATACCTATCAAATGCAGAAAAGCATATAAATAGACAATCGCTTAAGCAATTTTACAAACCTATGGGTATTAAAACCATGGGCCAAAACCATCCCATAAACCTATGGGTCAAAAATCCCACCCATATGAGAAAAGCACGTACAATACTCTTAGTGTACAATCTTCAACACTTTCTCACATGAAAACATGCTCCAAAACCTAACACTTTTTGCATACCATCACAGCTCCATATGACATTCACTTTGGCATATATTCACATACTACTTCCATCCCACATGTTTCCACCACTTCACACTACCTTTGTATTTGGTAGGTGATCATTATCTCCTTACCTCTTAATGATGCACTTTCATTTTTATGGTTCTTACATGATTGTTGAGGGTTTTTATCTAAGAACCTTTCATCACACGCTCCATCATTCATCTAGCGCACTCAATCATTTCCCAATGAATTAATCTTGATTTATGCAGTTCATTATTGACTACTTGAGGGGTTTTAATGCAAATGAACCTAATCATATTTATGCTAGGGGCATCACTAATTTTCCCCATTTATCACACTAACATATTATGATTACATTACATTATTGTGACACACATTCATCACACCACGTTAGTTTGATCATCATACATCATCTCTTTTTACATTCATTCTACTATCATCATCATACTAAATGCATGTTACAAAATTCAAATTAATAAACATTAAGGATATATAACAACATAACATACATCCCAATATTAATCACCCAATCATACAAATCAATACACAACGAAATAAGATCATCATATATAAATAAGATGTGACCATAAATATATAGTGAATACAATCATCACGGGGGTAACTCCCCTACATCATATATAATAATACTAATCACACCTCATCATCACTATCACTCTCGGGTATTGTGAGAGCCCTAGAACTAGATGCCTCACCACTAACTCTGTGCCACTATTCACGGCCTCGATATCTCTCCACTTTCCTATGTAATAAGGTGTTCTTCATACAATTCTTTGAAAACTAATGATGCAAATACATGTATCATGCAAACACATTTTGCACTAAGGGATCACCACCAATGCCTCACGGGCTCAACAAGTCTCCTCACGTTCCTCATCCCTCTCACTTAGCAATACAATGCACATCATTGCTACTATGGCCACTGGCTCAAAAAATGGGCATGCTTGCCTTCTATATCATCCACTCACTCAAGTATACCTCCACCAAGTACATTGGTAGAAACATTACACATCAACGTGTGGATGGATGTGTCTACTATTAGAGACCAATACACATCACCTATAAAAAAATAACACAACGCATTAGACAACCATTACTAAAACATACACAACAAAAAAATAATGACATAACTATATATAGATACTTACGCTCCACTATAGCCCATCCAAATTTTCAGGGGGCATGTGCTTCCCCCTCTCCTACTCCTCCCTATGGTAACCCCACTACATTATCAAACAATGAAAACAATAATACCCATTGATGCGCCAACCACCATGCACAATACTCCTCTATGTAACCCCTATCATCCGAGTCTATCACCTCTATTATGACATCGGCCCAGGAGGTACTAGCTACTTTTTTGTGCACTTTGAGATAGCTCTAGCCCTCCTAGTTGCTTTGATAAATCTAAACCATATATATGGATTTAGGTGCACATCCTAATCCATGCAAAATTATCATGATACTATCTCCACTGAAAAATCTTGGCCACACATGGGAGTCAATTCTCTAACCACATAGTCCTCTGAATACACAAAAATATATAACATCCTTGGGCCATCCTCCATAGTTTTGGTAAGGCATCCATATAATTGCCTCGGCCCCCATCATACCTATCGAGTGCCTTATAGGTATTTGTGTCCATCCTGTGCCCATGCATATTAATCCACCTCCATGAGTATATCTTTGACCTATCCCACTCTCCTCGTGGACCTCCAATTGGTCTCAAAATGGCTATATGCTCATAATCCCCTACATGGAATAACGTAGTATCTCATATCCCACCTCCATGCTTATAATGAGTAAATCCATACAAGTATCTATATAGTTGGGCCAACACACACCACGCCCATGCGTATCTAGTCCTCTCCTCCTATATATGCTTTGACATATATCATGCATCTTATACAAAATGCCTACAACTCCTCCCTTTCTTTGTGATAGATGAAGCAATCACCACGATAATGAACTTTTACAAATACATAATACTAGACCTCAGAATAACATCTAATCGATATAGGCCTTGTGGTACTCGAGCTCCCACAAAATATTCTCTAGCATCTTGCATCTGTCACTCCATATTCTCTAGTGGTGTAACATTTACCCTCTCTCCGATAATTGGAAACCATAGTATACGATACACAACCTCGATGTAATAGTCATCTCACTTGTAGGAAACCAAAATGTACACGTATCCACACACCATCTCTTACATAATACATTTAACATATGCATATTTTAGGAAAATACCCCATCCATACCATGTCTTTGTAGGCCGACACGGTCGATAACAACCCACTCATCATCGACAAGCCCAACCCAAGAAAAGTTCTCAAATGATGCCAACTGAGAACTCCCTCAAGTGAATATCCCTCTACACACCATAAACTGATAAAAACCATAGTGTTAAAACACTATACAAATCCAAACACACTTGCTTATCACATTACTATACACTAAATTTTTCATTTTTCATAATTCTAGACAAAATGCACAAATTCTGGACCAATGCACCCAGGAGCAAGACACTAGTACCTAGTTCTGGGTGATCTTGTCCTAGGGGTCACTAGCGCCCTCACCGTTATTATCAAGGTCTAAAACACCAATAAAATTAAAATTCTCAAATTTTTAAAAATTCAATAAAAATGACTATTACACGATACATTTTTCGAAAAGCATTACACTTACTACCTCCGTAGTGCGTGACACTACTGACAAAGAGTCGTCGACCTCCCAAAGCTGGCTAGGTCATGTTGCTCTCACTTGCAGCATCTTTACTTACTCGAGCTCAATATAACTCACGCAAAAAGTAAAATGAAGTGAATAATACATTTTTCACCCTACTATTTATAGTTACTTTTCATCACCCACTTTACTATGGTTATTATTTTGCGATCATTCCTCAACTAATACACACAAAATGATTTTAGTCATACCTTGATAATTTTTACTCCAATTTATGCCCTGTTTGTGGTGTTCTTTTTATAATTTTACCTACCATTGTGCCATATAAATTAGACACATGATATCTATCCTTCAATCAATACACACACATTTCGCCAATCTTTATGACACTTCCTGTTTATCTAGTGCTTACTTTTGGCTTAGCGTTCATTCTTACCATCACTTCCCCTATCACCAAAAGGGGGAATATCATGAGGGTCATCCTATTATTCCCTTTATATCACCATGTGTTTTAAAAATATGGATTCAACAATTCCAAACATTTACTAACACGTTATGCAAAATTTCACCAGTGATTCCCCAATGACCTAACTTGGGGGAAACAAACATAACATTTATGTATGTGAAATTTCATCAATTCCCCTAATGACCTAAACTAGGGGAAAAAAGTGTTAAAATATTTTCCATGCAATCATTCACCAAATTCTATCGATTCCCCTAATGACCTAACCTAGGGGAAACTAGCATAAAATCTCTCTATGAGTAACCAATCAGAATCAATGAATTAATCAACCAATCAACACGTTTAAATATATAACAATTGAAACCAAATCACTCAATCAATACAATATAACATAATTGGCCTCACAGATAACCTAACTTTGAAGTTACGTGCAACCTCCTAGATGACCTAATTTGGGAGATTACATCCATTTCTTTCCTAGATGACCTAACTTGGGAAGCTATTCTATCTATTTTGTGTTTGCTTCTAGATGACCTAACTTGGAGGCCATCATTATGCGCCTTCTTCCAGATGACCTAACTTGAAAGCTATTACATTATGACGATACCTATGGAGCGGGGAAAGAGTTCCTTTCCTATACCACTCCTAAATGGGTCAACTATTTAATTGAAAGTATTTGGATCCAAAACCACAATGTTTTGATTTGAGTCTTTCTACAGTGGCTAGATATTGAGGATGTAGTTAGATATTGGAGAATAACACACTTTTCTCCCTACACTCTTCCTCTAGTGGTAGGATGCCTAAATCCTTAGGTCGATTTTTCATATACACATGTTAGGGTTGGGAACTGATCACTCCATACCCCATCTTATCATCATCATCATACAATGTTCAAAATCATCAATCATCTACCATTTCTATCATCACTCTCATTTAGTGCACTTCATCGCGACATTATGCTTTTCACTATGTTACATGGATCAACTTGCATCTAATTTAGATTTTCGAGGTCAATCTTTGTAATTTTCCCTCTCATTCCCTAGGTACTAGTCAACATGTCGGGTCATTAGTGTCGAAATTTGAGAAAGAGATCCCTATATAAACATAACATACCTAATATATTATGGGAGGACTATCTACTATCAAGGGCTAGCTATCTACTAAGAAAAGGGACTATATTTGGGAATCATTGCATCACACACACTTCATATGAAGGGTTGTATTCATTCTATTCCATCCACCATTTTTCATTTTACATATAACTATTTCCCCCTATCTTTGCGTCATTTTTACTAGGGAACTTTAGGCACTCAACTACACACACAATCACACAAAACTACATTGGGTTTGGAATGCAGAGAAATGCTTAGTTTTAAGTCCACAATTGTGGTAGCTAAGGTCACCCAACCCTCATACACATCTTTATTTTTAGGGTTTAGATGCTTTATATGAGGTTTTACGGGTAGATGTTCATTACATGTTCACGATAACATAAGAAATGTTACTATGAAAATCACGTGATAAGGATCGAGACATTGTGAAGATCTAGTGACACTTTAAGATTCAGATCTTGATATATTTTACACACCGAGTGACCATACTGCGAGACTAGGTACCCACAGTGACTTAATCCTCTTCCTGTACCCAGTCAGTCGAATCTTCATCTACTATAATTTTCTGGGTTGTACCTTCATACTACGTTCCGTCCACACATTATCATGTTTAGTCTAGAGTCACAGTGAGGTAAGTCATTTTCAGGTTAGTACCTTATCCCTCATATTTCAATTATTTCATTTCATTTAAATATCAAATAAAATTATTTAACATTTATATTTCAGTTCATATCAGTTATTTCATTGTTGTTACTAGTTTAGATTAACTTAGAATATATAATATTCATGTTTTTGTTTTTTTATTATAGGAAAATAGTTTTGAAGGAACTATACCCCCTTCTACAAAGAGATTAAAAATCCGAAATACAAGTGATATCATAAAAAGATCAAAATCAAGATAGTGTAATATAGCCTATTGTTGTCAAAGAGAAACTACAAAAAGAGACAAAGTAGGGAAAAAAATGCAAATCAAAAACGAGAAAAAAATAATAAAACAACAACTGAACAACAAGACAACTTGTCGATGGGGTGGGAGTGGTGCGGTCAAGTCACATGGTTGTGTGCTTGCCAACCTAGGTTCAAATCCCCGAGGCACGATCCTCCTCAAAGGTGGTTTCACCACTGGAGGTGGCTTCTCTGCTTATGCTGACACTGGTGGTTACTCCTCACTATTGATGCTGGTGGCTCTCCTCTCACTATTGACGATTGCTTCTCCTCTCACTACTGATGCTGGTGGCTACTTTGCTCACTGTTGATGCTCTCGCTGCTGTCACTGGTGGCTGTTCCACTTGCTGCTGATTCTAGTGGCTGCTCCTCTCACTGCTGACGCTGGTGGTTGTTCCTCTCACTCCATTCACTGATAGTTGTCCCACTCACTGCGGCCATTTTTGTTGGTCACTGCATCTTCACTATGGTTTCATGGTTACTCCAATTGGGTTCCTAAATAGTGGTCCCCTTCATTGTAACTAGGTTGTGGTTCCTCTCAAGAAAAATCCTCAATTGTACAAGGATGTGGGTCCTTTCAAACACCCTCAATTTACCCTCAATCCAAAAAAACAACAACAAGACAACTCCACAAAGGATTACTTCTTAGCAACTCTATCAATTTTAGACTTCACAGTTTGCAATGAAGTGAAGAGACCCAAGGTAGTGGTATGAGAATGATCAGTGAAATTCAGTTGACAAATAATCTTTTCTCTTTCAACATCATTACCCCAAATAGCATCAGAGATATCACTAAGCATGCATATGATTTTGACCTGTTGTTCTAAAAAGTCATAAATGGCCTTTATAGTAGAGAGGATGCAATCATGTCTGACCTTTGAGTTCTCCAATTTGTTATCAAGGGAATTCATCTTCTTGTAAATTTCACTAACTTGACCTTCACCCGGTTCAACATCCTCATCCAGCTTCCTCTTACCTTTTTTCTTTGATAACTGATGTATGTCCCTTTTTAAGGTTTTCAACTCCTTTTCCATGTTATCAATTCTAACTGGAGATCCTCCTTTTCTCTTGAACAACTCCGATGGGCCCTGTGGTGCTAATGTGCAGAAGATTCTGTGTAGTTTCCATTTCCTTGCTACGCACAAGAATCTACTAGAGGTAAAAGGATGGGAACCAGGGGTAGAGGGTCTTTTGGTTTTTTTCTACCTAGTAGTTGTGGGCTTGATATCAGGGTCAGGATTGAGGGAGTCAGGGGTGGGAAAAATGACAGGGGTTGAGGGAATGGTAGGGTGATGGGTCAGGAAATGTCTGTGTAGGAGGAAAATTATGCCCTGGTGAAGTGGAATGGCACAAGAATGTTTTTGAAACTCAAGGATGGAGCATTCCATGGAGTTGAGAATGTAATGAGGAAAACACACAAGAAATTTCCTATGGAAATGATTCAAAAAAATCAAATGCTTAATGGGAACCATGATATACCTACCTTCAAGAGTGATGAAACGAACCATCATCCTTGCAATCTCATCAAAGGGAGTAGGAATGGAGCTTACCTTAATACCCACAATGAAAAATTTGATCTCTTCTGCTTCTTCAATAAATTTCCTTACCTCCGTATTCTTGTCAATTATTTTATTAAAAAATATGCCCCTTCCATGCTTAGACCAGTAACTTCAGTGACCATCTCCTCTATGATCTGAATGGCATGCCCACCATACTTCACCGTTCTCTTTTTCCAATCGGTGAAAAATTGTAAGGAGATATTCTGATCATAACCTTGAATCTTCTCAATGAGGTTTGAAACCCCTCCTAACTACAAAAATTTCCACAGAACTATATCCTCTTTCCGGCCAGTCACGGTGAAGCTCTATTTGTGACAGGAGATCCCCCATAGTTCCTCTACTAGGTTCAAAGTTCTTGCAACAACTAAAAATGGTGATTCTTGCATCCCCAATCTACTTCTTAACCGTATCACTACATACCCATAAATCATGTGTAGTAAAAGGGAAATAAGATTTTGTACTACTCCATGTGGGATGGTTGTCCTTACCAATAAATTGAGGAAGATATCATTAAGGATTTTGGATAACAAGTAATCTCTCACACTTGTCATTAAGAATGGAGTTTTGTACTTCGATAGGAATATTGTCATCATGAAACCAAGTGGTAAACTTTTTGTTAATCCCATGATTGGATAAAGAGTCCGCAACTCTATTACCTTCTCTATAAGTGTGAACAATTTTGAAATTATTGAAAGATTGACAAATACTTATAGCTTCATGAATAAAATCTTGTATTGTCTAGCTAGGGGGTAAGTTTGTTTTAAATGGTTGATGATATTCATTGAATCCCCTTCAATAATAATGTTCAAAATATTGCATTCTTTAACAATTCTTAAACCCCAAAGAGCTGACAAAGCTTCAACATAATGATTTGTTTGATGCCTCATTCTTCCAGAAAAAGCAGTAATTAAACAACTTTTATGATCTCTTATTATGCCACCTCCAACTATAGTACCTAGGTTTCCTTGGAGGCTCCATCAAAGTTAAGCTTGTACCAAGAATTGGGAGGAGGAATCCAATGGATTAATGACCTATCAATGCTTGCCTTTCCTTGTCTCTGAAGATTTCCAATATCAATTTTCCAATTTGAGAGAATGGCTTCTTCATTTTTAGGATATTTCTTGTTTTTGGGAGGTCTGAATCTCTCAATGTTATCTTTGACAACAAAGTGACAATGTTATGTAAAATATTTTTAAAAATTATCTATTTTCCCTAAAAATAATCCCATTCTTGGTTTTCCATAGTCTCCAAATGGCATGTGGTAAGATCAACTTCCAAAGTCTTTAGACAATGCAGTGTTTTTAGGGGGATCCCATTATTCCCAAGTCTATAGGAGCTCATTTGGAAGGGTCCAACATATATTAAATCTTGAGAATATGAGACTCCAAAGATTTGAAGCAAAATCACAATGTAACAACAAGTGTTTAATATCCTCAGCCTCCTTTTTACACATGCAACACATATTTGGCATGATAAACCCCTTTTTTATTAAATTATCATTAGTAAGAATCTTTCCTTTTAAAGCAAGCCAAAAAAAGAAGTTAACTTTAGGAGTTAACCTGCATCCAAATTTTACTCCACTTGAAGTCACATTGAACATTTTCAAAAAAGGAGTTGTAACCAGATTTAACAGTATACTCACCATCAAAAGAGTTACTCCAAACAAGTTCATCTTTTGTTTCAGTTTGATTTAGAGGTATAATGTCAAGTTTTTCTTGAAGAGAGGAAACAATAGGATTTAGATTTAACACATCCACACTGAGTTGTTTCCATTTTCTTCTATTCCCTCTATATCAATATAGTCTTTGACTTTAGTACCATACTTTTCAGTTAAGATATCCTTAATGGAGTCAAATCTGTCCTTTAAACTGAAATTGGTCCAACTGTCCCTCCAAAACTGAATTTCCCTACCATTGCCCACTTTCCATCTACATCCTTGCATGATAAATTTTCTCATTTGTATCAAATTGTTCCAAAAGATAGAACCATTTGGAAGCTGGTCTTCATAAAGGAATGAATTCACATTGTTTTGAGCTAGATATTTAGCTCTGATTAGCTCAACCCAAGGTTATTCCTCCTTTAACATTCTCCATCCCACCTTAACAATGAAAGGAAATATCCAGCTTTTTTAATAACCTTGATACCAAACCCCCATTTTTCCTACATTTACAGACTTGATCCCAAGCCACCAAATGATATCTGAATCTTTCTTCAGTTCCCTGCCAGAGAAAGTGCTTTTGGATCTTTTCAATTCTATCTATAATTGTCTTAGGAATGTTGAACATAGACATTATATATATTGATAAGTTCGTAATGTGATTTTGATAAGCAAGTATTTTCCAGCATTATAAAGAACAACACCTTTCCACCCTACTAATTTCCTCTGAATTTGTCTAATAATGCATTTCACATTGCCATAGAAACTTTATTGGTCCCAAGAGGAAATACCTAGGTAGGAAGTAGGCAAGGAGCTGATTTTGCAACCCAAAATAAGAGCAATTATTTTTGTCTTTCCAAAGGAGTATTAAAGAAATAAATGGAGCTTTTTTCAAAATTAACTTGTTGCCCTGATGCAGCCTCATAAAATTTTAGAATAGTCTTGATAGCTTTAGCTTCAAGGACTTGCATGCAAAATGAAACCCATATTCGACCCGATTTGGAAGGATGATGTGATTTTATGGAATTGTTTACGAATGGGTGGCATCTCCAACCTCATTGAGAAAATGTAGGGTCACAATTAATACATATTTGTTAAATTTGTAGCTAGATGGAAACAAAGGATGATTTAGTATGGGGATATCAACGTCAAAATTACTAAAGAACTTATTGCAGAGGTTATGGGTTTGAGCCTAGATGGGGATAGATTTTTCAATAAAAGGGTTGAAAAGAATGCTGATGCCAGGAAATGCCTTGTAGAAGAGGAAAATATTGAATTTATTATGGCGGGTGTAAAAGTGGCCTCCATTCTTGAACCCTTCGATGAAATTGCAAGGATGATATTCATGTATATAAATTTAGAAGGCAGATATGTGACAGTTCCTCTTAAACATATGGTTTTCTTGAATCACTTTAGAAGGAATTTACAAGTTAGTTTCCCGCATTATATTTTAAATTTCTTGGAGCATTCTATCCTTGAGTTTTAAAACCACATCCAAGCCACCCCCTCCATTAAGGTCTTTTTCTTCATTACATTGTTATTTTCTTTCCTAGCTTCATACAATCCCAACCGCCCTTACCTCTCCTTTCCCGACTCCATTACCCCCACCACCACTCCCGAGCATAGAAAAATCAGAAAAAAAAACCTCTTTACCCAATCACCCCTCCCCTCCTCCCAAAGGGTCCTTCACAATAGTAAAGAGATTGAATCAAAAAAAATATGCACCATATTAGCAACCCTACTAAATTTTTTTCTAATAAAAAGGAGGAAGGAATTCTCAACAAAATGTTAAGTTAGAAAAGTAAGTTAGCGACCTGAAAGAAGAGCTCAAACAGATGGGTAAGAGAGAAGGTAAAAGGAAGATGAATGATGACCAGATACAGATAATGAGCAGACTTTGCAAATTTATAAAAAACTTAATTCTATAGATAATAGACTGGGTTTGACAAAAGGCGGGCATGAATTTACTATTTCTATACTCAAGGATATATACAAATTCATGGAGAAACATGTAAAAAGTGTCAAGCATACTCAACAACATTCCCGCCGCCATCCGGGAGTAGGATTCAACAAGGGACTTGGTTCTCTCACAGCTGGATAAAAAGGATGTCTCCCATGTCATGGCCCTAACATTATTCACCTCTCTTCAGAAGATAAAAACTAATATTGATAAAGTAGTCAAGTAATGTGGACTGTTACTACTTTTGATTCCTATTTTGATGTTGTATAGTTGTTGTGTTCAGGCTACTTTGTTGTAGATTTGATTCTTTTTGCTCCCTCTTTATAGTTTTTGTTTAAGCTATAGTTGGTTCTCATGTTTATCTTGGATTATGATCCCTTTTTGATAGTTTTACTACACTTTCTGGATTTTGAGCCTTCTTGTATTAGGAATCAGTCCCTTTAATACTTTGGTATATTGTTTGATGCACTATCTGGCTTATGAGATTTTTGTAATAGGGTATAGTCCCTTCAAAAATATTTACCCATAATAAAAAAACTTTAGCTTCAAGGATAGATACCATTAGAAATAAAATTGTATCATCAGTAAATTGCTAGTGTGAGGTCTGTTTGATTCATAGAAGTGGGTCTAACTCCTTGTAAAAGAACTGCATTAATAGCTTTAGTAATAGATCTGCTAAGAGTTCAAGCCATAAGAATGAAAAGAAGAGGGGATATAGGATCTCCCTGTCTTATGCCCCTACTGTTGGCAAAAAAACCCACTGGAGTTCCATTGACAACAACTAAAAATCTAGTCGTAGAAATGCATGTCTTAATGATCTTCTTGAATTTATGTTGAAACCTAAAATTTTCAAGAACCTTATCAAGGAAATGCAAGAAACTCTGTCAAAATCCTTATTCATATCCAACTTGATTACCATACCTAATTTCTTTCTTTTATCCATGGAATGTATAGTTTCATGAACCATAATCACTCCATCTTGTATATTCATGTTTTAGTTAATCAACAACTACTTATACATATTATCATGATGGGAACATACTCCTATGGAGTTTAGAGCTCTTACAATTACTACTGCTATTGTTATACATATAACTATACCTAATCTACACATAGCTACTACTCCTCGTTCATGACAGATACATCGGTTTCATAGTCCACCTCACACGAACATGTATCATCATAGGACACAAGCTACCCATGGTAAATATAGGCCCATTACATGTTCTCTTTCTCCAAGTGTATTCCCCCTGGACATAAAGTATGTGATCATGATAATGCATACTAACTTCATACTAGCGGATAGTAAGCCCTCACCTCCTATCTTCATTGGGTAGACCACCGTGGCATACACACTTGATGGTATATTCACCCCTCGCTACTAAATTAAATACTCTTGTTCTAGGTCCAAAAAAACTATTGAGGGCATATTTACATAAATGGACCTCAATTTACACACATAAACTAGGGGAAACCATGCTCCCTCTTCTATCTATTCTATTTCATGTACACTTATTTACGAGAAAATAAAAATACTAGCTTAGATATTGATTGGATGTATCCTTACTTGCTCATTCTATTCTATATTGCACACTATTTATCATGTTTCTTGGGTTCATAGTATGCTTTATGAGTTTTCCATACAAACATGCGTATTCACCTGGTACTTTTTGAGGTGAATGCATATCACTTATAGGTTTCTACACAATGTATGATGCTTGGTATTGTACCATACCAGTCCCATTAAGGATCCTGAGGGCTTATACCTTTCCTATTTTCCTATAATCAGGTTCTATCATTGCAATATAATCTACTTTAATTCCTATTTAATGATGTATACATTATGGCATACTATCCATCTTATAACATACTAACAAGCACTTCATGTGTATCATTTTTATTGCAGAGCTACTTTTGATCATGGTTCTATGATTTGCTTATATCTTGTCTTCCTTGCTTCTATCTTGATTTCCATTGTTTATGAGATATTCCCTATGTCCATTTCTTGTTTTCTTTTACCACCTTGAAGGATTGAATTTTCTTACGATATCTTGTGTTGTGTCTTATGTATTCAAATAGATATTTAATGTGTCTTTTGTAATGCTAGAGCGTGTTGTGACTTGTTTCTATTACATCATATATACTTTTTTATGACTAAAACTTTTGGCTAGCCCTTTCCCCACTTTTAACATATTCCATGGTTGTTACCATGCATACACATTCCCTATTCAACATGTATGAGTTTCATTTTAGATGTGAAAATTAGTTTTATATTTCCTCGTTTAGCCCACACTAGCCTTTGTCTATCTCACACACCCCAAAAAATGGGGCAATAATAAAGTGACTATTTCACCATCTCAGCAGTTCATAGACTACATATAAAATTATACTTAGAAAATTTAGGGTATCTGGAAGCTAAAAACATGTTTAGAATCAAAATTGGTCCTATAATCATTCTAGGACATAAGTACCCAACATAGACAAGAACCATGGGTGCTAGTGTCCCACCTAGGCATTCCTATCCAAAGGGAAAAAATAGTTACAATACAAAATCAGCAGGTTCTTAGTGATAATATTTTCCAATTTCCAGCAACACAGGCTCGGTTATAAGTTACTATCAAGAATAACATGAACAAAATCAATGGCACATTACATACTTTACATAATAAAACTAATTACTTCATATTTTATGGTGACCAATTTCTATTGGGTTTGTGACCATATGCAATGGCACTTATCCATGGGGAAGCATTAAGGGTTGGAGAGCAAAGATTACCACTCTCCTAATACTCTTCCCTTGGCTAAAATATGCCCAAATCTGAATTTTAGTGATATGATGCTCAAATCCGATGTTTATCGACAATGTGCTCAAATTCGATGTTTAGTGACAAGACAATCAAATACAAAGTTTAACGACATGATTCTCAAATCCAAAGTTTAGCAACATGACATTCAAATATGAAGTTTTGAGACATGACACCCAAATCCTTAGTACTATTCCAACCATCTCCAAGGAAGCAAACATACATGAACAATTCTATCTCTTCTCTCATGATAGACAAGTGTATTCTATCCTTGATTCACTTGTTTTCAATATGCATTTATATTTTGACATGTACTAAATTAAAGTTTAATTTAATTTATCATGAGCATTGACTACACTTATTTTATTTTTCAGGTCTAACCTTACTCCAAAAACAAGGGAAACATAAAAATTGGAACGAGGAATAATCTCAAGTACAATGATGCTCTAATAGAGATTATCCAAGGAACACATGCATACATCACTTCTACTATGCATACAAGGTCACCCCTAGGATATTTATCCTTTTATATATATTCTATGGTGCACATTTCAAAATCTCTATTTGGCATGATATAAAACATATTTCTCATCGACACGATATTAGTTACAACTCCCTTCGGCTCTCCACAAGTTACATTATTATTATCTACTTTATGGTATCAGATATTCATTCAAGACATAAAGTGGGAGAAAATTTAGTAATGAAATCACACACTTTTTACATACATCAACGCCTCTAGGTATGTATTTATATGCATGATTCCCAAGCAAGAATACTAGACATTAATAACACTTATTTTACTATTTCATTTTTTATCTTTCCCACACTCTTATTATTTTCTTTCCTAGAAGGATCAATTTACTTTTGGACACTAGATGAAATGTGATCAAAATTTGTATTCAAAGTTATATCTTCTAAACATCCCATACACTACTACCCATTAAAGACAGGAGCACCCTAGATGTTATTATCCCCCTTTGGGCACTTTTGTCCCTTTCTCTCCTTTTCTTGATTTTGAATTTCCACATCATTTTATTATCTTTTCTAGAGTCTCTTTTATCACTTTGGGTCATATTTTCAGTTATTAATGACAAAATTCAAATAAGGGAATCATATATATTCATATATATATATATATATATATATATATATATATATATATACATGAATCACTCACTATTATTAGGGTCGAAACATTTGGGGTTAATACTTACTATCTACTACTTGGTAAAAGAGCAACATTCAAATACTACATTTGGGATGCATCATTCATTGCATAGAAGGGACATTTCTAAATTCCATCTCACACATTCATCTTGGGGGTAAAGTAGTTGTAGCCTTCTATCCTAGTGTGACTAATAACTACATAGTGTCTGAAATGTAGTACAATGCTCATTGAAAATCACATTGGAGTGACTGTCAAGGTCATTTTGAATCAAACATATATATTATTTATTTCATGTAATGTTATCTTGAGATTTATATAGGTACTTAGGGTTTGTTTTGTTGGTACAAATGTGACATAGGAACCCTATAATGAAGTGGATGAAAAAACAATGAAAGGAAGAAGCTAAGTTTAGAACCCAAAATACTAGAAGAAGAGTTTTGTAAGGACACTAGTGCCCAAATTAGACACTAGCACTTGGGTGGTTCTATTCTCATGTGGGTGCTCATGTCTAAAGAAGTCCCAAATCCCAATTTTCCGACAGATACTATACAATCTAGATCCACCTAGTCGGTAAATTTCCATCCTAGAATCAACCCAAATCCCCAATACAAGCTAACTCACTCTTATCTCCTATCTTTCATACTTGTACTTTGCATGATAGATCTTGTTTGTTATTGTTATATTCATTTGATCTTAGTCATCTAATAAAGATTTAAATTTATTTAAATCAAGACAATCAAACATACCTAATTAAGAGTGTTAATGTTGGAAATCATTTCTATAAACAACAATAAATTATTGAATAGGTTATTAAAGTGAATTTTACTAAACACAACATCATCTCTATGTTATTTTATAAGTAATCGATGATTTTGAAACCAAATTATTTTCTAGAAAATCTATTTGTGTTATATTATTTGCAAAATTTTTTTACATATACTAAAATTAGTACATTCTATAATTTTGGTTTTGATATTAGAGAGGACATAGTATATTCATAAATAAATTTTATGCCTTCAATTATGGCAGTTTTATAGATCATGGTTCAACATATTATGACATGGATTAATATTTAGATGAATTCGACCATGTATCGTCATGCGAGGTTCCTCGACCTCTATGCACCAATGACAGTGAGCTATAAGTTTATACTATATTTGGTAATTTAATAGTATTTTTTCACATTTAAAAATTATAATTATACATTTTCATAACGAAAATTATGTTACTTATAGAGACCTATAGGACCCATCTAACAAAGATTTCCACATTTTTATGAGAAGACGGCCCTCAACCTCTAGGGAATCGACATAGAGGTATATATTTATAATTAAAAATTATTTAATTCATTGAACAATACTAATACCACTTGTATATCATAATTATACTTCCCATACAAATTGATATGAGGATGCAAATGGTAGAATGAGAACACATCCTTTATATGCTCTTAGGTTATCCCCTTTATGAAGGTATATATTAACATTTTATTTTTTTACTATAATTTTTTCCTGTAATTGAACAATTATAATATAGGTCTACATCCCATATCAACTGACATGAGGATGAGGGAAGTCATAGGAGGGTGTCATCTACGCAGAGGTGCACGTATTCATTTATTATTTAAAGTGATTTTAAATGATTCTCTTCTAATGAGGTGATGTTTTTGTAAATTCTCATTAGAGGAAGGTCCCTCCTACCTATTAGAAATTAAAAAAATTAAAAAGTGAAACAACAAGAGATTTTCCTAAAAATATGAATGACCTACTCCCGAGTGGATTAAGGAGGTTTTAAATGCACTCTCACCACCTCCATTAATAAACATTAATAAACCTTCTCATCTTCTTCATAATAATTATAAACATTGGGTGCAAGGGTGCGGGTGCAAAATTATGCACTTATTACTATTACATCATGCCTCTAGTATGTTGTTATGTACATGATTCCTAAGCAATAAAACTAGACATCAATAACCCTTGTTTTTCTTTACATTACAATTATTTTATTTTTCCATGCCTTCATCCTCTACTTTTAAGGAATTATCCCTTTGGTTTTGGACATCACACACTATTTTAATTAGCTAAGAATTTCCATATTTATCTTTGGATATTTCTATACATAAGTGCACAGTGAGGTGACAATATCAAGCAACATTAGTATCCCCATGTGGACACTCCCATCCCTTTGCTTGTGTTCTTATATTTTAAAATGGCCCATCACTTGTTTATTTTTTAAACTTGTATTGATCACTTTAGGTTGGCTTTTAGTGTTGTTAATGTCAAAATTCAAGCAAAGGAATCATATATATACACAACCTACTAACTATTCTAAGGGGCACTAGGTTATTATTCTCTATCTACTACTTGGGAAAAAAGAGAAACTTAAGGACTACATTTGGGTTGCATTATTCACTACATAGGAAGGAAAATTTTGAATTCCATGACACACATTATCTTGAGGGAAAAGTAGTTGTAGCCCGCTATCTTGGTGTAACTTACACAAGGGAAACCTAGTTTCAAGGGACATGATTTCTATCACACACACACACACACACACACACACACATACACGCATACACACAAACACACACACACACACACACACACACACACACACACACACACACACACACACACACACACACAAGAAATTTATTAAGTCTAAAATATAGTGCATTGCTCATTGAAAATAACATTAAGGTGACTAACGAGGTCATTTTGAATCAAGTATATGTATATTTTATTTATTATAATGTGTGATTGAGTCTTGTGTAGGTGGTTAGGGTTTTTTTTCAGGTACAAGCGTGATAGGAAAAACCTATAGTGAAGTGAATGCGACACAAAGTGAAGTGAATATGATATTAAAAAAACTAAAATAATCAGATCTTCACCCATTACCAAGACACTAGCACCTAATTCAGACACTAGCACTTGGGTTATCCTATCCCCTTCTAGGTGATATTGTCTAGAATAAATTCTAGATGACTATTTTCTAGATGAAGTATACACATTTCAGATTGAGCCTATTCCACCATTAGTTCATCCTAGATCCAATCCAAGTAGCCAAATATCAGCTAAGTCACTCTTATCCTCTTGTTGGTTGTACTTAGTTATCATTATCCTTTGGTATATTACATGTTTATGATTTATTATAATCCTCTAATTAATATTTATTTTTGTTAAATTAAAGGGACCTAAAATTGACCTCTATGTAAATGATTACATGATAATATTAATGGATATTTGGGGTAAGTAAGTAATTTTAATATATTTTATTTGAGAATTTTTGTGGTTACATGTATTTAAAAAAGAAGTTGAATGAACAAAAAAATTGATTCATTTATATTGTCATCTAAAGTGGTTGCAAATCCCTCTTAAGAGATAGAGAAGACTAGTCAATATAGTTCTCATTGAGTTTAGGAAGACCAATATGAACCAAAGCTAATTGGAAAATTTATATTAGAAAGTTTTAGGAGAATAAAGAAGGATTTAAAAGGTAATTATATTGTGTAAATATAATTTATAATTAAAAAGTTTATTTTTAAAAATAATTATTTATATTTATAATTTATAGGTTTACTACCAAGGAAACACAGATGACAAGAGGAGACGTCTTTGACCTCCCAAAATAGAGAAATATGCTTGGTTCAATTTGTGTGACAAGTGGCTAGTAGAGGACACTAATATGAATGTAGGTAATTTAACGAAAGTAATTATATATGTTGAAATTTTCACTGTAAAGAGGGATATTTATAGATTTACACCGTGGTTGATAAACATACTTTCTTTAATTTAATATTTTATGTTTTCTAGTTACCATTCACATCTTATAAAAGAAAAATATGGTCTATGATTAGAATAAAATCATAATTATAAAACATGGTGATTGATTAAAATTTTAATACATATTGTAATTGATGTAAGTATCATCAATAATGTGCTCAAGGGGTATGAATCCAAATTCTGAAAAGGGTTGTTGGTGACTCATCGTTTGGGCTGAAAATTTTAGTAAAGGCTGCTAATAAATTTTAAGTTCTTTATAATACATTTATCAAGTTATGTTTTTAAAATAAAAATAGGTATATATGCACTATTATCATATAATTGTATTAATATGAATATTGCTATAAGAAGCACACAAAAATAAAACACACATGATAATAATTAATTAGGATGGAACAAAAAATCTTTTAATCAATGGGCCTAAGATATTTAGTTTGTATAGGTAAGACATGTAGTGCTGAATTATTTTTACATGAACACTATAAATTAGAATAAAACACAACATTTAATCATTAATTATTATCGGGATAAAAAATTGGGAGGATAATGAGAATGTTGAGAGGGATGAGAATGACGAGGATGATGATGAGGAAAAAATGAAGAGGATTATGAGGAGGATCAATATAAGGAAGAAAAAGTAAATTGTAAGGATTGGGGGAGGAGGACTAGACTGTTCACTAAGATATTTAAGATATTGTTTTACATCGATTTGTTTTGTAGTTCAAAAGGGACCTCTTAGTGCTCCCTCAAAATTATAATGTTATATATTATTGTAAAACACATTTTCAATTGAAACATTGCATTTTTTATTATTAATAATAATATTTGGATATTTTACAAATTCTTAGTGTACAATTTCTCAGTGATAATACAATGTAAATAATTTTAGTATATAATATTTAATTGTTGTAAATAAGTAAAAATATAATATAATTATTAGTAATTATACCATTTATAATTACAATTAATTATATAATTATATATATATATATATATATATATATATATATATATATATATATATATATTTAAAAATATCAAACTATTTTTGCATTACATTTGTGCAACCCCTTGGTGTTAATGTTGTAGGCCTTGCATCATTATTTAGTGACATAAAGTAGACACAAATTCTGCGTAAATGTGGGCGCTGAAGTGTCACGAAAATGACACAACTAAAATGTCTACTCACATATCATTTGTGTCACTTTTTCACTTTGAATTGCTACATGATTTTATGTGAGGAACACAACAGAAAATACCAAAAATATTGTTTTCCAAGATAAAATGAGCCAAAAGGCACTATTTGTACATATGTGTACAAGTGAATCGGAAGGAAATCATACTTTGCTTTAAATTGCACATTTTAATCTTCACTTTCTTCATATGAGTATGAAATTAATATTAATTTATTTGGAAAAGAGGTCCCTTTCCCTTGAGTTCTTCCTATTTTATGTATTCAAAACATTTAAACATATAATGACTTAGGGAAGGGGACTAATTGTTTAGAACCCTAACTCTAAAGTGATTTTAAATATGAAAAAATGTTAGATCTAGGCATGAATTAAAAATTGGAAAGTGTAATATCCCATACAAAATTTTTAAATAAGAAATGGATCATAAGCCTAGAAAATATTTAAAAATACCCACCTTATATAGTTGTTTCCCCTAAAAAATCATTTCATAAAAATGTAAAGGATTGGGAAAAACAATTTCATTAGTTTTGATGTGTTATGAAACAAGGTGAGATATTATTGTTTCTTATTATGGAAAAATAAGGTGGTGAGATGCGTAAGTATGTGGTGAGAGATGATATTATCTCCACGATCCATGGTAGAATAATTTTGTAGAGTTTAAGCATACAAAATTAAACACCAAGATTTAAAAAAGTACTAAAATTTCAAGTAGGAAACACCAAAAGCACCCACATTCAAAATATGTAACCCTAATAAGCACCCACATTCAAAATAAGAAATCTTAACAAGCACCAATATTTGAACCAAGAAATGCATATCTATAGATACAATGTCGATAACTATCACCACTCTTTAATGAGTTTTGACATTTGAGGTAATTGTTTTTAGATCTTCATTGAGCTTATGATCCATTTCATATTTTAAATGTTGGTTCTTGTTAGGGTTTCCTATTTTAATTCTAAAATAAGATCACTTCTATTTGAGTCATATATAATTTTATCTAGCTATTAATTTAGATACTATTATTTTAATAGAAAATAGAAACCCGAATTCTAAATTTTATTTGAATATTACATATCTATCCTAGAGAAATAAGTTTATAAATTAAAAAATATATTGACATGAACATGTATCTTTAGTTACATCATAAACATTGAAGTGTGCACATTTTACTAAGAAAGAATGGAAAATCAAATCAAAGAAGTATGCATTGAATAGTGGAAAGTGTATTAAATTCCACATGTAGTTCCTTAAATGAGGCTAGACGTGCCATAAAATATAGTAAATGAGCTCACACATTACATTTTATCCCTCATTTTATAGTATTGTTGACAACCTATTCATTTATGCGAGCTTTGACTCTACTAGAAATTCATAATCTATGAGAAATCCAAACAAAAGAGACAACTCCATCTCGACCATGTTTACTTCTATTAGAATTACTTTCTATGGACAAAATGCCAAAAATATCTCATTAATTTTTAACACATAAAAATAATAAAATTTAATATTCCATGTAAGACACAACAGAGACGGTGAAAAACATATAAAATGAGGATTTTTAAAACTTCACTTACCTTAGAATCTGCAAAACACTTAGAATCGCAAAGCGCTTAGAATCTACAAAGTTCTTAGAATCTGTAAGAAATGGGAAAAATAATTTAGAATCCATACTATTGTCTAAATCTCAATAATTTATTAACTCAAACTTGTCTTTGTAGTTGTAATTGAGGAATATATTATTATTTTAAGCTAGACTATTGCTTAAAGCTATGTAAGAATAAACATAAAATATTAATGATAAGTTATAGAGGTAGGTTTTTCATAACAAATTCTTCAATTGTAAATTTATTTCCTTGAGATATACAAGTTAAAAGTAGTATAAAAGAAATATTTCATTTTATAGAAAAAATTTCTAACACCAAATAACCATTACCACTCAAATAGAATGGCTACATAGGTAGGTTTGTGAAATTTTTTTCTTCATAAGATTAATGTGGAAGGGTTTTGAAAGGTCCCCATAACCTTCTAGAAACACCAAAAGACATAGAAATGTAAGAACAAAATAAGAAAAGAATCGAGGTCAAAAATTTTGAGTTCCAAGAGAACATACTAGATCTGTAAAACATACCAAAATAATAAGCCAAAATTCACAAAAGATGCCTAATTTAGCTGCACAAATGTGATTCCAATGTCAATCCTTTTAGTTGGTGAACATGATTTCTATCTTCACCAATTATATTTTTTTGAGGTCATGTAGAATGATTTCTACATTTTTGGGGCTCTTCTATTACTATTATCTTTTGTCACCCCGAACCCTTTTCCTTTTGGTGTTCTTTTGTAGTTTTGCAGACTAATTTTTGCCTAAGTATGGAACTGGAGACAAAGGGCATCCATGTATCCCTTCAAAGTGCATTTTGAAGAAATAAAAAGAATCGGGAGCCCTCAAGCAGTGAGAATTGACCACGTGGCTAAAGCATGGAAAGGCAACCCAAGTGGGTTGAAAAGTCAAAGATAAAGGAGAAGAATGTGTAGGCCTCCACATGTCACCCAGGTGTAGATTCAAAAAGAGAGAGAAAAGGAGAAGCCCCAAAACCACGCTAGGTCTCCATGTGTCATACAAGGCAACTACCACCGTCGAAAGGACCAACTAAAGAAGCAGAGGACTCAAGGTTTGGACAGATTGAATGCGATCTCGGGGCCCAAAGCATGTAGTTGATATTTTCTCCAAAGGTCGAAAGATCACGTAGGTAGGAACTAAATGTGGATGGTGGGATTCTTGATTAAGGCACGTTGGAGAAAGAGCTACGGGGATATATAAGAGAATGTTCTTGTGTTTAGTAAATGGGGGACAAAATAAGTTCCATAGCTCCAAAGAAGAGAATTTTAGGTTCAGTCTATTGTGTTCATTGGCCTTAACAAGGCTCTATTGTAAGGAAATGTTGTAATCTGTGCCATTCTATCCTTATGTACTATTTTCTCTATAAATAAGAGTTCTTGTTCTATGCACTGAAAAGTTCACAATACTTTGTGTCCTTTGTTTCTTCCTGTTTTCTTTTAATTCAGTTCTTGATGAATGTTTAAATATCTATCATGCTGCATGCCCTTAGATCTTTTACATAAACTGTTCATTATGCACGTAATTATGTTTTAGTTTCATCTCACCTTAGATGGTATGAAATATATTTTAAATAGTTGATCATGTTTAATGCTCTGCGACTAATCTAGTAGTTATTTTGATATTGATCTATGTGCCTTTTAGTAAAGATTCAACGTATCTCCTTAGATAGAATTTACATATTGTTTAATTTTCTCTCTAACCCTTATCTCATTCCAAATCAAAGAAGATACATCTTCTATAAAACCTGGAGGCTATATTAGGGGTCAAGTCCCACATCCCTAAGATTTCCCACAACTTTGATGATTCATCTGCAAAGATAATCGCCAATGGGTCCCTTCTTTTTCTAAATAATAATCCATTTTTGTTCTTTCTCTCTAGTTTATGATTGTATATGGTGACAATGAATGCATAACTTGTAATTTCTTGTACCGAGATCTAATAGTTTAGTGGAAAGAGTTGTAAGATTCAAATAAAATATTTTGAATGAGTTTTGTATTATTTATAATTATCTTCCATAGATTTACAATAAAGTTATACATTATATAGACTTTTAAAGGTGCACATTTTTCTAACCCTTTGAATTTGAACATAAGTGTGATAATTCCATCCATTTTTCCTATTGCAACCACAAGGAATGGAAGGAAGAGGACACAATTTTATAGGAATATCCATTGTGCAATAATGAAATAATTCATATTTATGTATTTTTATCAATTCCTATTTCATCCATGGACTTTCATTATATCATCTCTCATCTATTGACACATATTGAAGACTTGTTTATTTAACATTTAAATGACCAGGTGCTAAATTTTTACATTGACGATGATTTTATTTTCAATATTGCATATTTTGTGTAGTAATTTTTTAGTTAATGTAAACAATGGGTAAA